>JAVKLA010000084.1:35099474-35122935 GCA_034782735.1 Sagittarius serpentarius
CCAGGCTGGATGGGGCTCTGAGCAACCTGATCTAGTTGAAGGGGTCCCTGCTCACCGCAGGGGGGTTGGACTAGATGACCTTCGATGGTCCTTTCCAACCCAAGCCATTCTATGATTCTATGAAAATAAATATAATTTCCCAGATCTGTCCAGCACTTCTATTTTCCAGGGCCGCATAATGCTGCTGCCCCTGCAGCAAAGCTAAGAGGTCTCCATCTGTGGACTCCAGACCTCTTCCAACTCTTTTCTCACCTCTTCAAAAAAATCATGTGTTTCCCATGACATGAGGACTTCTGGAAGGCTCATGATGTGTGAGCCGTGAATAGGTAATTGCCTTAACCTGCATATTGCAGCACCCTGGAAGTACTGGAGACAGGCTCCTCTTTATCTGACGTGTAGCACAGAGCGAATGTCTGAGCAGAAGTGGTAAGCGTAGTACGAAATCAAGAGCAGAAGACCAACAAGTCTCAAGCAAGAAGCAAGTATTCATCATCCACCTCCCCTGACTGAGGATTCCCTGTTCAAATTCCTCCAGCCGTACAGATAGCTTTCTAGGCAACTATCTAACTAATATCATCAAACACCTTTGGAAATTGGATACCTTTGATGTTCTGATGAGAATGGAATTCTTTACAGCAAAGATACACAGAGAATAATTTATACAGGAAGTTTTACCTTCCTGGTTTTGTGATTTTGGCCTTGTTTTTTCCAGGTATTCAGTCATAATTAAGAGTTTTTGTCTTTTTCCAAACTGTAAATAATTATTTGCAAAATACTGAAGTTAGTTAGGTAAATTGTGGGTAAATATTTTCAAAAGAAAAGAAAAGGCGAAAGTGTTACAGCATGAGGGATTTTTCGCCACAAATGTAAGAACTATTTCTCACACATCCATTTGCGACTTCTAGTAGCAAGTATAATTTGAAACGCAAGGAATTACTTAGAAAACCTTGGGGGAAATTACTCTGATTAGTCATCTTAATATCAAAACCAGGCTGTATTGGACATCTTATGCCAGATCTGCTGACCCCGTAGTACTGACTGTTGCAAAATTGATCCACATTTGCCGAGGCTCTAACTCGGTTTTCTGAATGGGGCATGGTGCTTAAAAAGGCCTTTGTCCAAAGAATATTAACTTGGACTTCTCTGAGTCTGTGTTTTGCTTTTGGCCATGCTGGGCCCTGACACTCTGATCCAAAGCAGGAATTGGACATTTATTTCAAAGAATTGCTCTTTAGTCTTTGGTAGCATAAGGTAAGTGCTGCATAAAACTATTGCAAAATGTTTGTAGCCCCACGAAACATCCAGACACATTCAGTACATACAAATAAATTAAAAAAAATGCAAGAAAATAAAAATAATAAGCACTTTAACTTAGGCTAAATCTTTAGAGTCAAGACATAGCATGTTGTTAAGTGCTTATGTGGAGTGAAGTTTTATTTTTTAAGGCTCTATGCAATAACCCAGGACTACAATACGTTATTTTTTCAGTTGCGCAGTGAGAAATAACAATACACCATAGAAGGATGATGATAGCTGTATGTTATTCCTCCTTTCATTGTATTAATTAAATTCACTGAGAACAGTCATCAGTGTGTCCATCGCCTGATAAAATTAGCAGCATGAATTTAGAATAGTGAATGGATCTAAGAAGAAAATGTGGTTTTTAGCTGTGGTTTGCAAATTGAATCAATATAGGTATATCCTAAGAAAACCCAATCTGTCATGTCTCAGTTAATGCAAACTGTTTTGTACTTCGTGTTCATCATAAACACAGAGTTCACTTATCTGGAACAGAGTATTTCATTTTCACATCACTTCAACAGTGCACAGCAGGCTTCAGTTAAAGGAGGACAATGTACGTTTGTGTTGTGTAGGTGTGGGATTAAAATTTTCTCCATGATAATCCTTCGAACTTTTACAACCCTAGTACTTTTCTCAATGCTAAATATAGTGACACTCACATGTGATTTAGTCACTTAAAGATAGTCATCTAGTGCCTTTTTTTGTGCTGCACTGTATCCCATCACATCTTCTGCTGATGATGCAGAAGGGCAGAGGTCTGATTGGAGACTTTGCATCACAACTGTTGGCTATGTGCAGATGTCTCAGATACTCCACAGCACCTAAAATCACACTGGATCCCTGTCTTCAGACAATTTGAAGCCTGTCCTACAAGCATGCACACACACATGCACACATAGACGCTCGCTCTCACGCCCTGGAGCGTGAGACCGTACAATTCGTTTTCAACAGTGCAGATCCAAATATTTTATTACGATTTACTCATTAAAGCCTGGACTGTTATTAGAAGTCACCTTTATTGCATACAAGCTTCAGCAGTGGTATCTGGTTTCTTAACACCAGCGCGCTGCTCTTGTGCACGTGAGTTTCTCCAGTCCTGCTGCAAAGGACACGTCTGGGAAGCCAGCTGTTTTGCTTGTTAATATGGTGGTGGACTCCAGGGTCTTTCTTCTCCTTGCACAACAGCAGCTCCTGGGGAAGAATAAAAGAAACCTTATTATCTCTTTCTGCTGTTACCTCAGAAACTCTTTGCACAATAAAATCTACTTGTACATATCCTGACACCTTTCAGGGATACTTCTTTTCAGCATCTTGTCCTGGACATGTGAACCTAATTTTCCAGTTCAAATACCTTAAGGCTAAATTTTTTTGAAGATGATGATGAAACGCAGAGAAGGGATATCCTCAGGCTCACAGTTAGATTAGCTATCTTCTGTGTTTTGATTCTGTGACACTGTTATTCTCTAGGAGTCTTTGGGTCCTGTCCTGTTAGAGCATTGCTTTTTTAATAGGTAGCTTGAACTAAAAGGCTTTCCAGCACCTGTGCGTCATGGCCCAAATACTACTTTGCATCTTTAACAGTAGTGGCCAGTCTTCAATTTTCACATCCTCCTGTGATATTTTTGACTCATTTTCTCACTGGATTTTTTACTCCAGTGGTGTCAATATTCCTAACAATTATGATTTTAAAAAAAAGATAGACCTATTTATCTTTGCCCTCTGGTTTCTAACTCTTGCAGAATAGATTATATTTTCTGGCTTTCTTCTCTACTGAGGAGTATAGAGGTGGTTTACGAACTGTGTGAGAATGTACATTGACATTTGTTGCCATATTACAGGGCTGTGCTCTCTTACTAAAATGAATGTGTTTTGGACAGAAGTCTTCGTGAATTGGTTATTAAATCTTAAAGCAGATATTAATGCATATTTTGTATGCACTTACTGCTTGTAAAGCATCCCTATAGACAAATATGGTAATGCCAAATCTGCAGTGGGAAAGGACTTTGTTGTACTGTCTCTGTCCTAGAGACAGCAACTGATATAAACATCAACTTCCAATGACGTGTCTCCAGCGATGCTAGACCTTATTGTTTGTTTTCTCATACCTCATGCTTTTACCTGTCATGTCTTTTACGCTTGACAGGAATTTACATTAACTATGCATTCATTCCTCATTTATTCTCACCTTTCACTGGAAACTTTGTTCTTTTTTTCAGGGAGAACTTGACCACTGAACTTTTCAGTTTTGTAATTAAAAATAGATTACTAGGATGATCAGACATATCTAATATAAAACTCTGTTTAAAAACCTGGGAAGTTTGACATGACAAAAAAAAAATAGTTACAAACTTTCTTGATTATAATTTGAAACCATAGGTAGTGGCTAGCTAATCATTTTTTGGTGTGGTGTTGGAGTCAAAGCAAATTGTCATAGCTGTGGAAAGCAGATAGCAGTAACACTTGTTTACATTTTGGAAGCAGATTTTCCACACTTCTAGTTATATCTAACCCCCTCCAGCACGCATCAAAAGTAATATTCATTAGTCTTCCATAAAAGGCCTAAAATTACTTAATCAGCTGAAGTTTCTCTCTGTTTTCACTGCTTGCTCGTGTTGGAGGCAAGGAGAGGCTGTCCATTGGTGCACAGTGGCATTGGATTTCTTTGCTAAATAGCTACTGAACTTTCCTGTTCACTACGTCTCCTTTTACATCCTATCATCTTCTTGCTCTCTCCTGACTGAGTAAATAAAATAAGCTCAAACCAGATGATGCTGATAAGCTGCAGCCAGGCAAGGAGGGATGGAAGCTGTCTTTGGAGTCATGAACTGGGCTTTCCACTGATGTGACAGCACTGAAGACAGTCAGACATAAGAAGAGATCAAATACTGAGCTTTTGAGGCCTCTTGCTTCGCAAATACACAAAACAAAAGTGCTGATATGTTACCTGGAGTAAAAGCCAAGTCAACAATGAAAAGATAAAGTAAGTAATAAGGAGAGGAGAGATTGATGGACACAGCAGTAGCTCATCTTACATGTATATTTAATGCTGGTTGAAAGTGTGCATGGGAACTAATGAATTGCAGGCGTATGTATGTTGTGTGCCCAGTAAAATGGAACGGTTTAAATTATGCAGGACATGTCATCCTGTTGCCAAATATTTAACACCATTCCTACAGAAGAGAGACAGCTCAGGGGATCCTTATTTAACTATTAGTAATCAAATCCTTTTCTCATCATGGCATACTCTTTTGCATAATTTGTGCCTGCCACATCTAGAACTCGCACACAAACTAATTTGCAAAAAGGCGGCCCGGTGCTGGTTGACAACACTTAGTGCTTCAGTAACAATTTGTGCTGTACCACAACTGTGTAAGTGAGTAAAAATAGGTTTGTCTGGATCGCCATTTGCTGATTATAATTGTTGTCTGTGTCTGTATATTTTACAGCGACTTATGATTATTTCTTGTCCTGGGATTGAGAAAGAATATCTTTGTTACAGAAAATTACCCATTCTGACTCAAAAAGAAAAATGTTGGAAATGCAAATATTTTCCACAAGATGAAAGTCACCCAGAGCTCCCCATAGCTCTTCTGAAAGTAATGCTTTCGGCACAAACTGGCTGATCTGTCTAATGGGTATAAATTGTTCCAGCCTGAAATGAATTTTATTTCAAATTCAGTGTCTTTCAAAATTTATGGTTACTAGTCTGTAGGTTTTTTTGCTTCTGTAAAATGCATAAAGATAGCTAAGCCAGTGCAATGTGCCCTCATCAGAGTTATTCATTATTTTAGTCTTATTCTGGCCCCATTTTGATGACCAAAGAGGTGCTGTGCTGTTCTGACCTTTCTGTGTTTTGCCCAGCTGAGTGCATTTGGGTGCTGATAACTTAATAAGCATGGGGAAGGAAAGAAAGGATAAAGAACAGCAGTGAAAACCTTAGGCAGCCAGCAGCTTTGATAGTAGCAGATGAAGTTTCAATGGGAATTACAAATGAGGATATAGAGCAGAATTTGTAATAAAGATCCACGATGCAGTGCAAGTAACTGAACTTCCACCTACATATTTCAAACTTATTTCCACAGTGCTTGAAATTCCGTAACATTAATGCTGACCTTTATTATGGGAGAACATTAGGGGAAGGAAGATGTATCTTGCTATATTGTGAGGGCACAAAATTTGAAAGAATTTGAGAGCATGATGAGAACCTTTAGGAACTAAAGGGAAGGGACTAATTAGTCTCCTCCATAAAATCTGTTATGTGTTTGATGTATGAGTTATAAGATTCCAAAATTAAACCACTACAAAATTTTAGTATGTTGTTTTGCCATTTTGTTAAAATTTGGAATAGAAATTACAGAGATTACAATAGGAATGTATAAGTAAAAAGTATTATAGTAGTTTTATGTATCTTGAAGTTTTTTAAACCTGTAAGCTCTGGTGAGGACATACGTAGCATACACAAAAAAGAAACTCAAGTTCTGAAAACATTGGAGGCAAATCCGCCCCTGATGTAGTAAAATCTAGACTTTCGTATCTGGTAGTTTGTTTTAGTAGAGAGCTTCTAGTTCCTAGAAAGGCACAAACTATCAGTGGGCTTGATGTTGGTTGCTGATACAGAGCATTATAAAGAATATAACACTGTATATTGTACTGAGCATTATACAATGTTTAGAGAATACACCATTAAGATAAATATAAAGCTATCTTTTCCCAGGATATAGCCTTCTGGCTTCTGACCATTCTGCTTCAGGGATTACCTGAGCTAATAGCAGCAACAGCAACTTGATGATGACTGTGTTTGTTCTCTGTTAATTCGTATAATTTTTTTTTTGTTCTTTTCATGATTTTCACCTTATAATCATTAGTAACTTATTGGCACTTTAAAATTTAAAAGCTATTCCCATTTTCTTTTCCATTTTTAATTTCAGGCCTCATGTTACATTGCTTTCCTTCCCCAGCATTTCTGTCCTTTGCTTGATATCTCACTTGTTTTGTTTTCTGAAGGGCAGTTATATATAAATGAAATGTTCTTTTTCAGCTGTGAAGAAATTGGCTTTGGGTCAGTGACTAGACCTCCTCTCCCGTCCTCTGTCATTTCTCCCATCTTGTCCTTCCCCCACTGTGCCTGACGTATTACGCCTTCTTTTCTGCTTCCTGTACCTCATTCTTCACAGCTGTTTTTCCTTGCTCTCATTATTTGCCATTATTTGCTTTGGTCCTTCATTTTTTGCTTTTCATCCTGTTCATTTTGACAACTTTACTTTTGTCTTGCCATAATTCCACACTTAGTTACTTCACTTCATGTTTGATAAAGAAGAATCAAGCCTGTTAAATTTCATTTGCCAATACATTGGCTCTAATTTGCTACAGAAGCAGTGACTGCTGTGATTTCCCTCAGAACTTTCCTATTTAGCCATCTCCTTGGCCACGCTTCCAGTCCTGCGTGGTAAGGCTGCTGTTTGCACAAAAGCCTGGTGAATGATGTGGAAGCTTGTCGCCCAGCCCCTCTTCACACCTTGGCGATGAAGACCTAGGTAAGGAATTTACTGAATTACCAGCTGTGGTTTGAGAAGCAGCCTTTCCTACCACTAGACATTCCAGTTTTACTTGAGATTTATTCAAATTCCAGCTGTCAGGTGCCGTCTATGATTAAGCAGCAAGGAAAAAAAGCCAGACAAACAAGGGGAGCTGCCTAAGATCCAGCAGAAGGGCTTAGAAACCAAGAAATGAGGAACTTTCCAAGGACTTTTTTCTTGTCCTGCATTCAGCTGAAAAATTGATTGAGTCAAATGGGATGATTTTGGATCTGCAGCTTGCCATGGCAATATGGCACCAGTGGCTGTCCTTCAGTGGCAAAAGCAGAGATAAATTTTCTGGTGGTTTCCACATATTTCTTAATCCAACCTGAAGGACATCTAGTGATCTCTGGAATACTTCATCATTCTTTCTTCAGGGACAGAAAGTATTAGAGGACGAAACCCGAGCTCCCACTGTGCAGTAGAATAGCTTTGATTTACTAGTAATGAGAGTAGAATTAGGCCCATTCTACCTAGTGGATGTGAAATTAGCTCATTTGGTATCTCGCTATTGCATTTTCTAGAGAGCATAAGAAAAAATGTAGTTGAGAGGGACTATGAAGGCAGAAATGGTCAATAGAAGGTTTCTTGAAACAAATAAACTGATTTCTATTTGAAAAATGCTCAGCATGTGACGATACCAACTAAAGTACCACATATATTGGTCCTTGGCTTGAAACTAAACTAGTAATTGCTTATAATGTGGTGTTGATAGAGGTTAGAAGACTGAAGATGGATGGAGATTTTTCATTTTAATCACCAGGCATTTTCCTTCTGCTCTGACCTTTAATAGACTGAAGCTTTAGCTCTTTTAATACTTTTCAGCACCTATTCTTTCTCTTGAGTTTAAATACTTCCGTGTTCTATGTGTAATTAGATAAAATAATTTCAGTAGTTGTATGTTGGCTAGTTAATTCACATGGCAAGTGAATAAGGGTGAGATTGAACAAACTTGACACAAACAAACAAAAAACCAGATTGCCAAGAATCTCCACTTTTATAAAGAGATTAAGCCACACTGAGATATTAATTTAAGGATGTTTCCACTCCATTTTTGCCCTAAAATATTACATTTTTCTATATCCATACCCTGCTGCAGTGGCAAAGATCATGCTAAGAATAAACAGCATATTGCCTTTGTACCAGATTTGCTTGTTAACTCAGGAATAAGTGATGTCAAATAGAGCAAAAATCTTTGCAGAAGTCTTGACCAGCGTATAAATTAAGCCATATATAAATACAGTGTTGCAGAAGCTCTGGGAAAGAGTTGCTGATGATGTCTGGGTTGCTGTCCTGGTTTCCGCTGGGACAGAGTTAATTTTCTTCCTGGTAGCTGGTATAATGTTATGTTTTGGATTTAGTATGAGAATACCATGACAGTTACCAAACCACAAGGAGATATTTCTATCAGCAGGGGAACAGATAAGGCATTTATATTTGCAGAACTCTTGCACAGCCAAACAGCACTTCCCTGAAATGGCACAAGGCCTTCTTCCTCTCTGTTATCTGCTCTCCATATGATAAAATTGTGCAGCTGGCTTTCAAAATCATTATGTGTACCCCTAAATGTATGTTAATTTAATTTATCTTCTGAGTTCTGAATCTTTCAATTACAGTGAGGTCATTTTCAAGCTTTCCTTCTCCTTTGCAGACTGTAGAAATACTTTTTTTTCTAAGGAAAGTTGAGATTCTCTACTGTGAATCTACTCGACAGATGAAGCCTTAAAAGAAATAGAAGTATTAGTGGGCTGATGAAGGTTTCAGTTCTTTGAAGCATTTCTTACCCCCACAAAATCAACCCCTTTTTTAGATTCAAAGGAGAACCAGTTTACATGTGAATGTGCAAGGAACGAAAGTCCTTATGACGAAGAAAAAAAAAGAGTTGTTTTCTAGAATGACTTCTTTCCTGCCCCCCTTTCTTTTTTCACCAGATACTGCCATGATCAGTTATCAGAAATGAGTCACTTCAGGACTGAAGTGCATTGCTAACATAAGGGGAGATTTGTGGGTGACCCTCCTTCTGTTCTTGCTTGTGGTCTTGGGTGAGGAAGACACATGCTACGGATCTCCAGCTGACTGTGTTTTCAGTGCTGGTGGATGTAGGGCTACCCACAGATGCTCTTCTGCAGTAGGAGACCAACAGCTCCCCTTAAAATGTAATGCTTCAGGACCCAAAGGATTTGCAGAATAGGAGGGAAGAGGAAAATCCCTCTCTTTTCTGAACTATTCCATATTTTTTCATGTCTGACACATGCTCTGTTGTCCTTCCAAATGCTGTAGTATTTGAAAACAAGACATCGTAGTTGGTTCAATGGAGCAATCTTGTATGTAAGTGAAGGCAAATGATCTGCACTTGAAGAGAAGCTGTAAGTTATTAAAGACTGGTCACCACCTGGCCCCAACAACTCTGAAGAAAAAAAGAAAGTGTGAAAGTGGATTGGTATCCATGGTTTTTTTGTTGTGTTCTGACACTCAGTCATGACTCAATTTTCTGAAGGTATTTCTACCTTTGGGGCAAATTATCTATTCCTCAACCTGTCATACTTAGTTTTGAAATTATATATTATTGTTGCCTTGCCTGGGAGTGTGAGCAGCAGCAGATGTTAAATTCTATTTAATTATGTGCATACATACAAATTGCATATTTCACCCCAAACCTGGGCCTGTATCAGCCATTAGAAAAGGCAGGAATATCCTTTTAGCGCAGATAGCACTGAGGCAAAAGTGCCTGTTAAATTCAATGAGTCACTTTCCACTGATTTTAAAGAGTCTGCTGCGGCCCTGCCTTTCTCTGAATGCCGGTGTTTTTTTATTGTGGTTGTATTTCCTCATTACACAGGTGGTCTCAATTATTTTTGCTTTCTGAACACTGCTTGATGCAATGAGATTTCTGGGACCTGTGACCATAACTTGCACACTGCAATCACCTTTTCACCAGGAAGCCATCAGAAACCTGAAATATTGTGCTGAATGTCTTTTGACAAGATATTGCACATTCAGCTAATAAACTGATTACTTTGCACCTAGAAAACAACCCCCCAAAATCCAGCCCGTAAGGTACTGTTAAGCAGAAAAGCCACGGGTGTCTGAAGGCCTGTGCACTTCCACGTTAGCATGATGTTCTACCAAGGACATGCGACGCGAAGGACTCCAGGATGTTTTGGGGCATGTTGCTAAGGAAACCTGTGCTTTTGATGAAATGTGCTGGGAATGGCTGGCTTCGGAGAGTTTGTCTCTTCCCTGCCAGCACTGCCAAACGGGGAGCAGAAGTCCTAAGTAGGTGTTTTAAAATTTTTACAGAACCACATATTTCTAATTTAAACAAGCGAAGAAAATTGAAAGCTACTTTTAGAAGAACTGAAAGGAGAATGAGGGGAAGTAATTCAGTTTTGAGAGGACTATGTGTGTGTCAGGGACCCCTGGTGCCTGAAGGACCAGCCACGCACCCTTGCAGGGGGGTTGTGCTCTTTTGGTGGCCAAGCCCATAGCTCATATCCGTGCTGCATCTGCACAAAATCTGTTCTGAGTTAATGAAGAATAAAAAAAAAAAGTTGCATTTTGAGATAAAAATGCTTGTAGGGTTTAAACTGACCTTCTGCTTAACTCAAGATTAAATGTTTGCCTCGGTCTTAATTTGTTGAGAATATTTCCCTCAGTGCTTGTTTTTTCACGTGGAGAGTGCTGCTCGCGACGTGTAAGTGCATAAATGTGAAGAATGCTGTTGAAGCTCAATGAATTCCAACACAGTTTTCCATGTTAGATTAGAAACATAAAGAATCTGCTAAAAATTCTGTAAGGTCTCGAAAGACCACGAATAGAAGATGGGCAAAATGGATGTTCTAAGGCAAAATACCTTCAATTCCACAGCATCTTGTAGCTCTTATCATCATGTTGTGGCTTATACTTGACAGCTAAAGTCTTGGCTAGCGTAGTTGGCATTGAAATTGTTCCTCTAGAGTTACGTAGGTAAGGTGCAAAATGAGTCATGGCTAAGGTGTGTGCAGCAGTTGGATTCTTTCTCTGAAGTAAAAACTGTAGGTTTTTGAGGCAGCATAACTTCAAATCACAGCAAAGACATTTTATTATAGTACATCTGTGAACAGGAAGTTTAATGTTTGACATGTTTATTAAAAAAACTGAACACAGCACATTATCCATCTGCTGTGATTACTGTATAGGTAGGCAGTTGGGACTTCGAATGTAAAAATCTATGGGCTTCTGTGCAGCCCATCACTGCTGCCTCCAAAACCTCTCAATAATATATCTTCACAGTGAGGCTTCTACTGTACTTCAAGGTGTCGTTGGCTTTTCCCTCCTTCCTAATTAAAAGGAACCATTCGATATCTTGGCCTGAACCTATTTGATAAAATCTCTTGTGCCTATCAAATTTGCTGTGTGCTTTGGAATATAAATTATCATGAAGATCTGTAGCTTGTGAGCTCATTTATGCAGGAAAACTGTAGCTGGCTTTCAGGATTAGGAGTGGTTTTTAGCTGGTGACAATTTTGGCTGCTCATTCAGCCAAGTCCTTTTCTGTTGGCGTTCTTCAAGATTGAGCTCTGTTAATTTCTAGAAGTATTACGTTTCAGAATAAAAGTGCTCAATAGAAGTATTAGCTACCTTAGCCTGCCCAGTGTTGGTCCGCAGAATGTGATAAAGAACTGAACTTCCATCACTTGCACTGCCCCTGCTTCCTCCTTTATTCTGCCACATCAGATCTTTTCTCTTGGTTCTCTGTCTTCAGAATGTTTTTTACAAAGCACTGCACAGACCTGGAAATGTTCCATCTCAGGGGTATTTTCTATTGTTTAGGTTTTGTTTGAATTAAATACTGTATTTTTATCCTGTTACTGTGCACTAAAACTGCTTGTTGAAACAGTAGACCTAACATTGCACGGTCCCTTTGCAATTGTCTTAACTCCCATTGCATCCAACTGGTGTTATGCAATATCAAAGATTCAAGTAAAAAACACCCAAAATTCTCAGGTTTTATGTAGGTAAAGCAGAAGTAAAAGGTAAAAGCTGCAAGAAGATTCATGAGATTACTTATTTAGTAGTCCAGAACACAAAGAGTATTCCCCAGGCTATCATCCATCATTTCTGTTGCCTCAGGCAAAGAGGATGCTACAAGCTTGCTTCTAATTTTACGGAGTATATTCAGTTTCCTGTATAGCTTAAGATCATTACTTGTTTCATTAATTCATTGTGACTAAAAAGTAAAAATCATAAAATATTCAAAGTTTGTTTTCAGCTGCATGGTTGCATCTCATAGCAGTTGAACTGTCATTCAAATAATTTTTCTGGGCTTTTTTGGTCTTGTTCAGATGCAGCTGTGAAGAAGGAAATCAGTATTTTCTCCTAATTTGTACCTGCAACTTTCTGGTTATCTTCAAATACTGCTACTTTTTCTTTGATCCTTCCTAGAGGAAAATGTTCTCCGATGATTCTTTTTGATCAATATTTGTCTTCATTCTTTCTCTTTCCTGTATTTAAATTCTGTAACAGGTTAAAAAGTTGAAAGCAAGGTTAGATTATAGTATCCTCATGCTGGTGTTCTGTAGCAGTCTTAACTTCATATTTCTCTTGGTTACACAGCAGTAAATAAGATGGATGCTCTTTGTCACAACAACTTTTGCAGGTGAGATCCCAAGACAGTCACGGCAGTGTCGAGTATTTGCAGTGAGCATCGTGGGAAAATGCATGAGAATCAAGTGGAGAGTAGTGTGTGAATCAGACTTACAAGTTTTTCTTTGCAAATGTAAGCCACAGCACTGTTATAACAGTGTAATAGAATCAAAAAGTGAAGCATTTGCTCTGGGTTTTTTTTTTGTTGTTGGTGGTTTTTTTTTACTCTTACACAAAAGGACTTCTGCATATAGACAGAGTCAGGGCTTAATGATTTTCTCCCTTAGTTGCTACAATGCTAGGCGTTATTAAAATACTGCATCAAACTCAAGAGACCTTTATTAAAGCAGAATCTTCATTTTTCAGAGATCCTTAACAAACTGTCTGTCTTCCCTCTGCAAATATGGAAGGAAGTTCATGACATTGCTCTAATACGAGAGCAAATATGATTTGCTCAAATAGGAAAAACAATGTATCTTTATAAGCAAACGAGCATAAAGCATTTGTAGATTCTGCAGCTCAAGTCTGAACTGAAAATTACATTGGTAAGGAGTCATGTTAGGAAATGTGAAGGAATGAAACCCAAATCCCATCTACTGAGCTGCTTAAATATTTACTTACTGTACTTCAGAGAAGCTTTTTGTTAGAAATTATGATGGAATGCTTTTCAGTGCAATCTCCAAAGGGTCTTAACAGTAAAAGTAGAGTCTTCCTCTATTTGAAGAATCACAGAAAGTGGCCCATTTTGTCTGTGAAACTCTAATGCCTGTTTCTGTAATAGTAGATGAAAATAGGGATCTGATGAAAATAAGCCAGATGACACTATTAAAGAGAGAAAAGCTGTCTTGGAAATCCTCCTTATGGATATTCAACCAAACTTTTCAGTTGCTGGTACTAACATGATTGAACATAATTTATTTCTTTTTGCATGGTTTTTAAGAAGTCCATCTAATGCTCTTGAAATCTTATCATAACAATAGTAACACAATGAATTCTTAGTAGAAATAAAAGATCAGTTTGTTAGATACTTACAATCCTACAAACCTTCCTTTCTGTTCCTTCAGCATGTGGAAAGAAACATTTTAATAGTAGCTAATGTCATTGGCTCCAGAGAGAGGACTTAGACTGTATTTAAAATTAATTTGAACCTCGTACAATTAAAAAGCTGTCTAGAATATTTGTGAAATAGTTTTTGTGTCATATATAAAATGATTTAGTGGATTAGCATGTCATAAAACTGGCTAGCTTCAGAAAGCACCCACTTCTAATTGGTGCGGTCACAAATAATTTGCATCTCTTGGACTTATAATTGGAAAACTCTCCTGTTACGATGTATAAATTAGCATATGTGTTTGTGTATGCTTATATAGTTATATGGAAGACTGTTGCATTTTGAAAGGCTGTTGCAGTTTGTGATTTATCCTCTCACTGTCTTACGGAAACATTCTTTGGAACTGACAGACTCTTTCAAAATGGTCCCTGAATTTAATTCTGCCTGACAATAGCATTTGGTCGTTACGTTGTCTCTCCTTACATCCAAGTCTCTACAACTGATTTGCAAAGGAAGTATTATCTCATTTTCCGGACAGTGAAGCTAAGGTTCTGTAAAGGCGTGGTGAGAGATCACAAAGTGGGTGGGTGGCACAGTTGGCATATGTCACACTCTTTATATAGATTACTTTGTTCCACCCATTAGATGTACTCTTTTTAAAAACTCACCATGCTGACAGAAAAAAAATAGCATTATATCACAAAAAGCTAATGTCTTAGGTGGAGGAAGATGCTTTTATAACTAAAATAACGTAGACACTGCATATGTGATGTTATTAATAGTCTTAGGTAAAATTTAACTTCTTCTTTAGCAATGACAATTTCTTCAGTTTTTCACTAATTCTGTAAAACCATAATAAATTTTTGGACACTACCTTTATTAGTCCAGCATTATTTACATTATCTCATACATGCATTTACCTTAGGCCTGATTCTCCTGACAGTTATACTTTTACTGAAGACGGTGAAATTATTTCCAAACTAGAACTACATGAAGGATATGTAAGCTTTTTATCTCTATTTCTCTTGAAGTATAGCCCATTAATGCCTCTATTATAACCCACGCAGTTACATGAATTGAAGCAATGAACGAGAACACCTCACTGTAAGAACTGCAAAGGTTGTCTTTGATTATTGATTATTGAACTTCTGTGGCTAATGAGATGCAATTCACACTGTAAGAAATATATCATCTGGAAATCTAGCCAATGAAGATTTTCTTTACTAGCAATGCACTGTAAAAGGACTAAATCTTTAATCAAGAATGGTAAACAATATGGTTTTGGTTGTAATATATTAGATAGCAAGGCTCAGAAGCTGCTGGAATAAACAAGCTTGCTACCTTGCAGCAGGTGGTAACCAGTTACTGAACTACACAAACTTCAAGTATTTTTATAAGAAGTGATTTCCCCTCATCCATACAACCCACCCCTTTTCATTAAAGCATGAAGGATTTGTTGTAAGAAGAATGTTGTCTTATCCTTCTACAGGCAGCAAAAAAGACATTGTTTTTTATGTCTTAGAAGGCAGCTTTTCATGACACCTTTTTGATTCCCATTCTCATATTATGTGAACACCAGACTCTTCGTTCCTCTCCCTGTCCTGGATAGCAGTGGCAAGACATGCTGGAATGGGAAAACTGCAATCCAGTTTAGAGCTATGGGTAAAATCATTGTTAATGGCCACCGTGGATTTTGCCAGCGTAAGGGAGGAAATAATACATTTGCAAAACAGAAACAGAATTTCCTTTTTAAAATCCTGTTTCACGCAAAGGCTGAGTATTACAAATCAGAACAAAACAGGATTTTAAAAGGAACACATATTTAGAATGATGTGGACTGTCTGGGATCTTTAACAACACCTTATGTTTTTCAACACTTACTTTGTATAGTTGTAAATTCTGAGGCTCTAACATGTGCAACTGAGGTTATTAAAATGATATACCAACGTGAGACCAAAGTCTAACCCTAAGTTACCTGATGTTATGTAATGTACTCTGTCTCCACACCGCTCTAGATGGTCTCGTCCTGTTCTGATCTTCTCTTCAGGATTATCTGTCCTAGCTACTATTCCTTGTCCTTCCCACTTCATTGTTGCAACTTCCTTATGTTTTTTCAAAGTTGATGGATAGACAGTTAGTGATTAGTGGAAACAGTTTAAACGAGCCTTCAACGAATTTTGTAAGCCTCTCTCATATTTTGTTTATATGAAATCCCCAAATAAAAATCCATGTATGGGAAATACTAAAGTTGGTTTCCTTTATTGCATTTACCAAATATGTGAGAAAGACATATGAAAAAGCTTTCAATTTTTGCTGCACTGATAGTTGCACGCAGTGCAGGTCAGAGCCTTACAGTGATCTGCCACTTTCCAATAACCATTCAAAGTGCCGCAAAGGCTGCCAGTTGAGCGTCCATTTAGCAGTGAATGTTAGTCTTACTGTTGCTCCACTGAACTCAGTAAAAAAACATTCTTTAATGGAATAGGAGCAGGCTATGACCTCAATACTCAAATCAAAAATTGATCTTTCGGCGCATTTCTTTGCAGTCTGTTGCTTTATGTCATATCTATATATATCCCTTAATAAATTTACTATCCTAGTGTGTAATCCAGACCTGACTGAAGAGCTGAATGAGAACTACAACTCAGTTTGCTTGAAGATTCTGCTGGTTCGAAATACCCATTTCTCCTATGTGCAGGCTTCCACAGCATGTTTTTGTAGTGAGAAAATCCAGGTGCATTATTCCTTTTAGGTATTTGACTCTTTGCTCTGCATTATGTCATGTGGTAAGGCATAGTGTGAAACAGCCCAGTGCAGTGTAGAAACATAAAGCAATCACATTCTGCAATTCAGGCCAAGAAGTCCTGTGGGTATTTATAGCAGATGTTAACCCCCTGACCTCCTGGCCTCTCTTCACTGTGGAATTGCATGAAATCTGACGTGCTCTCTGGAGCTCTTCACACCAGCTGAGGGAGCTGACTCTTCAGACAGAGGGATGGGACAAAAGGAACGGTATTCAGGCAGACTGTACTCTGTGTAGTGCAGATCCTCACTGTGTATGGCATTGACTTAAGTTTCCTAACTGCCTTCAGATGTAGAAAGGCATAGAGAGATACCAGCATTTGAGTGAGAGCAATACAAAGGATTAGCTATCAGAAACCTTTGGGGCTGTCTTTGACTCCTTTGGCCCGGCTTTTGTGATTTAGCTTTTATATCTTAATTGTGCAGAGGTGATAAGTCTAGATAAGTCTAGGTGATAATCATAGTTTTAACAAACCTGCTTTGTCATCACTTGCATGACAGCCTAATCCAAAATACAGCAGTATTTCTCTGTAATCTGATGGTAAATGTTGACTTTATCCAAGCTTACAATTACAAATCCTTATTTAGACATAACAGGAGATTACTACAAAGGAAAAGCTAGTGACCTTAAAGTTTTATACTTTAAGCATATACAACTGGCTGCCTCTATTTCTGTGCAATTTCTGTATATGAAAATAACTACGCTCAGTTTCTCTTTTGTTACATTTAGTAAATTATGACTGATAATACTTACATACATTATATGGCATTTCTCACTATCATTACATAAATTGCCTCAACATTTTTTGTGCTATCACTGATTTCTGACCGGTTCCTTATTAAGCACTGCTGAGGGCAATCTGTCAAGGAGCTGCATGATAGTGATGGGCCTTTACAGTGGTGAACTGACGTAATTCTTCTAAAATTGTACCAGCTAAATATCTGTCTAGTCATTTTTAGCACAGCAAGATCATTTCAGAGAATCATTTTTCAGCTGAATGTGGAACTTGTACTATTTAAGGAGGAATAAACTCAAAGCACAATCAAGTTCAGTAATTACCTGTTCTTTGCGCTATTGCCTGTCCTTGAGTTTTCCCTGGAGAAGAGTAAAATCAAGCTATTTGGGTTTGTGGAGGGTGTGGGGAGTTAGCAGTCAGTGTTCTGAAAGACTACACGTAGAGAAAAAAGTGTATCTTTATTAAATTAGAATATGAATATTCAGACTTAAATTTAAGGCCCATTGCTGGTTAAAAAAAAAAAGACTAACATTTCTGTAGATGAGACTCAAATCCTGCTCTGTAAGGTTTTGGGAGGAATTACATGGATATGTAGCCAGTTTTATACTATCCTGTTCCCTTTGAACACACATACATCACGTTGTTCATGTGTTTTGTTCTGTCCTTCTCATAGTGACTGGGCTTTTTGGATGTCTAAAATATAACCCAGACTTCTGCTGATTTCAGTGCAGAAAGCATTGAAAGTCTTCAGCTTTCTTTAGAAACAGCAATGCTTTCTCTGTAGGAATTGCTGACATCTTGAAATTAGTTTTCTTTGAAAGCAAATGAAAAGTTTTTATATATTAAAAAGACATAGAAAAAAAAATCCTTGGGAATATCAGTACAAAATTTCAATGGAATCAAACCTGTTAGTTAAAGGTAACATATCTATTTTGAATTAGTATTTGGAAACAACGGCTCTCATTTCAAACCTTCTTATTGAAAAATTTTTAGCATCATTTACATTGTGGCTTACGGATTCTTTTTTCTGTGGAAGATTTTCACACCAAGCATTTCAAGATGCTTTATTGGAGACGAAAAAGCAACAGGACATGAGCCCTGCTTCCACTTAAGCACGGAGCCTAGAGTGTCTGAATGCGTATAATTTTAGGCATATAAATAGATATGTGCAGGCAGACACTGAGGCAGAGCTTTCCTTCATCTCCTAGTGTGAAGGACATACAGCTTTGGAACATTGTTCCACAAACATGTATTCACTTAAAAGAAACTCATTTTAGCCCTTTCCTTTAGATGAAATTCTAATAAACAAGACGAAGGCATGTGCGATTTTTCTTTCACACACAAGCCAGAGTGCATCTAGGAAAAAGAGAAAATCATTGAAATATATTATTATAGTAAGTTGATCTCTTGCTGTATTAATAGATCACTTTGTAAAGGGAAGAATATGAAATTTTATAGTTCTCGGACAACTTATATCTGTAGCAAAGAGTTTAATGAAGCCAGACAATGACAAAAATGTACCATATTCTTATGACAGTATTTATATTGGGGTTATATTCTTTCTTTGACTTCTAACCCAAACAGTTTCTGCTTAATTCCAGCGAAAGTTTACAAGAATTATCCTTTGTAACAGAAGCACAAGAGTACCATAGATCAATGATTAGATTTTAAAATTATTAACAGCCTTCTTGTTCTGTGCTTTTCTTCTGGACAATGCAAAATATTAAGAATTAAAAGATTATTTATGATTAATTTTTTGTAACTAAAGGGAATTCAGGCAACAAATTCTCATTTAAAAGTGGTTATCATCGCAAATAGAGAAGTATATAATTATTTTTCAGGGCTTCTTGACCTATTTACAAGTCCCTACTCTTAGGGAAAAGATCTAATTTTTGACTTGTACTTTTCTTTTCTCTCATGTCTTTATCAGGTGATTAATGTTAAATGTGCAGTGTATTCCTCCTTAGAGAAAAGCAATATTGATTTTATTCTCAGGATAATTTAATTTCCATCAGTATTTTAACTTCAATAGATTAAGAATTTTTCTTGGGGAATAGAAAGAAATACTGCTTAAAGGAAATGAAGTTTTGCTATTGATGAATCAGGACATACCACACATTTCATCTTCAGAGCAGAATTAACTGAAGTATCACAGTTAACATGGATCAGACTTTAAATTCATGCCAGAATTTATAAGAAGTTGTGGTAATTGATGTATTACAATGAGATGTCTTTTAAATATTGTATTTTTTGTAAATGAGTGGGAAAATGTTTCAGCTAATCTTAAAATGTAAGGAACAGTATACAGGTTGTAGATAAATAATGTATTAATCTCTTCAGTTACTTTTTGCTATAAAGAACTTTAACTTGTTTAATTTCTTAAGTATATGCTACAGAAACCTTCAACAGTAATTATTTCTTTTAGAAGATGACTTTTGTGTGGATACTTGTAGATACTTAATTAGCAGGATGTTACAAGGATAGGTGAGCATAACACAGGTGGGATAACCAGCAGTGTTAAACGTTTGCATTGATGGTACAGCCTTAACAAGCATGCGTCTCTCTCACGTCAGATATGCGTGATGGTCAATGCAGCCTAATAAATTTTTACCATCTGGAGGTGTTAGAAATGGAGTTCCCCTCCATAGAAGAAGAGGCAGATGGTGTTAGAGTCTTGCATTGCTGGAGCACAGCTCTGAAAAATGTTCCCTCTTAATTTCTTCCTAAGTAATTTTTACAGGTGAACTTCACACAGGTTTGTTACATTTCTGAAAGCTTTTTACCATGTAGCTTTTTCTTTGCTTTTGTAGCACAAAAAAGATTTCTTCTACCCTGGCAGCCTTATCCTGGAAAGAATATCCCCTACTGATCAAATCTCCCTAAATTTAAATCAAGCAGGTTGGAATTTGTATTTGTTTTTGATGAGAGCCACCTAATCTGAATAGAAAATTGTAAACAATACTAAACAAAACTGGCATCATGCTGCCCTGTGAATCACCATGATACGTCAGTCTGTGGAGCTGCACAGTTTTGAAAGAGGTATAACTCAGGCGAAATCTGAATTTGAAAAGTTAAGTAATCTTGAAAGAAGGAAAACACCATCTTGTTTTGTAAAAACTCTACAGAATCTCTGGCCTTGTATTCTGGAAAATAAGTGGACAAGAGTGAGGAAAGGGAACCAATTTTTACTCTTATACTCCAAAGATTCTGTGCCTGTAGATTACAATGTGATTGATTTCTTAATATTTCATTTGCCAGGATGTTTGACAGACATGCCCAGATTCACATCATGTCTCCTCAAACGCCTTATTCCATGAGCACTTATCAGCAATTGCTGTCTGTAAAATGTATTAGGTATGCCTGTTAATGCTCTGACAGTTAATAAGTTCTCAGTTGGTTCGGGAGCTAGAAGTATTTGTTCACGTTTGAAGATTAATAATAGGTTAAGTTTGTCATTTAAAAGAAAAAGGAATCCTCCTCTCCCCAGTTTATTCCAGCTTCCAAATATAATTCAGTCCTTGGCGTGTGATAGTTTTAAAGTTTTACTTTAAAGTAAAGTGAAAGGTTTAGTAACTGAATCAATTTAACCTAAATTTAGCAACTGATGGTGACTCAGTTCGTAGCTGCCCGCCCTGATACAGTACAGTATTTGGAGAGGTGACGTACCTGTAAGTGCCCCCAGAAAGCGGCACAAAGCTTTACACTGGGTGAACTGATCTTGGCGAGCACCCTTGCTGCAGTGGCTGAAAAACTGAGCAAGGCTGCAGGTAGTTGCACTGCACGCTGACACGGCTTGTCTGCGGCAAGGGGGTTTGGTGCATCCCCCCGGCCTTACACCTGGGCCACAAACGTGGTGGCGTTCCCGGCTGTTAGCTACCACATGCCGCCCGTGAGCCACTGCGGGTGACGGAGGCTGTGGTTGCTCATGCGTGGTCTGAGGCTGAGGAGCCGGGGAACACGGGCGCCGTTCCGTCCTTTGTGTAATTCCTCGGGAGGTTTACACACGCATGCTCGCTTCCCTTGTGGCACAGAGCTGGAGATCTGTGGCGCTGTTATAATTCATTGATGCTTGTTAAAGGAGACTCATAACCCCAGCACATCAATATTAAAGGCTACTCGTAAAATTAGCTACTGCCAAGAGAAAGAGGAGCTTACCTCTACTCCAAGAGCTGTTATACGAGGAAAAGCTACTGCTAGGATTTTGTTTATCTCTTATAAAAAATACAGGATTTTATACAGCTCAGTGTGTTTTCAGTAAAGTTGTGAAGTCGGGAGCTGCGGAAGAGTGACCTTTTAAAGGAGATACAGTTTCTAGCCTATTAGCGGTGCATCTATAGAGGTTTAGGTCTTCCTCCTCCTGACAGTTGTTTGTACTAAATAAATTGTCTGCCCTCTTTGCTACAGAATGAGGTGAAACCTCAGGAGACAGGCTGAATTTGGTGAGGCAGGGCAAGACGTTTAGGCATAAAGAAAGTAGAGAGGGGATCTCTGACAATAGCAACGAAAGGGTTAATTGATGTCTCTGTGAAAGTGGTCATTGATAAGATTGTGGCTTATCAGCCTGATTTAAAATGATGTGTTTCATTTTAAAGTGGCAGTGTTAAATGAGGGTGATCAGACATGAGTCTCATTCTGATGTCTGTTTGTTGGGTGATGCATCTGATCTTCCTGCACCAATTTTCATATGTCATTTTAGTAAAAAATTAGCATTATCAAATCTTTTTAATAAAAATCTGTGAACATGAGAGATCTGAGAACAAGTTGTGCCCAATATAATGTAAATTAATTGTCAACTGTAGTGTTGCCCAGAACCAGACCTTACAATGCTTCTGATAATAAACAAGTGCCTATCTGTAACTCATGACCCAAAACCAGACCCACGTACTTCCAGAAGTGGGGACTGTGAGCAGTCCCCCTTGGGATATTTCTGAGCAGATGAGGTGGAGCAGCTTGGGAAATGAGGTGAAAGCTTTCTGTTCTCTATATGCAGTCCATACTCAAATGGAGGATCAGTGAGTTTAGTCAAGTGATATGACTGAAAAGTAGCTAGATACTTTCAGCCAGGTATCTAATCTTCTTCAAAATTTTGTCACTTAATTTTTAATGTCATCTTCCTGCTCACCCACTCTGTTGTATGATGAGATGGCTCAACAGATTCACATCCTTTCTAAATGTCTACCTCCTCAGTCCTACCCTTTATGTCCTGTTCTCCTTTTTGTTTCATCTCTGCTCTGGCTCTTTTCATCTCTTCCTGCTGTCTCAGTCTTCAAAACTGCTGTCGGGTCTCTTTTATCAACTGCTGTTCCCACCTTCTGTCAGATTTCTTGAACAAAAGTAGTGGAAACAGCTTAAGTCACCTCTGTCTGTTAACTGAAATTAGCTCTAAAGCTGTGTTTACTCCATATTCATTGACAGGGTGGATCATTAAACATAATTATATAGAATTGCAGTCCAGGAGACATGAATTTATTCAGAATTTTGAAATCTTCTAACATTTGATGATATACCTGTGAATTTAATTATATTGTTCATCCCCAAATCAGTTTTTCTTTCTTCAGGTTGTAAGCCAATCATTTTGTTCTCATCTGTCCATTTACCTAGGATTCCTCACGTCAGAAATCTACTGTACTTAAAAACAGCCACCAGTGTTGTAACATCGCCTGTTGCCTTGGTAATCCTGTTGCACGGGTACTTCATGATTATCGGTATTTGAGCCTAGCATTGTTCATACTGAACCACCCCCGCTATGTTTGATGGCAACCAGGAAATTTTCTTTTGTTCTCAGCTTTGCCATTTTCTTCAGAAGAGTGTTTGAGGTCAATAACATCTACAAAAAATTGTGAAATTCTCTATTAGGTTCTCACTACTTTTCATCGCATTTCTCCCAGACTAAGTGACACAGAAAGAGAAATCTCCATTTAATTTTGCAATGCAGTTTTAAAGTTTGAAATTAGAAGTAATAGGGTGGGCTTGCACTGCTCATCCCAAGTTGGTAGGAGAGATATTCTCGTGGGACGAAATCTCATAAGATAGGCAGCACCCCACAATGCATCTATTTAACACTGTGTGTGCTGTAGATGTTAAACAGCTGGCAAATTTGTCTTTTTTCCCCAAAACAGACAGCTTCCATCACCCTCAGTATGCTTATGCAGGGAATATCAGTACACAGCTTTCAAAAGTTATACCTGCCTATTTATGTATTTAACTCATCTTTCAACTTCATATCGGCACTCTGCATATACATAGATGTCCTGGTTTCGGCTGGGATAGAGTTAATTGTCTTCCTAGTAACTGGTACAGTGCTGTGTTTTCAGTTCAGTATGAGAAGAATGTTGATAACACCCTGATGTTTTCGGCTGTTGCTCAGT
>JAVKLA010000084.1:35123035-35173428 GCA_034782735.1 Sagittarius serpentarius
ACGAGCTTTACTTTTTTTTTCCCGATTCTCTCCCCCATCCCACTGGGTGGGGGGGGAGCGAGTGAGCGGCTGCGTGGCGCTGTGTTGCTGGCTGGGGTTAAACCACGACAATAGATAAAGAGAAAACAAATAACCGCTTGACCCAATACCTGTGCCCATAACCTCCTTTCCAGCCAGAGTATCAGCACAGTCTGAGCTAAGGTGGAGGTCCTGTTTAAAGGTGGCTTCATGCTCGACACTTCACAGGTCTTTCCAGGACTGCATTGAACCCAGTGGGTGCAAATTTATCACTCCAACACCAGTAGCATAAAAAAGAGCATTTGAGAGATGCCTGCTGTGAAACTGCAACTTTCTGATCTTTCCTCTCTCTCAGCTTTTGTTAAAGTTGATGCATTCTTCCTTATATGCCTCTAGGGAAACAAAATATGGGTCTGGCAGTATCCAAAATGATCTCAGGTGCTTAATGGTTATGTCACATTGCGCATGACACAGCTTACTGCTTTCTGGAATTAAAATTACCATCAGTAGACTTTCAAACAGATTGGGCTCTGTAGATGAGTTTGTCCTGAATGAATTGTATTGGATGTATATAGTTAGTGTAAGCAAAAGTAGGCACTGAAAGTAATCTGTGGGAGAAAAAGGAAGATATGAGTAAGGTTCCTCATTTGTACAGTAATACAAATGATAGCAGTAGCCTTTTGTGACTCATAACAAAGTGAGTTATGACTTCAGGAACTGACTAAAAGCTGTGGCTCAGTCCCGGAGGTTTAAGTTTTCCTATCTCTGCATATCCTCACATCAAGCCATCTTTAATCTTTTAGTATAAGTGATGGAAGAGTAAATTGTGCAGTTCCATCATTTCAGAATGGAATGTATTTAATGATAGCTTGACCTGTGATCTCTCTCATGGAAGAAAAATTAGGTTAATTATTAATTTATGTGGTTTTTCCTTGAGAAGTGGCAAAAAAACCTCTTTAAGTTGTTTGAATTATTTCCCTTTGGTAATACAGCTAGTGTTAAATGAAAGAAATAATTTGACCAATCAGTTTTCAATTTCTGATCAAAAGTAAATGCTAATGTGTATTGATTTTGACTTATATAAGGAAAGTGCAGCATTCAAATATCTACTCAGCTTTTTTGATTTGTTTTGTCATGCAAGTTTGAGTAAACATTAAAGTTTATTTTTATATTAAAATATACTTTTGCATATAACCATTTTTTTATCTGCGACTTTACCACTCTATTTTGCAGCTTTATTTTTCCATTCACAGTCTGAAAGAGAATCAGACATGATGTAGTTTTCACACAGGCGAAGCAAGCCTACTCACAGCTTTTTATTAAGAGAATCTAAAAGTCTATCAAAACACAAACTCTACATCCTTTTACAAATATTTCATTTTACTCAATAAAATACAAGGAATACTCCAGTTGAGAATACCCACAGAGGCTGAAATTAGAAAAAAATAGAGGTATTGAACAAGATTGTTGACATAGTACATCAGGTTAAAAAGACTTCTTTTGCAACAACAGAACATGCAACTATCAATGACCAAAAAAAAGAACTTAAAGAAAAGTTGTTCTTTGAGGAAGTACTGTAAGAAAAACTTGTTATAGTTGTAATTATGACAATGAATTATATTATTATTTGATGAACTATTTTCAGAATAACATTTTCTAGGATGGTCACAGATGAACAAGGGAGTATAGGAGCAGTGACACACTAGTATTTTAGGGGGGCAGGTTTGGTTAATGTATTTTCTGACAGCATCCTTGATTGGCAGCGAAAGATCACAACACAGTCCACAGCATTAACTTTATCTTAGTAGGGAAGTGTGCTTATATGATTTAATGGGCCTCAGCTAGCCAGTCTGTACTACGCAGGTTGGGGCTACCTGGTAACCACAGGTATTTCGAATGTGAAATAACAGAATGAGGAACCTATCCAGGCAGTGGGTTAAATATATTTCTTTCCTCTCTTGAAAAATTCAGTGTTCTTCTTTTGATTTCTTTCCCTAATCTTTTGCTTCCCAGTGTTGACCATTTAGCACATTTATGATGTTAAGAAGGAAATAGCCAATGTAATTTAACTAGAGAAGTTTGGACTAGCGACAACTTTTCCAAGGAGTTCCAGATCAGTCTTACCGTCACAAGGTGCGCTTACAGATATCTAGTCCAAGCACATCTCACCTTTTTGTAAAGAATTTTTGTGATCCCATTTTTGTAATGAAAAGAAATACTCTTTACGGCTGGTAAATTTATGCATGGCATAGCAGAGTCATGAAAGAACATGGAGAACATTCCTCTACTCGGTCCCTTCCCATGAGAAGCTCACCACTTTTCTCCTTCTCTGCTTGTTGCAGAAATATTATTATTCAGCTTCTGATTCTCCAGATCCTCTTCAACTTTCTGACAGCAAACCCCTTACTTCTGGTGTGTCTTGGTGAAGACATCAGGGTAAGGCTTTTATGACCAGAGGAAGCATCTTGTGAATCTTAGATAGAACCTACACAAGAACATGTCAGAAGAACAAGTGCATTGGCCACCAACGTAGCCAGTGCTTTATGTACATAATAAAAGAAAACTTCCCTTTAGACGTTGCTGTATATTATTTAACACACAAGGCCACTAGCAGTTGCGGGCTAGCTGTGCAACTCGTTAAGCTCTGCTTTGGCAAGGAGTTTTATCATTTGGCTTCTGTTCATGCCATGGGTACCTTTTTCTTCCAGCTCTGAGTAAAGAAGAATATTCAACCTGTCTTATGTTCTACCTTTGACAACTCAAGCTTCCTTGACCAGTAAGATGGAAGTAAGGATCTCATCTGAGCTAACTGTGAGTATCTGCAATTTTTTTTCTATCTATCTCAGCTGCCATAACTTCCCTTATCCACTTTAATTTAAGACAGGGAAGATTCGTTCTTTCCTTCATTTTTGAAGAGGTACATGTCAAGTCCCACTTCAGGAAAAGATTTGGAAGGGTGAATACTCTGTACATTAGCAATGGCTGTGAGGAAGAAATATTTAGTCCCCTTTTTTCCTTTCCTGTAAGCAAAATATGCAAAACAAAATAAAAATCAGTCATCAAAATGAAAAGTATGTTAATATGAGACATAACTGTCAAACAAACAAGCGGCTCTTTCCTCTTGATGATTGAAATATTTGACTTTGCTAAAATGAATATTCACAGATATGTGGTTGTTGCTACTGGATGTTCAGTTCAATTATGGCCCTAAAGCACGACACCAAGAGGTAAAGTGAACTGGGTTTAATAGGTCACTGTTTTCATCCCTCCCTCACCTCATCATCAGCACAAGATATCAGAGAACTGGGGCACTATCTAATACATTTCTTTAAATTACTTTTGTGTTTGGAAATTTTGAGCAGCTCCTTTCTCCAAGGCCAGGGCTCTGTGCTTTATAATGAGCTCAGAAATGAAACCTGTGTCTATACATGCTGCAGATCTATCTAACACGTGATTTTTATATGCTTTGATTCCTTTCTCAGAGCCAGATTTCACCTCTGATGATGTTTATCTCATATTTAATTGAAAAATCTGTTAGGAACAGGAAAATGTAGCCTTGTGCTAACAGTCATTTCCAGAGGTCAACCCTTTGTCCCAATGGAAAGGCGTGCATCCTCCAGAGGCGAGGTTTGTTTGGGTTGGTGTTTTGGCACCCAGCAGAATTATCTAAGCTGAACAGATCAAAGGGTAGAAACTGAGCAAAGAGCTTCTGCTGTTGAGCAGCTGATGGATGGCTTCGTTCGCCTACAAAAAGCAGCCCTTCAGAGAGCAGGGCAGGGAAGTCATTCCGGTACAGTGTGAAAATCCAACAGCATTGCAGAATGAATGGCCCTTTTACAGTCCTGGGATCTAAAATAAAACCTACAGCTGTGCAGCCAGGAACTTCGCTGTATAGCAGTAAGAAACACAGGACAATTCAGGGCACCGTTCCACACCAGGCTTAATCCAGTCTAACTGTGTACTCTCACCCATATATCTCTCCTCCAAATAAATTACTTTCCCATCAGATCAGTGAGTCATATTCCAGCAACACAGTGAATGACTAAATCTAATATGAGGAAAGGGTGAGGAACACGTCAATGGAGTCAAGAGGGGAAAGGAGACAGAATTAAACCATCACTTTTGGCAGCTACACACAGTTTGATGAAATTAAGCACAACATGATACTGTACCTCCAGAGAACTTGGGTGAATTGGAGATATTTTAGAAAAAAATAATTTGAAGCCCCTTGCTATGAGGAATAAATAGTACAGTATGGTTTTGAGGTATTTCTACCAAGGAGGCAAACGTTTTATGATGTTTTTGTGGAGAATTAAGTCTCTGAAAAAAACAAGAATTTACCTGTATCAAGCCAGAACTTTTATTTTTCCAGTCGGATCTTTACAAAGTCCTGACACGCTCAAGCACTTTCTCTATTTGCTATCAGTTTAGGCTGACCCTGGCATGCATACATCTGCAATAGCTGTTTCTGAATTTTCTCAAACTGAGTTTACTAATGGTGAATGTTAAGTCATTGTAAATAGGCTGAAGCACAAGCTCATACAATATTTAATGTCCTGACTGCAGTCCTTTTCTTCATCTTCCCCATTCATTGCTTTTTCCTGCAATTCTTGCTCTCTGAAAGACCATCATTGTTTAATTCTTGTGTCATCTTTTTTTCACGGCACTGTAGGGTAGCAAGGTTTTTTATAATTCTTTTTTTTTTTTTTCCTGCAGAGGGACAGTGTAACCCACTTGAGGCTCACATCCATCTGGTGTGGCACATACAGTATCTGACATTGGGGCAAGTTTATAAGTAGAGCACTGAGAGCAATTAGCATTTGAATTAAAGCTACCTGTGGATAACAACAGGTGATTACCCTATTTAACAGCTGTTAAGTGCTGCTATTTGCCAGTTATAGACCACAGACTGAGTGAATTGTATGCATACAAATGGGAGCTACTGTGCGTACAAATGAACGACATATTAATTAAATAATATATTTTAAATTGCAGTTAAGATGTGTAGATGTTGGTTCAAAACAGGTAACACGTAGCAAAAGAAAGGTTTAGAATGCAGGACAGCAACATCGTAAAGGTTAAAAAACTATGTTTTGGCAGTCAGTGTTTTGTTCTAGAAGCAGAAAAACAAAGCTTGCTCTTTACACTGATTCAGCTTCTGGCAAAAAGAGAAAATAGTAAGAAACTAGAGCACATAAGATTATTTTCTCCTTCTGTTTTATCTCTGCGTTTCCAACAAGGCTTAATCAACCTCAGTGTTCTTTGGAAAGTACAACGTTGCTCCTGCTGTACATGCCCACTTGCCTCCTTGCGTATGTGGGAGAAGCTGCTTCGCTAACTCGCTCCCTTCTGTGCTGGGGGCGGATGAATGTCTTTTTTGAACATTTGCTTAGCATATGGCTGTGCAACATCCTCTTAAATCCATGTGGGGTCTGTACCACGGTTCTGCTTCACGTATTGCTGCAGAATATCTCACTGAGTCTGGCTGCACCTTTTTCAGTAGACGTTCTCTTTTGCTGAAAAGTTTTTCCTGTAAACCTCTTCTCGAAGGGCATGGATTTTCAATGACCTTTTTTAAGAACTCCCAAGGCATACGACGGGAATCTATCCACCGAGAAAGGCTGATTAGATTTCTGCTTTAAGTATTTGCTTGCACTCTAAAAACTACATTCTCTTATCAGTGATGATTGGTCTCATTGCTACTCCAGACCTGCCTGTGTTTTGTGTAAGTGCAACTGTCACAAATTACAAGACGAACTTAACTCTTTCCCTGTGGCATAATTATCCATTCGGTTAAAAATCTCCCATGATTTGTGCGTGTGTGCATTTTCATTGAATTAGTACGTCCAATTCATATACATACAGATGTACACATCATCAGTGCTCGCTTCCAGAGTGCTGGAATGAAGGGTAAATACTGCAGCTCAGAAGGGATGGCTGTTGATTTTTATTAATGAAGGCTGCCTGATTAAAGCTTTTGCCCTACTAGGTATTTGAACTGAAATTAAATGCCTGTTAACCTTCTGATGTTAGCCAGTTGTATGCTACATCCAGCCGGAAAATTATTATACTGACAATCTGAGTTAACGGGAATTTGATACGGATCGGAACTGAATCCATCTGCTATTAAGAGGCTCATAATGACTTAAAGAAGTTTAAGTTAAAGCACCATACCCGTCAGTCATAGTTACATTGCAGAAGGCTTGGACTGCTCACAAATAAGCCCTAGGCCACTGAAACAGTTATCCAAATAAAGTCCAATAAGGGCTGGATATATAAACACCTTCAAGTTTGTCTTTTCTGTAGGATTACCCAGGGATCATTATCTCAGTGACGGTGGCACTCACCGGTCCTTCTCCACCGACTTTAGGCCAGAGACCAGCTCCGTATTTGTGGGCAGGCTCTCTTTGTACAGGAGAATATACATTGCTCATCTTTTCTCTATTCTTTCGATGTCAAGCAGGAAATGATACATTCTTTGTAGACAGTTTCCTGTCACAAGTACCTTGAAAAGTTGCAGAAATTTGCTGCCAACCAACCAGTATTTTCTAAAGCCACCAGTCTTTAAATAGTGCCAAATTCTATATTGGTACAGGCCCCTGTTCAGAATGTCCTAACCTTTTGTCCTAGCCAAGCTTAAATAGCTTGCTTTATTTTAAAACTGCAGGATACTTACCGCTGTGTGTGCAGCATCCTTGCTATGAGCAGCTGGGCATCTTAACTTGTTTCAAGATTAGCATGATAAGCAACGTGTATCTTTTTTCCTTTTGCATCCCATGTTGGGTGATGGGTATCTTGGATGAACAGGAGGTATCCTGGTGTAGCAAGAACAGTAGTATAACGAAAAGAGCAGGGTGTACGGCACATATAGGCCAGCTGAATGAGGGACAGTGCAAGACATGCTGGCCTGACACCTGAAAAAGAAAAGCCCTAGGAAAGCCCTGCTAAAGCAGCTCTTCGTGGAGAGCACGTGGCACATGGCAGTGCCTCCCCACGGCACAGCGGGATCTGTTGAATTCATCTTGCCTTTCTGATGCCTTCTTCCTGCTGACAGGATTATTTCACACAATAGAAATCCAAATGTGTTTATTTAAAGATAACCAGCTAATGTAAAAATATAGACAGAGCTCTAGATATGTTTTTAAATTAAAAAATAATAGTTTAAAGTGCAGAGAGGATAATGCAGGGAGGATAACAGTGTGTTCTTAACCAGTGACAGGCTTTAGCTTCAATATCTGATGAATCAATAGTCTGAAGTGAGAATTTGGTGTTTTGGTGTAGACCTAAAGCTGTTCTCTATCCAGGACGAAAAGTCATTTGTCTCTGAGTCATGAGACAAAGCAACTTCCAAATTAATTTTGTTATATAGCAAAACTATTTGAAATCTTTTTAGGGTTATATGATCTTTACAGTGTGATCGATACTAGCTCTTACAGAGATTGTAGTTTATGTAAACCACACACCCACATGACCTGCAAACATGCAAAATTGATTCATAAGCTTAGTTGTTACTTAATTATGACATTAAGCTGCAAAGGAAATTATAGTATGTTGTAAATATTTTGATTTGCTCTCCTCTTTTGTGTTTGGTAATGACGTACCGATCTATCATGACCAAAATATAGAAAATGCAAATGCATGTTAACAAACAGATTACTAATATATGAAAGAAATATGGCAATTGTGGTACTTTATTGGAGCTGCAAATCTTTTTTTTATTATTGTGGCTCGAAAACCTAATAAATAAAGGATGAAAGAAACTTCATCTAATTAAGCCACTGCATTGTAATGCTAGCGCTATTGATAGAACAGCTATTTAATGACATTGTAATGAATGTCCAATTGTCACAGCTTTGGAAGGTGTTATGCAGTGGTTTAACAAGTTATTTCTTTTCTCATCGTTGCTTTTAAACACTGCTTAATATCAGTCATGTTTGTGTTCAGTTGTTTCCAGTCTTTTACACAATAGAAGAATGCTATAACGTAGGTTTTCATTATTTAAAATTTACCATCCCAATCAGTTTAAAAAGTGAGTAAAATAAACCTTATCAAGCCACTGGTTTTTTCACAATGCTTACAATAAATAATTCTTGCAATAAATAAACTAAACTTTATTAGTAAATAATAAAGTAAAAGCATCAGGCTGAGAAGGATTATGTGTTCCCTTCAGAACACAGACACACTTTTCAACATTCAGATGCCCAGGGGTAATATTTAATTAACCCACTCAGTTATAAATTCATGCAGTCTTTTCTTCATCATAATAAAACCCATGGTAGAAAATGCCTCAGAAATTATCCTCTCTCAGACACCAGCTAATATTAATTTACCAGTTGTTTAATCAGAAATCCATTGCAAGCAGAGACGGTTAAGGGCTCAGGTGGCCCTCGGAATTTTTTTATGTTCATTTGCTGCTGGTCTGTGTTACAGGGGCTTGTCAAGCAAGTCATCATCTCGTCCAAACTCACAGGTTAGTTCTAGATAGACATTAGTGCTCAAGTCACATCTCTACTACAAGGCCTTCCTTCCTCTTCTTTGCTCATTATGCATGTGGTGCCCTACACTTGCTCTGCCCAAATGTCCCCATCAGTGAGATATCTGCTATTGATACTCATGCTAGATATGGCCATCAGTGCAGACCTTTGTCAAAAAAGCACAAATTGGGGTCATAAAATAACTATGAAACCACCACGACTTGGCTGTCTGGTATATTTCTGACATGCAGGACTACACCAAAGCCATTGCCATCATTTGTAATTATCTTTTGAATAGCGTGAGCTAGTCATGTTCACATGATGTGTAACTGTTGACTCTTACTAGAGCAGGTTTATATGGGAATGAGGGAGATAGAAAGAGAGGATCTCTCTCTTGTCCAGCTATTACATTCCTGAACTCCTCAGAGTTCACTGTTCAAATAAAATATCCAAACTGGGCAAAGTGACTTGGTGTTACCTGTTGAAACCATCCAGAATCCTTAAACCATCAGCTTTGTGGTTCACTGACTACCTGAATGAATTATTTTCAGCTGATTTGGCACATCTTCAGAGGAACAGATGGTTCCATCTTTACTGCAAAAACAGTAACTGCAACAACAACAAAATAATCTGTGATTCTGCCTGGAAACTCTTTAAATATAAGGGAGAGCTCAATGACCATCTTACGTTCCTGACAATTACCTCGAGGAAGAAATATATTTCTCAAGAAAATCACATTATAATTTACTAAGCAAAGTATCACATCCATGGAGCAGTTGTCTGAGGTTGCAGGGAGACTAAACTGTTATGCATGAGTTTCTAATAGGACCTCCCCGGCAATACAGCAGCTGGAAAGAGAGAGATTATGAAAATATGATGTTGAGAGACTTCTTTATTGAAGCTAAAAATAAACTAATACATGTTACAAAGAAAATCATAGAAGAAGAAAATGGGAACTAAGCTCAGAGAAGCAGAAATGATGTGATTAGGAATACGCAGCAAAAGCATGAGAGATTTCAAATTTCAAATAGCCAAAAATCGTCCAGATTACTACCCAGTTTCTTTTAGAGAATGTTTTTTAATGGTCACAGTCTAGGAGTGTTCATTATAAACCAGTCTCCAGTGCATCTTTGGAATGGGATTCTCCTGAATTTGCCTTTTAGTTTCTAATATTTCAGCATAGGAAAAGCAATATAATTGACAAGGTAATTTTCTTCAGTTATTGAAAAAGAAGTAATCAGATATGCAAGATTAACATTAGAGATAAAGCAATAATGGATAGTGCTCATTGTATTAAATACACAGTGTCTGGCAAGTTTTAAGGGTAATATAAAAAAAGTGACATTCATTGAAAAGAAAACCTTTCCCTGTACAGACTAGCTGTCAAATATTAATATGAAACCTGATTTTTTTTTTAATTTCTATTTTTAAATTCCAGGTAAATTCTCCAGGATACTGGGGTGTATTTATTACTGAAGACATACTGTCCTGCATGCAAGACCTATGCCAGTGTCAGTTTTCTGTCTTTTATAGGCAATTCTAATTATTGGGAGTGTGCTACAGAAGAAACGTTTGGGGAGCCACTTTAGCTGAGGCAGTGCTTAAACACTTAGTTGCTGTGCCTTTGGCTTTTCAGCTGTTCTCAGCCTTTGCTGTCCCTTCTGTTCAGCTGGTGAATAGGGTGGGGAGAGGATTCTGCTCAAGATCAGTACGCTGCAGACTTAGCCTTCTGGTCATTTTTCAGCTAGATTTGCTTCCTGATGCAATTCGTTGCATGGACCTGACGACGAGACTGCCTCATGGGGTGGGAATAAGTCCTAATGAGCACAGACTCCGCAATCTAGCGCAGCTACCGAGTAAATGCACATCAGGCTATGGCTGGCACGAACAAATGTGTTTCTCTGCTCTTGAGTCAGGGAGAGCCAGACTCCGTGAAAGAAATCGCTGCTTGAGACCAATAGATGTGAATTTGCATTGACGGGACACCTTCGGGGGGGAGTGGTCTGGATGCGGAGGTGGTTCTCTGGGGTTGATTATTCCTACAAGCAGGCTGACAGGTCAGGCAATTGCTGCAGCCTGGCAATATCCTCAGGAAAGTACTTCTGTGGTAACGTGCTCTGTTCCCTCACTAAGGCACAGCTGGTATTTAACTGAGGGGTTCAAGGGCCCTGAACATCTGTCAGAGAGGGCGAACAGGTGGAATCCAGCTGTGGCCACGCTTGCTCTTACAATGCATGGATTATACTAAATCCTGTGAGATGCTCCTTAGAGTGCCTGTGAAAAGCACTTTACTTGTAGGTTAACATGTTGCTCTCCATCTGTAGCCTGGGTCCCTGCTTTGTGAGGGTTTCATTTTCTGTTTACGCAATAGAAGCAATAACAAGCAAACATAGAAGCATCCTTAGGTTCTAAATAATTATATTTGCTAAGTATACACAAAGAGCTTGACTACACGTTCACCATTGATCTGACTGATTTCTGGCAGCTGCTTTGCCCTGATGCATTGCGATCATTGTTAGAGTGCTTACAGGATATTTACAGGGGTATTTCTTTTTCCTGTGTGATAAAAATGATGGTAACAATTAGCAATCAGCAAACAGCCTATGGCATGATTACAGACACAGGTAGTTTTCTGGAATATTTTGTGTGTTGAACAGAGTAATTTTATTTTGCTTAAGTGCTACTTAAATATTCCTTACATTCAAAGATTCCTAGGGGGAAAAAAGCCATTATATAAGAAAAAGGTTCAGGCTGTTCTTAGCGAGATCAATACAGCTCATCTGTTTGCATGATTCTAAGCAGGATATGTTGTGTAAAATACTTGAGGGAAAAGATCTCTCAGCGGATATTGAATGATAGGACTTCTTTTTCACAATTAGTTCATATTTAATTACTATGTCATGAGGCCTACATTTAAGCTTACTTTAAGAATTTGTTTTTCTGTGGATTATTGAAGACAGACCAAAAGTATTTAATGCACATGACTTGAGCAAAAAGGTTTTTCCAGTACATAATAAGTAAGATGATGCAAAAAAAAATCTTTTTTTTTTTCTTCTTTTATATTCAGCGGTTGACAGTTCTTAGTTTTTTATTTTGTATCTTCTATGTTCTGTCATTTTTCTCATATCTCTAAACGAGTTGTACCTTTCAACTATTTTGTTGTCCGTCAAAATCGGAAAACAGAGAAATTTCACCAACTGAAAACTTTTGGTTTTCATTGCTGCCTCTTCTGTCATTCTTAGTTCAGCCTCAAATTTAGGATCTCTCAGTGGGAGAAGATGGATCTTTGGTGAAGACTGACTTTGTCACAGCTTGACAGCACTTTATTATATGCCTTAGTTTTATAGGCTTTGATGTTTCATGTTTATTTATCTGAAAATTGAATATAAGTTAAAAATTCAAAACAAGTTGCAGTCAGAGCTGTAGGACAGCTTTGCGGTGGACTGCTGCACATTTTAAACCGCAGCTTTTTTTTTTTTTTAAAAGAACTTTGAACATTTGACCTAGCTGATAATTAAGGTGATGGACTTGAGGCTGTAACTGCTCTACTGAGAACACTGGAAAAATACACACAGAGAGTCAAACTGAATGGCAAAATGAGTCTGAAGTGATTCTGTCTACTGGATTTTGCTGAACCTCTGTGGAATGTGAATCTTTGACTGTGCTCCAAGATGTGGTCACTGTCGTGTTCGTCGCAAAGAGGTTGCCTCCCCGCGAAGAAGTTGGGCAGCCAAGCGAGCTGCGCTTCGGAGCCAGAGGCTGGCAGCAGAAGGTACCGGGAATCGGCTGTGCCGGCGCAAGGGTTTTCCATATTGCTTTGCGTGTAATCCATTCCCTCTGAAAAACTGCTGGGTTCAAGAGGTACGATTTGTAGCAAATGAGTATTGGAGGAAAGGATTTTACCTAGAAAGACTGCATCAGCAGCAGAGTGAGGGAGAAGGGATGTGCGCTGCTTTATGTCCTACGGCTGGGAAAGCTTATCTGTACAGATGTGAAGACGCCTGCTGTGTCTTTGGATGATGCCGATATACACATCGCTTCTGACTTTCGGCGGGATGGCATGGGTCTTCACTTACTCTTAATCTAGAGGGCTCTTCCGTAAGAGCTAGTAGAAGCTTAGGTTAAACTGCATTTTCAGGCTGCTGTAGCCGGTATCTGTGGGCTAGCTTTTTAATCAAAGTGAGTGTCAGTCATTTAATGAGGGTGAATTCAATCAAACAGAGAAAGGTTCAAGAAAAGGAAGAGACATGTAGGTCTCTGAAATCATATAAACGTATAATTTTTTTAAGTGTTCTTATAAACTATTCTTCTTTTCTGTTTAAAGGTGACGAGAACTTACTGTTGTTTTGATCGGTAATATCTCAGCATTAAAAGAAAGGTCTAGCAATTTTCTTCTGCTTTCTCTTACCTGTTCCACAACTCATAGTTCAGGTTGTACAGGCTTTTCAATGTCTAGGGTGCTTCCATGTCTTCAGAATGTTTCTGTTAAAGTGTTATAATGTAGGACTGGTTTTAGCTGATCATCTGGGTCAACTCAATTTGTTGGTTAGGATTTTACCTAGATATAAAATGGGACAATGAGTTGGCAGGTGCATGGCAGGTAATTTTTGAAGAGTTGTTGCTAATTATCTGCAAGAAGGTTTGGGAACCTCATGTGAAGTTTATGTTTAATGTTTACTGTGTTGCAGATTGCTGAAAGAAATAGAAGGGACTAGACAGAAGGGTAAGAAGACGGGAATTTCTGTGATGGATACTGCCGCTTCTCCTGTCTCTGCCTGCTTTGTGTCTTGCCTAATTAGCTTGTATTTAATCTCCTGGACCAAAGAGTTCCCTACTACACCTTTGTCCATGACAAGCACAGTGAGATCCCGCTAGAGGACTATTCCAACAGTGCTAACTGGTTTCAGTGTCACATGTCTTTTTTTTTTTTTTTTAGTGAAAATAAGTGAATTAAAGACCATAACCGAGATGTTTACAGTTGCAACAGGTGAACAAACAGATAAGGTAATTTTACCCCTTCTGCTAGTTACCAGATCAACACTATAAAGATCTTTTTAATTTAGTTTAATGCTGTGAAGATTAAAGCTTAATTAAAATGCTGATATTAAAAAAAAATTTAAAACCTGAAACAGCATAGGAAAAATAGAAAGACATAATTATGGTCCAGTGAATACTTATCACTCTTTATGAAGCTTTGGAGAAGAGGTATTTTTTTCTCTCAATTGAGAGTAATTTTATTCTGATCATAAATTTGAACGACCAGAACAACCTAGGATCATAGCTGTTTATAAATTAATAAGGACGGTTGGAAGGAATGTGTTATTCTGCTCATAAAATACAAGGTAGTAAGATTTTCTTTGCTGGTCCATCGCCTCAAAAAGTTCTTTTGCATACCCATCAGGGAGAAAGAATTTATGAAGACAAAAAAAAAAGACTGTATTCCAGTATTTCACATGGCTTGCATAGAAATTCAGCTGTTTATTATTAAAAGATAACCTCTTACGTTCAAATTAATTAATAAGCATACCCTGTTGGGGCTTTTATCAGTAGAGCTACACTAATTTGTACCAAGTGAAAAGATATATGGAGGGCTCAGTGTGATCTGTTTATTGGAAATTCCTCTAGGAATGAGACTTGTATCACTTTTGTTGGCTAGTTAAACATCTGTTGCTTTGCCAGATTTGTCCTAATGAGTTTAAAATCATTGTGGAGAAAGTGCATGTTTGCCCACTAGACGGCAAACCAAGACGTGAAACAATATTCTTTCACTGCAAAAATCAAAGTAGTAATCTTTGTCCATGACAAAGCGGGAGCACTAGAGAAAGAGCAGCTTCAGCTTCTTAGCTTTGTTGATAGCCGTCTTGCTAGTTTCTTCAAGAATTTAGCTGGAAAGATGCAATAGCTATTACCCTGGAGAAGTAACTCCAAAGACCACTGGACTAAAAATGCCCTTTTACTAACTTCCTCTGTTCATATTGCTCAAGCATTTTTAAAACTATCTTTAATCCGATATCACACATTACTTCTGTGCACAGAATCATTAGTAAAATTAGCTATTTAGCTTTTCATAAAAGCGACATTATATTTATTACAATATCGTGACGGCTACTGCTGATACAAGTCAACCTGGCAGCTTAACTGTGACTTCTTGCCCCAGGATGCTGTGGAAACGGAAAGGCTGCTGGACTCCAAGAACAAGCTCATGGAAATAAATCTACTGAAGCTGCTGAAACTGTGCGTGGCCCAGGATGTCTGTGAACTGCAAATGACTGGAGGATGGGGAAGCACATACGTAAGGTATTTCATCAAAGTCTGTCCCCTTCTTAGACTTTCCTGGTATCATGTTTTGCCCATTGCTGGAGACAGGACATTACATTACCTGGAGCTTTGGTCAGGTCCCGTACAACACTCTTATGTTAGCAAACAATTCTGGCAAACAAAAATTTCAACTTAAAAAATACTGTCTTTTTCTAATCAAGATACAAATGAATTTCCTGGCTTGTAGGCTAGCATATGTGTATGAGATCTCTACAGGTCTACGACTCAGTTAGTTATTCCAGAACACGTTTCTGATTTTGTTAGCTAGGCTGTTAAGAAACCTCATGGTATAAATCTCTCCAGTGGTGTTCCTGCAAAACTTAAAAAAAAACTTTTAACCAGGCAGTACTGCAGGAAATTCTCCCACACCCACCAGCTTGGATTACTGTCTTTGAGGAACCATAGATTATGGGCACATGAAGGGCTATATAATTTAATATCATCCAGGAGCAAGTGCAGTTAAAAATTATAATTGCCATCTTAAGAAAAATGAAGTATTTTTGTTCACAAAGAATTATTAGTGTCTAATATCTGCTTACAGGAAAAAAAGCCATGTAAATTTATTCTAGAATGCCATTGTAAAATTTACCCTGCCAAGGGCTCAGGCTATTTATGTTTTTGACTGCATCGTCTTCACTAAACTTAAAAAAAATATAAATTTCCATGGTAACCACTGCATCACACAACAAAGACATGTATACGCCACTTAGATCTTTAAAGAGGCAGAGTCTGGAATGAAATTATAGCCTGCGTTATTTTAAAAAATAATAGTCATCTTAGTAAATGCTTGTTTTGTTGTTTTTCCAATAAATTCTGATTTTACATTAAAAAGCAGTATATAAAACAGTGCATCCATTTTAGCATAGTTCTGTCATAAACCCCTTAACTTCATGGCAGCCATTCATGAAGACGAGATCACTGGGCTGTAAGAGAAGAGACGGCGTGGGTGTGAGATGGTGGTAGTCTTTAGTTCTGCCTTTCTGTTATTTTTCTATTTTTCAATTTTTATCGCAGTACAATGATAAGATTGCAGTAAGGTCACAGTGGTCACACACATATATATACATATATATATGGTTACCATATATATATGGTTATATTTTCAAACTGATTTTTACAGGTACTATCCTCTGAAAAAAACAGTGGAAGCCATTCTGTTTGTCTCTTAACGTTTTAAAGAAGCTCCGCATATTCATATGAGGGCGTATAGCCCTTTAATAATGTTTCTCATTTTTCATCTTTCCGTTCACATGCAGCATCCCAGATCCCAGATCTGCACTCTGATCCATGCAGGTAGGCTGCGGTGCAGAGAACTGACATAGGACAGAAAGCTTGGAGGCAGAGCCCTTCTTGCCTTGCCTGCTTGCCGCTTTGGGCTCCGGTTCCCACCAGGCCTGTTCAACAGCACCAGAATTTCGGGGCTGAATATTCATGTCCGCTCATACAGCACCGACATACAGCTGGAGGTCTATGCTGGGTAGCATCAGTGGGTCATAAAATTATTTTTGTGGTTCAGAATAGATCTAAGGCAAAAAGCAAGTATCCTATCTGAAATCTGGGGAGAAGTCCGGCATTTCGATTTTGTCTCACGGATTCCAGCGGAGCGCCTCTGGACTGAGGAGCTATGGACTGTGCCTGTGACTATAACGTGTGGTTACGAGCCTGCTGCCGTATTATGCAAAGTTTCTGGCAGAGGCTGCTTGTTGGTATAGCCCTGTTCTTGTTGGAATCACTTTCCCACTGGAATAATCAGAGTCAGAGACTCCCTCCCTCTCTGCACTCTGGAAATCCTTCATTTTGCGGCACGCAGAGCTGCTTGCCAATATTTAGCCCTCAGCAATTTTTTATGATTGAGTTATAAAGCCTGGAAATATGAGCTTATAATGAAAATGCCAGCGCCACATTAAAAATAGGAGGAGCAGCGGCCACTGTAATGATGTTGCTTTCGTTTTAATCCCTTCTCCGAACCAGCTCTGCTCCCTGCGGCGCGGGAAGTAAGCGATGCGCTCAGCACCCGATGCTCTGAAGGCACCGCGCGTGGGGCTGTGCGGCGTGCAGGCTCCCAGGTGGGCTGCCCCAGCGCACAGCCGAATTTTGAGTCGTGCTACACCATTCCAGGAGGGAGAGGCGAGGCAACAGACAAAGGAATGGGATACAGTCGTCACAGGATTAAATGCTTGCTTTCTGTAATTGATCTTATACCTAGGAAATTCCAGTAATTTGACTTGACTTCTTGTTTACACCCATATACCCAACCAAGTAAGGGAAGACCAGACTGCTGTTTTCTTGGAAAGGGAAAGAGCCTTTCCTTTGCTCCTAGTGCCAGCAGCCTTGGGATTGTTCTACGTTCCTCGGCAGCGCTGTTTGCCTGTTGGTGTCGTCTAAGTATGTCTCAGTTTCCATCGGGTGAAGAACTTTTTCAGACCTGATGGACATAGCATAACCTCCCGCAACTTGAAATACTTCCAGCTAACTTTTTGGACTTAAAATAGCAGCGCCTGGCTGAAGTTCCAGAGCCTGGGACAGGGTGGAGGGCAGAGCAGCTGCTAGTAATGGTGCCTTTGAGGGAGGGCACTCTGGAAATGCTGTCAGCTTCACTTCACTGTTTGTTCTGTCTCGCCCTTTACACTTCCCGTTTCTCTCTCCTCCTTTCACCTGCGTGTGCCTGCCTTCTGTCAGGACCTTATCTGACTGAATGCTGGAGTGGAAGATTAGGAAATTAGAAAATTAATGTTATTTGAATATCTAATAGTGTGTCACATGTCCAAACATAGGTCTGAGATTTCATTGCGCTAGCCATTGATTCTGAACGTGCACTGGATCACTATGTCCATCAAGGCAATCCTCTACAATTAGTCATTCTTGACTGAAAGTTATTATTATGGTAGCTGCTAATGAATTACTTTTTGAAAATCATTCTGGTGTCAGAGCGCTGGGGGCTGCGAAAGAAAAGGCAAAGTTTACCATAAGGAAACTGGAAGAGAAGAGTGGAGTCAGGGAAAATAAAATACCCGTGGATTAAGCTGGTTGACAAGTGGTAGTAAAAGTAAAATGAAGGAAGACTACAAATTGAATGGAGTGTTGTAACGTTGAGACATAAACAAAGACAAGCTGTAGGCTGAGGAAAGAGAGGTAGTTAAATTTCTTCAGCAAAACTTTCAAAGTGCAGAGGGAATGGAAGGACCTGTTTGCACAGTACGCTGCTGCTTAGAGCCTTGGCTATGCAATTTCTCCCAGCATTAGAAATGTATTTTAAATAACAGTTTACATTACTATGGCAACCATGTAGACTGGCCATTTCTTTGCTGTACTCACAAAATAAAAGAGCATAAAATCCCAGAACATTTTTCTGCATCTCATGTAGCCCTGTAACCCATCTGTGAATTAGTTCATGATGGTTAAAATTAAGAGTTTGTCTCATCGGCCATTGCCATTTGTCTATTCTAAGTTTGTTTCTTTTCACCTGAAATATGTCCTTCAGAGGCAGGATCTCATTAATCACTGTCTGTCCCAGTAGTATACCGATTTTCAGAGATTACTTGTAACATGTAAGCAACACATTGACGAATGAGCCCTTGAAATTCCATGTTTATTCTCTGTGGTAAAATACTATTTCTGTTAATATTGTCGTTTCTTCACTTTAGATAATTGCACCTTTCTTGATTGTCAGATAGTGAAGTAAGTGGGAAGAGAAGAATGACTGTAACCGAATCCTTTGTGAAATGACATCCCCTTTCTCCTCCTCCTCCTCAATTATGCCGTCTTTATGATACAACACAGAGAAAAGGATGCTCTCCTATCCAGGAGAGATGAGCAAGTTGATTGGCGTAAGGCTGACATTCACAGCTTCTGTGTCTGAATGCTGAGCACACCAGCTAGAGCAAGACCCAATCGCTGTGCGGGATGGTCTTGCAAGCATTTTCAAAATAAATAAGAAAATATTGAATGTATCCTTTGAACATGTATTAACAAGCTGTAATTTTGGAACCAGCCAGCATGTTTTCTTTTGCTCAGGACCATGTTTCCTCTGGTCAGCCCATGTCCGCAATAGTAACTGGTGAAGCTGAAATTATTTTTTATGATGTTGTTGATACTATAACTTAAGAACAGTGTTACATGTCCATACTTTTAAAAGATGGGCCCCTTTCTATAAATCACATTTATATTTACACAGCTACTGAATCATTTATATGCAATTTCTGTGAAAATGATGTCTCCCTGACTGGTAGCCTGTCAGCTCCCATTGTATGCAATTAAAAAAGGGCAGTGCAAGCAAGTAAAAGCACTCTGGGTTTTTGAGATCTAATCTTTGTAAGAAAAGGAATTCGAGATGTGAGCAGTAATGCATTGTGGTACAGCAGTGCATAAGCAGTCTTTTGTTTTTTGCTCTTGTCCTGGTTAGTTGCTTCAGTGGTAAGTGAGGTAACACTTTAAACTAACTCATTATGTGGAATGACTGTCTGCTGTGATACTTAAAATCATCTTGTGACACTCTAGAGCTCAATGCATGAAATATTAGCTTGGTAAGTAACTCTCCTGCTGGATAGAGCCTTTTTCTTTCAGAAGTTAACCTACAGATATGAGAAATCTGTCCTTGCATATAGTGTCTGATCCTGTGCCAGTGCCTAAGGATGTCCTTGGAAAGATTCCCATCTTTAAACACTGGATCAGGGTCCATGGTGCAGCAGCTGAAGTGCTGAGGCTTGGATTGGCAGCAATAAAATATGGCATCACTGTTTTAAAGTAGCAAAAAGGCTATAAGAACATAGGCTGACAGTGAAATACTGACAATAAAAAGCAAGAGCTGTGTGAAGGCAGAAAAGAGGAATATATAGAGAAAAAACTTGGGAATCATGAAGATTAAAATAATAGGTGTTTTTTCCAGTTTGTTCACATCTGTTACAACATACATGCACGGGAAAAACAAAGCATTTTTCTCTACTCAGAAATATATCTGTTTCAAAGATGCGAAGGAGAGGATGCAGAAATACATCACACAGTGAAGTCAAGGGTGGTTATTGTGGAATAGCCAAGGTACAAATGTTGAAATGTCCTGCACTACCTCCCCAGGCTGGCATAATTAGGTGGCTGCAAGAACAGATACCTTTTGCCCAGAATTACAGAATATGGTGGGAACTAGCAAGACAGCACATGATCTTGAAGACACACTCAGCAGGGAAGGAGACAATCCCTGCAGGGAGCTGTAGTAGGTTTTCTAAGGTTTTTGTTCTCATATTTAACAGCCTGAAGACAACAAACTCAACTCTAACTTACACCAGTAGAAGAGTAAGCAAAACTTGGAGCAGAGGTTTAGGTGATAAGCCCAAGATCAGGTGTATTTTGTTAAATCATTAGGTAAAAAGGCTTTTTGCTCATATATTTGTACAACATTTTGTGCAATTAGCTTTTGATCCATGTATCCTTTTATCTCCGTAACTATTGCAACTGAACAACAGCATGTTATTAAAGCTGACATCAGAATTTACGAGGCCCTGGTGCCCAGTCACGTGCTTTGAAGAATAAAGCATGTATAAGCAAATTAACCAAACCAGTAACCTCTCTGGACATGCAAGAACTGTGATATTTTGCATTGTGCTGTAGCAATGCTAGAAGCCAACAAAGGGACTGGTTTCTCTCCCAAAGCTATAGTGAATTTGATGGCATTGCACAGACTTGGACATATATTAAACAGAGCCATGTTTACTTGTGCTGCATAAGAATCACAGGGGGAAGTAAAATCAATGTTTTCCAAATGGAATAGAAAGAAGCCGTGAGGAAAAGAAATGGTATTTTCAAGCTTCTTTGAAAGGTAACACAAACAATGCACAGAGTAAAAAAAAAAATCTTTGAAGAAAAAGCACTTGCCAATGTTTTCTTCACTCTATATTTACCTTGTTTTGGAGGGTTAAGGCATGGTAGGTCCTTGATATTATTTTAAAAGGGGGGGTGCATGTGTGAATAAGTAAGCTTTGAAATTGATGTTTCAAACTGGAAGCTGCACAAAGCATCTGCACATCTTGACAGCAAGAGAAGACACTCAGATTTTAGAGAGGCACTGAGATGACACCGAAAGCGCATGATGCAGTGGCGTAATGAAACAGGGATCAATGTTAAAATGAATGTAACACCATTGAGGAGTACACACAGATCAATACTCTTGTAAGCCACAGAGTATAATCCTCCTATATAGGTCCTGTTAGATAGTACAGTCAATTCTATGAAGACACATTTTTCTGCATTTCTCAAATGTACTCTGACTTATCTGTCCTAAAGACTGTATTAAAATGTCCTACTTTTGCAAGGTAAAGTCTTGTAGCTTTGTCTTGCCACCCAGGTATGCTAAGGAAAATATGTCGTGCTTAATAGTGAACTCCCAATCCTCAAAAATGTGGCATAGGAAGATAAGATGGACAGTCAGCAGTGATGTGTGTTTCATTATGTCTTTGAAATACTGTTTTATCCCTCTCCCCCCTTACTGGCTCCTCCTTTTCTTTAAGTAATATATTTTAAGCACAATTAGTGAAAATGCGGTCTCAAGGGAAAGGGGAAATGCAGTCTCAAGGGAAAGACTAAACAGTCTTGCAGCCCTCACTTATATTGTGCAAAGAACTTGCTTATGGTTATTTTCCACCTCCTGATTTCTAGAGCTTAAACCCATTTTAAAATGATCAGAGAGTTTCTCTACTTTCTTGATGGATGGATAGCCTTAGAAATAATAGAACATGGTTACTAGCGTAGACTAAAGTGCTCGCGCTCTCATACGTATGTGTGTGTATGTATGTATGTTTATTCCCTAAAGATTTCATGCTATCCATATTTCTTCTCATGCCACTGCAAACTTAATGCCTCACAGAAACCCCATGTTTTCAGTTTTATAGTTGGATGATTTGTAGGAACTGATGACAGTCAATCTGTGGTTAATGACTCCAGCATGCCAAGTCAAACTGTTTCTCATAAGGAAACAGCCAACCTAAATGTAAGAGAATAGTCAAAGTTTATTTCCTCCTTGACAGGAAATTTAGCACTGGAAGAAGTGAAAATGATAGCAACTTGAATCTGCCTGAAGTTGATCCCCTTGTACTGGTTCCAACATGTGCAAATAACAGACAAGCATTATTCAGCAATGCAGGTGCTGTCAGCTAGGCAGGGATCAGTAAGTGCGTGAACCTCCACCAGCAGCAATTAACTGCAATATTTGTTACTGTTGTCCTGCATTCATTTGATGCTCAGTGTCATTGAACCTTCATTTTTTTTGTGTCTTAAGTTTGCCAAGCCATGATAGCACTACCCAGAATGTATATTGCTGGCTGGTTTCATATTGTAAAACAATTTTTCTTAGAAAGGAGCTGATTGAGGAGTGAATGGATCTATGGACATTGCAAACAGAGCGGCATCTAGCTCTGTGCCTTGGAAGACCACAAGCCTGTTGCATTGTAGCTACACAAACCAGTGCTTGTGACTATTGTTTTTTTCACTGCCTGAAATGGTTTAGTAACTCCTTCTGGTTATTATCTGCCCACTGATATGTGTAGTATTGCTGTACTTACTACAGGTCAAAGACAGGGATGTTCCTGGTCTGGCATATGTTTTAGAGCAACCTTGGCTGCCAAAACACTCACGTAGGATCAGACTTACACTGCACTCCGACTTTCATATTTTGATCCTGCAAGGGCATGGGAGGCAACAGAAGCACGTCCTGTCATGGAAACCTGGTAACTTACTTGGAACAGGGCAGTGGGAATTGCATTCCTTCCCCATTTTTGTTCTAGCTGGTTTCAAGGCCAGGTTTCCTTGAGAGGCACATGCTCTTCTCAACCCCTTAGAATGAGCAGGTCCTTGATTACATTTCAGCTGCAGACCTGGCTGCCATTCTTTGTAAAAAGGGTAATGTTTCTCAGCTTCTCATTTTCCTCTGTCTTCTCCTTTTCTCTAATACAAGCATTTATATTTTTCCCCGTAATTTCTAAAGGAAGTTCTACCCCTCTGTTCTTAAGGCTTGGATGTTTTTAGCCATTTCCTCACTGAGATGACTTTGTTTTGAATTTCTTTGCAATAGGAAGTATGCATATTTTTAAAGAGTGGAGAACAGCTAAAGGAAATAAAAGTAAATTAGTAAATACATAATTACAGTGTTGCTTCAGGGAAAAGTTTCTAGGCATAATCTAATAACAAAGACTGGAGATACCATTAGCATTGTGTCTTGATTCCAGATCCCCTGGGATAGTCTAATAATTAAGCTTGTGTTTTCCAGTCCCTTTTGGCTTTAATAGCTATTATGATCATTAAGTGTAACCTGCCATAGACTCTGGTTTCTAAATGCCTTTGTGAGTCCAACACCAAGTCTGTGTCCCCTTGTGATAGAACTAGGTTGATGAGGAAAAAAAGTATTCTCATTAGTCCCTCAAGATGCTGTTCTCACTTTCATTCCAAAGCTCTCCTTTCCTTCCAGGTATCCATAGCCAGCAACTTTTTGCAGCTCCTTCTGAGCTTCAGTTAATCTTTACTCTTTCTGACACTACGGCAGCTCTAAAATGCCATTGCACTTGCCCACATTTATCATCCTCTTTTTCAGTGTTTGTGATTGACCCCATCCACTGCAGTCTTGGCTATGTGGCTGCTGAGCTGAAAGAAACAAACTGAATTGTCACCACTGCGAAGGCTGCTTTTAAGTAGATGCTCTTCATGATGCAGCTCTGGCTTCAGAAAGTTCAGTGTTACCAGAAAACTGTCAGCCCTAGTTTCTTACAGAATATTACTAACAGTTCTTTTGCTTGCATGGGAAAAAGCAAACACTTGTTACAGGGGTTGTTCCCTGTCATATTAATTGGCAATGCTGGCTGTAGATATGCAGCTGCAAGTAAAGGAGCTCACTTTCTCTGTTGCAGAGAGAAGCGTTGCAAAAGCAATACACAAACAAAGCAAGGCTCAAGCTTTCGACTAATCTGTCACTCCTTGCTGAACTTGTCTGAAATTTATTGCCAGTTAGACAGCATTTCTCTCTGTTTACTGATTTGATTGAAAGGATGATTTATCAAGGCTCAGCATCACACTGAACACTGCACTCTGGTCCGAAGGGTAATGAGTTGTAGACACATCTCATTCTCCTTCCCCACGTGACTCTGAGATTGCAGGGCAAGGTGAGTGTTTGCAGGCTTCGGTGTGACGCACGGGCAGCTCTGCTGGGGGGGGTGTCGTTCGTGCTGGCTTCAGGTTCAGCCCACTCTTTGCCCCTCCGAGCAGGAGAGGACGTATATTGTTTATCAGGAGGTTTCAGGCAGCTGCACAAAGACGAAAAGGGAGCATTGATGAGAGAGGGAGTGGAATGGGAAATGACAGTGGGAAGGACAATGAAAATGGCAAGAAAATAAAAGGATTAAAAATACCAGAAAGTGAAATGACAGCTTATTGTTGCACTGCTGTTATCCTACTGTTATCCCTACTGTCGCTTCATAGAGTGGCTTAATGCTGTTTGACATTGTCTTGGCTGACTACCGTAGCACAGTCCCATCACAATACAGTGGAAACTAATGCCTTCTCTCTGAGCGTGTATTTGTTTTGGTTATGGTGAGTTTTTCTTAAGCAGCCCTGGTATTTGTTTCAATCACAACAATACCCATCGTCTCACCTTAATTTACGGAGTCATAACTAGCAGTATTTCTTTTCAGCATAAAGAGTGCATTGGAACAAATGCCACTATTTATCAACTGTAATGCAGTTCTTTATAAAGGTCTTGTGTGAGCAAAGAATAAAAATGCAATGATAGTCTCACAATAAATACCCTAAATTCTTTACTGCCTATTTATGGTGTAATCTCTCTACAGTACAATATATGACTGTTTAGAAAAAGCTCCAGAATACAGTTATATGGTTTATTTACCAGGAGATGGCAATGGTGATCTACTGCAGTATTAACTTATGTACAAGGCCCATATAATTCTTCCACAACACCACAAACTTCGGTATGAATGAAACCAAAGTATTCCAATACTAGTTTTACCTTCCTTATTTCTAACTTGTTTCAGTTCAGTATTCATTGTAAAGAAAGTCTTTTTTTTTCTCTCATATTTGATTGAAATTGCTGTCACTACATTTTTTAAAGATGTCTAAATACAATCATACTGGTATTCTGGAAAACAGAGTATTATTTAAGAAGAGAGCAGCCAATACCATTGAATAAGCTATGCCACGTGTCAAAAAAATCAAATGATTGATGAAAGTAAAAGCTTAAATAATGCATTTAGTTTTATGGTATCAAAACTGAACTTGAGTAGTTAATGAAAAATAAATTACAGGTTATGCTATTAAAAATCACGTTATAATTTTCTATTAAGCTGCTTGAAGTATGATCTTCAAGTATGTAGATGCCATCCATTTTACAGAACCTGAAATTAACTGTGGTCTGCAATGTTGTCTGAGTTGTCACGTTACCTCAACCTAAAGTGAGACATGCATCATTCTCACATGAATTAGTGCGGTGTTGGTGTTCCCATGTAGAAGATCACTGCCATAAGCAATGGAAGAAAAAGCCTGGCTTCTTATGGGATAGTTTTATATTCCTTTATACCCTTCTCCACCTGACTGTCTGTTACTTTTCTCCCCAGAAAGCTTGTACAAGTTGACGAGTTCGTTTGTGCATGTTTGTTAGATATTTGGCAGTTTTCAAACAGAAGCAGTAAGTGATGAGTTTTGCTTGCATTTCACCAGGAAGGCAACGTCACTCTCCTCTCCCCAGCTATACCTTTGTCTGTAAGGAGTGAGCTGAGGGCACTGCTGGCTAGCTAAACCTCCTCTGAAGGAGATCTGGGTCCACGTAGAACAGTTACGATCTTTTACCAGGGAACTACTCCCATGGCTGGCTTTTCCTTTGGTATTCTGAGATACACAGTCCATGTCTTAGAACTGTCAGTACGTTGCTCTCTGTTGGGAGGGTTATCCAGCCTCAAGTTAAATAAATGCTTTAACTGCATCTGCTCTTTGCAATGTTAAATGCCAGCATTATTGCCGTTGCACTGTTATGATTTTAGTGTTCCCAAAAAAACCCGAGCCAGGACGGTAGAAGTATGAGGCTGTGAGAGGAGCATGGAATAGGTAAGGAGCGCTTTTCTGTAACAATAGATGATAGGAGGGGAAAAAAGATTGTTTTACTCATGTGAAGGTCTCAATTTTCTACTGTTTCAATTGCATTTAGTTTTCTAAAGCCCTTCTTCAGCACAGTGTCCATCTTTCTACCACTACAATATCTTCCATTTCTTTCTTCTGTTCTGCATTAAGTGGTACTCAATCAAACCCCATCTATACAAAGATGTAAAAAGCAAATTTAGAGCATATATGCAGTAGTTCCCTTAACGCTGCTCTCTCCACACCTTTATATCAGGCAAATTCTGTGTTGGGGTCTGATTGCTCAGCACTCATGATAAACTTTCTAGGGGAACAGCTGGCTCCACCTACTCAGTAACAGGAGATACCTATGTACACAAGAGCAGTCACACATTGCACATCTGCGATATCTTTCCACTCACAGATCCCACACGGGGTACAATGGAAAGACAGAGGTAAGAAAGACCTTTGTGAGTCTTCCTTTCCAGTATGGAAAGTGATCAATGGAGCAAAATGAACGGATCGAATGAAAGCAGCAGAAGAAATAGGGAACAGGGTTTAGAGTCTGTTGGCTGTTTGTGCCTTGCAGTATTGGCCAAACAGACTGTCTTTCTCTTTCCCTTTCACATTTTTTTTTACCTCTTTGTGTTCCTCTAGAAAAGTTAATCAATACATTCAGTGCCGCTGTCTTCCCTGGGCACCAGGGCAGCCACATGTTTTGCCTTATGGCGAGGTTCTCCAGCAGCTTCGACATCTAACAGGGCCGTGAATCACTCCGGTGGCGTTCATGTCTCTTCAAAGGATGATTTTTCAGAAAGGGCAAAACGATGTTCAGACTGACAGTCGCTCGCACAAAATGTCTTGTCTTCTCTGTTGGATCTCTTGCTGTGAATACCACGTTCATGTCAGCCATGAGGAGGGAAGAATTATGAGTTTCCCTTTTCCTATCACTTATTTAGCACCCACTCCCATCTCCCTTGTCTTACTGACTTAGATCATACGTACGCTCCAGTATGGAGTAGAGAAATGAATGTTAGCTTGAAATGAATAAGCTCAGCCGTCTCTTTACTTTGCTAAAATCTGTCCTGTAAACATTCTAGACTGCAGGCTCTTGAGCGTGGGACTATTTACGGCCTTGTTTTTACATTGTTTAGTACAACAGGGCCAAAACAGAGATGCTCTGGATGCCACCGTACTGCAGATAATTTTCACAGTGACCCAGAGGGAGAAGCAAGGCCAGACTCAGAGGTTAGCAGTTCATAATGGGTAAAGAGAAGTTTAAATTTCTGAATTATAAAGTTGTAAAAAAGATTCAAAGGGAAGTAAGGGCATTCTCAGCCCACTCTTTGATAGTACAATACATAAAAAACAGATTTTGTAGGAGTATAATAAAAGATTGTATAGGAGTATAATAAAACCCAGACACAAGTCTGAAAAATTCATTAGTTTCTGCCATGACTAAAATAAGCACTGTCTATGAAAACTACTTTGCAATGGTAATGAAAAGCGAGTGGAAAAGCAAGTGTTAGCACCAGTGCTGCGACGTGAAATAATTTCTGTATACTCAGATCCGTCATTGTGAACAATGTTGTTGATTATAAACCACATCAAATTCCCAGTCCCCCAAAACATGTATTTTATTTTGCAGTTTTTCTAGTAATTATGAAATCAACAGAATACTATCAAGTTTTACCACAATTAAGCTAAGTATATACTTAAATGATATAACATACTCGGTAATTGTAATATCTCTGTAACAGGAACTTCCTTCCTAGGAACAATCGGCAATGTTTCTCGAGCTTTTTTCAGAGTTGGCGTCTAACGATAATGACGATGCTCAGCTTGCTCATAATTTTATAATTTAAAAGGTACTTGGATGCAATTTAGAATCAAGATTTGACCTGCAGTGCTTCATTTCTTGTAAGCTGATAAGAGGAGCCTCCTAGATTTGAATGGGTTTTATGGCCCCTTCAGTGTATGTGGGTTTACTGGAAGAGATGATGACACAGACTTACGGCCGTGTGAGCAGTTCTCCGAAAACAGGTCTATATCTAGTCACTTGTGAGATAGTGTTCACTTGTAAAGCTATTACCATGTCATTGTGCTGGAGACCTTCGGGCTCAAGGAACTCAAAATGCTTCTTAGGCCCGCAGTGAGAGAATGGCCACGTGGTATTTTGCTTCAAGCAACTGCTGCTTGCTCAGGGCAGAAGGTCTGGCCTGAGTGTCATGCCTGTGATGGGCCTGGGAGGCAGGATTTTTAGGGTCCAGTACTTTACTGAAATTTTGTTGGATGCGTACATAGCTCAAGAGACAGCTCAATAATCTCCAGCAAACTGGGGATGTCTCTACTTTGGCAGTTTTGTCTTCCTGCAGCCGGAGAGCTGGCTGGTCACTGCTGTTCTGGCCACCGGTACTAAGCGTATACTCCAAATTTATGTTTACAGATACTGAAATAAAAGCCCTACCTCAGTTTGTAAGAAAAGGCAAGACAAGCTTATTTGTACTTGCACCATTAACAACATTTATTTATACATATTTGTTCAGAAAAATAAAAAACAGGTAGGAAAAAGAAAACTTACTCTTTAATATTAGGTAGCCGGTGACACAAGTGTAGACTCAAGAACAGCGAGTGGCCACTAATGTAATGCTAAAATTGGTTCACAAATAATGAATTGTCTAGAACGTCTTACACCAAGTGTTTGCATCCCTTTACTATCCAATATTAAACTGGATAAATGTTTGCTGTACAATTAATTACTTATAGATGCATAATTTTGAACAATGAACACATGAATTTAAAAACTAGATAGATTGGTTAAACTTTTCCATACTGCTCAGAGTTGCCTGCCAATGGTCAGTGGGAGCTTCCCACCAATTTCATTAGGACTTTTGAAAATCTCATCCTTCACTGGTTATTTGTAGATAGAGCTAATGCTTTTTACCTGTTTTTTTTAATATCCCGTTTCATTTCCATTTGACCTTGCTTACTCCATGTGATACCATTTGCCTGAAAGGTAGTTTTCTGTCTAAGTGAATACTTTTTAATCATGTGATTCATTAATTGACTTTTTTTTCAGGTCAGTGAAAGGCAAAGATCAGACAAAGCAAAGACAGATCACATCTATTTCAAATACTGTTTGGCTAACTACAGTTAGAAATTATGATTAGTATTGGATAAAGAAACTATTATGACCATATTTTAAATGGTGTTTCTTTACTGAAATAGAATTAACAAGTAAATGAGTTTGTATAAAAGAATGTAGAGTTTTAAAAGCTTCTAGTTTTATGAACGTAATGAGCCAGGGTTTTTTTTATGTTAAGTAATATGCAAGTTGATATATTTTGGAACGCACAAGAACATGTTCAAATTCCTTCTAGAATATAAAATTGTCACCAGAATTTTAAAAGCAGCTCTCACAGGCCCACAATCATTGGAAAATAAAACTTTGGGAAAAGTGCACTCGAAGGAAAACAAGTGTTTCCTCAAAAACTTTTAAGCAACAGTAGGGAAAAGGAAAAGCATTTAATCTTTCACTTTTTTTTTTATGCAGCCTGAAAGCACAACATTCTTCTATCTATCTCCCAGTTTGTGGATATAGAGAATATATCTGCCTTTTGCCTTTTTCCTGCTACAATTAGCCAGCGCAGTTAGATGGTGGGTGAAGTCACCTGGGTACATGGCATGGCAAATACAGCCCTAAGACACCTTTTGTTTTCTCTTTTCTTTAGAAGACAAGTTCTCTGTTTTCAAGATTGTCTTCATGAAACTGTCCATGGGATGACTACACTAAAGAAATAAGGAGAACTAACAGGGAGAAAAGGTAATTAGAAGAAAAAGTGAATTGCTAGCCATATGCAGATGCACGTTTATCATAGTGGATGTGTATTTTTAATTACCTACATGAGATAAAGTTTTCTCAGCTTAACTGCATGAAAGGGTTTGTTTTTATGTCTGTTGAAAGATTTCTATTTTCATTGGACTTTCTGATTAGCCTGTTACCTTCCCTGGGTGGCTAGTTACTAATGCTTTTCTATACCGAGAGCTCTTCTGTCATACCCTGTGCATGTCCAAGCACCTTTCCCTTGATCAAGGGTAGACAGCCTGGTTTTTGCCAGTTACTGGCATGCACAGTCAAAGCTGAGGCTCGTTTTTTTGTGTCTCCACCATTACAAAACCTCAGTGTAAACACAGCCCAGGTTTTAAACCAGCTAAAGCAACACTGGGTTCAGCGTAGGTTAACCTCCGTGTTTTTTCAGCTTTCTGAATGAATTTTGCAGCTTGAACTGTGCGCTCTGTGCTTCTGAAGACAGACTGCTGCCGTTGCCCAATGTGACTGGTTTACATATTGTTTGGCTACCTCCCCATCGCACCACAGACACACACCGCCGTACAGACATAGTCCAAGAAATGACATCCTTAGAGTACAAATACCCATAATTATGACTAACAGCCTTTTTGAAGACTTAATGATCCATTTTGGTGACTAGCTTTCATGGATCTGTCTAAAACTAGTTTTGTGCTATACTTTCAAAAAAACCCACCCAGATCCACAATACAGTTCTCTTTCCTATCTACTTATCTCACTTTCCATTGTCATGAAATGAGAGCAGAAATCCAGGCCCTATTTCACACAGCTTAATAGACTTGATAGATAATATTGTTCAAGAAAAATCTTAACATATTGCATCTGTAGTAGAAACGATTTAGGAAGGCAGAACCTAGGACTTTTAAATCTTTCTCCATTGAACATAATTAAACATTAACCAATTTTGCTAGTGCAACAGAATTTTTACAGGCTGCTATAAAGCCCTGATTTCTTTGCCAGGTTGTATGCTAGACAAAAGACTGCACTTCGCTTCGCATAGAGAACCCAACCAGTGTAAGCTGGGACTGCCCTAGGCAAACCACCTAAGTTTGTGCTGTGCTGTTCCTCACATGGGAATGTTTCTCTCGTGAACCAAATTATCTTTACTCTTTTATCCAGTTACAACAGAGATTACTCTGTGTAAGTAGCAAGTAAACAAAGTGAACCTCTTCCTTCACTGTCCTGCTCGGTATACAGCTACCAATATATCTGTAAACTTTAAAATGATATCACCAGGGTAAACAGAAATTTTTGTTATCGTACCATTTTATAGGCGCAGAGACAAGTAGCTGACAATTTCTGGGGAATTTATTTTCATCTTCCTTGGGAATGGTAAGCTAGCTAGAGTGTGTTCAGAAACACTGAGCCACTTATTCAGAGAGGGGGGGGGTCTGCCTGTTACTTTCTGTATTAAGATACTGACTTGGGCTACAAGACCCTCCACACCATTTTTTGCTCTGCCTTTCTCAGAGCAGGATTTTTCAATCCAAGAAGTCATTTAGTCAGAGCAGAGGCTAGGCCGGTCATATCCAACGCCAGGGTCTTGGTTGCCCCATATGTATAGTTCCCATCTTCCTCACAAGAGTTTTTTAGAAACAGCAAAATAAGAGACACATTTGAGGAAAAAGAATCTCGGTGGGAACAGTCCAGCTACTTCAATTTTACTGACAGCTTAAACAGATGTAGATGTCAGTATGAGGCATAAGTCAGTGAAAAGTCAACCCATACGTGCTCTTAGTCACCTGGGAGAAGCCAGGGGTAGGTCTTGAAAAATCAAATGGACAAGATGGGTCCAAGATGTGTCCAAGACATTTGCATTTAGCATGACCACATAACTGTAAAATAAAGGGGATCCCTAAAGGAAACATTTTTTGTCATATAAACACTGCGCCACTGCAAACAAATCTGGCAAGGCGGAGGATCCGGCTCCTCAGAACACCATGAATAATGTCAAGAGGCAGCAATAGGGCTGTCAGATACAGCTACTGTCATTACCCTATTACCGCAAACATCCACGAGTTTTACTAGTTTACAGAAACTGTCAATGGATATTTCAATCTGTAAGTGCAGAAAACACAACTATTTTACCGTATTGAAGCTAATCTCTCTTTGGCAAGGTCATTATTTACACTACTTCCCTTGTAATCCCCCACATGCACATACCGAATAAGGCTCTGAAGCTTAAGCTTTCCAATGCTGAAAATGAGACTTTTATGCAAACTGATAAAAGTTCTTTGTTTGATTTATCTGTAAACCAAAATAGTCTGGTAGTTTGCCTTGAAGTTAAAAGAAAAAACATGATCTGTCAAATCCTGTGTATTCCTTTTTATGTATTTTGTCATTTCCCCTCTATTAACTCTGTCCTAAGGTTGAAAAGAAGAGTGCACTCTAGCTTCCATTTACATACTGTACTTTAGCTTTGACTTTTTTGGTTGCAGCCTGTTAAATTTATTGACTATAAGCCCCTTGAGCTATTGAAGAGTATGCGGCTTACATTGTATATCTTTTGAAAGATGCTACTGGTAGCCTGTTTTAACGTGTTTACTTTCTCCAGATACAATTTGTCTTACATATTCATTGGTTTTTAGTGCCAGGACCAGTTTCTTCGTTGTAGCTATTGTTTGGAAGTCTTGCACAGATATTAAGGCTTAGTAATTTTTCAGTGCTGCTTAAGGGATCTGAGTGTCAAATGAAATAATGAGCGGGAATTTGGGCACTGAAAACCCTTAAGCAGCTGGCTTTGGAGATCTCAATAAAAAAAATAAAGGAAAATAATTTGAGATGGCATGAAAGACACTTTGAGCAGTCTAGGATATTTTATATGTGCAAATAGAGCTGGCCAAAAAGTAGTGCTTGCCATTCATTGACAATTACATTTCGTTTTAATTTCGAGATTTCATATAGCCTGAAAGTCAGAGAAAATTCCTTTTGTGAAACACTAGCACATGGAGCTGGGAAAACGAAATATGTTCCCTTGCATACTGCAGCTGCTTTTTCTGGTGGTGGAGCTGACCAGAATACTGATTTCATTAGGCAAGAGCCTGGGATGGAAAGGATCTCTTTTCAGATTAATCAGGGCTTTCAGGTGCTTGGTTTCACAGGAGACAGTCTGAAAGCCTTGAGAGCAATGGGTGCTTATGTTTGCAGGCTCTGGGATCTCGAGGTCCCTGGCTCCCAGAGCTCACCCGCCAGGCCAGGCCAGAGCGTGGGAACATGACGCTGTGTATCCCGTGGTGTCGGGTCTCGCTAACAGGCATGCCAGTCCTTCCTTATGCTCGGATGTAGAGGTGCACTTCAGCACATCTTCTGTTCTGCAGCACAGGCGTTGGCATGTCGGCTGCTGATGCTAACTTTTAAGCTAACTCGGCGGGATACCTACAGCAGCATAGCCTTAAAAGTACAAAGTACAGAAAGCTGTGGATTGGGAATCTCATCCAAGTACTTTCAGATTTATGCTGCTATAGGTATCCTGCCTAGTTAGCTTATAAATTAGCCAGAATATACCTACATCGGTAGCCAACATGCCAAAATCTGTTGTGCATCTGTGACAGCACCTGGACTTCCATTCAGATCATCTGCATCCTGCTCCAGATGCAATTGCTCGATGTTTGATCCTGAGCGAGAAATCTGCAGTGGCGTATTTTCATTTCTAGAAAATCTATACTGAAAGTCAAACTCTGTTCTCTCTGGGAAAGCCATGAGAGCAGCCCTGAAACTCCAGGAGTTGAACTCTGCCTGCAGCGAGGCACAGGTGAGATCTCTGTGCGCAGCAGTCCACCCTCGGTGCCTTTACCAGCTCGGTGCCAGGCTTCCAGTTAGTCCGCCCAGATGCTCGTACCTTCAAAATCTATTTTTGCGAAGAACATCTGTGGCCCCAACAAGTACAGAAAAAGAAAGATAATTCGTTCAGTGTTTCACATGGCAAGCACTACTGATTGTGTTTTGAATTTCACTGAAAAAAAACATGGGGAGGTCATGATGTCCTTAGCCCCACTTACTGGCTTGGACCCTCTGTGGCCTCAGCATCGACATGGGGGTGATGTGTCCTCACAGGCAAGCCAGGAGAGCCTAAAATATTTCCATGTCATTGCTTCATAGCACCTTCACGCTTTCCCAGGCAGAGAAGTTGCAACTGTTAACGAAATAAATGTGTTTTAAGTTACCTTTGTTCTATATAGCAAGTATGTGTTGTGGAAGAGGGGTGTATTTTTGTCTTGTAGTGTACATGTCAAACAAATACAATTATCTATTTCTGAATCATTATAGCCCCCATCATCATAATTAGCTTAAGTGAAGCTGTATTCAGCTTGCATATAGCTTCAATTTGCTGCAAAGTAAATCACCAAATAAATCAATAATTTACAACCTAGCAAACAGTGCAGACTTTTCCAAAAGAAAAAAAAAAAAACCAAACAACCCATTATGCCTGGGCATTTCTGAATGCAGCACAACTCCTTGCCTAGCTTCTCTGAGCTAGATGTGACATTTTCCAACACCAGACATTTTCATTCAAGCAAGGAGGAAACATGTAAAACCAAACAAATAATGACATGAAATGAAGCTTTGATTAGGAGTCTGTGAATAATTATCCTTTTCATATATTCAGTGTCTAGGATGTTTAACATGTTTTACATTTTGAATGTATCAAGCGAGTTCCGACGATTAGATTTTGGTATTGAGAGAAACACACTTTATTAGAGCGGGAGCTTGTCAGGGCTTGGTGCCAATCGGCTGCAACTAGTTATGTTGCAAACACATCCTACACCCTCATTTGGAGACGTACAAGAGGGAACATGTTTCATATTTTCCTCTTTCCTGCTCTGTTCTTCTATAAATTCATAAAAGGCAAGTGCTAGTTCTCTCTTGATTCCTACGGTAATAAAAAAAAGCCAAAATACTTTGCCATGGCATGAGTAAATCACAGGTTTACATTGTTGAAAATTACTATTAGGTTTGGATGCTTTTGTACAAGGTATTACTGTGAAGACTGTATTAATTGGCTGGCATTCTCAAGTGGTGGTAGGTGATATTCAGTGAATTCAAAAGGCGGAAAAAAGTAATTTTTGTTAGATTAGTTTGGGTTTTTTATTGCCAGGAATGTAACAGGGACCAAAAGCATAGCAAAAGTCTAAAACCTGGGGATATTTCGAATAAAGAGAACATCCACAGGTGAATTATTTAGAATGAGTTTGGGGGCCAGGGGCTGTTAATCCCAATTTCAGAAAGGGATAGAAGTCCCTCATGTTTCACAGCATGAGCCAAATATTTTCCTTTGTAGGAAGGATGTTTTTAGTAGCTTCTGCACATTACTGGTTGGAATCATAGAATTGCTTAGATTGGAAAAGACCTATAAGATCATCTAGTCCAATCATTTAACCTAGCACTGACAAATCCTCCACTAAACCATGTCCCTAAGCACTACATCTACACGACTTCTAAAAACATCCAGGGATGCGGCCTCTACCACTGCCCTGGGCAACCCGTTCCAATGCCTAATGACCCTTTCAGTGAGGAAATTCTTCCTAATATCCAATCTGAATCTGTATCCTTTGTGTAACTCAGTGTATTTGCTGCAAACAACTACTTAGCATATGTCTGGAATACTATTACCTTCATCCTGAAGTCACATGTGATACTACAGTAATTACTGTGCTTTTAGCATATAATTATTTTACAGTGTATCAGTGTAAAAATATATTGATACATATGTGTATATAAGCAATGAAAAGGTATTGTTTAGAATATGACACATGGTTTAATTAATTTTTTTATGCACTAAATGTTAACATGTAGAAAAATGGTAGTTGCTTGCAGCCTCACAAAGTCTGAAGCAGGAATATATTATCTGAAGCTGAAAATTCTACTCTAAGATTAAAATTGCACTTTTTATTTCTAATAGCTAGAGATGTTCGTATGTCATTAAATAAAAAGGCTTACTTGTTTCTCAGCACTTCAGAAAAGAACACTATTGTGTTTGGTTTGCAATGAATGAATATAATCTCACATCTTTTGTTTGCATCATTGTGCAATGTGCTGTTTTCTCAAATGAAAGCTCAGCGTATTTGCAGAGCAGACGGCAGAAGTATGTCTGATTACCTCACCGTTTCTTTGTACTAAGCATAGATGGAGGCGAATTAGAACTCATCAGCAGGAGAGGTGTTTGTTTTCTTCCCAAATAAACCATCAAAGAATCCCAGAGCATGGTTTAAACTATTCAGAGTGAAAATAGACTGAATTTTGTCTGCCTGATTCCAGTAAGTACTTGTGTATTACTTTGGTGAGATTCTTTCAGGAGGGATGCTGGAAACTGTAAACACCCATGTAGAAGATAATGCTCAGTAACCAATCTCAGGCCTTTCATACAGCAGAAAGCTTTACTGAGTAGGACTGTGAGAAAATAGCTGTGTTGACAAAAGCTCAAGTATAGGTACAGCTATACAGGCAAAAGAATTTCTTTGCCAAGACATTTTCTTTCTGTTTAGGGATCTACAGTAAGATGTATAAGCTGTTTTCCGTGCCGCATTTCCAGTATGTGCCCGTGCAGCTCTAGCTGCAGACAAAACATTTTAAATATGACCAAGGCGAACAATGGCTAATTAATTAGACTGCATGTCTTGGAGCATTAAAGTTTGGTGTTCCTTATCACTCCTGGGATGGAGGTTACTAACACCTGAAGATTTAGTTCCTGATTCTGCAATCTTAATTCATGTTGTGTACGTGACAGTAAGCCATGTCACTGATGTCAGTCAGATTACACCGTCCAAAGCTGACCAGAGCAAAGAGAGCTTGAAGAAAGTGAAAGGAAACAGATGGAGCCACCTCGGTGCTGGCAGCAGGCAGCGTAGAGCAAGCTGCTCTGAACTCTCAATGAAACTAGATTTAGGTACGTGCAATATTTGGCTTCACGCCTGCTCTGCACCAGCCCCTTGTTAACGGGGACCTGGGCCCCCCGAGTGGCAATGCCCGCATGGGAGGTGGGCAGGAAAAGCAGCAGACGGTCGTTCCTCTTTTCTGCTGACAGTTATGGTCACCTAGATACTTTCCAGCGTTTGATGCCAGAAATCTGTTCCCTGGAAAAATTTTGGGCAGCTCTAATTAAAAAGCGATAGCTTAACACTTCCCAAGACCCTGTTTTCAATTGCAGAGGTATTATCTTGCCTATGGCAAAAGGTGCTATTGTCTGCCACAGTTCACTGAAACACTCATTTCCAGCGGAAACACATTGGTTCAGACAAAACTTTTGCCAGAAAGCATTCCTCTCCTTTAGCATGCGATGTAAGGGGAAAGAGAGACGGGGTGTGAAAATAAATAAGAACTCAGTAGCAGGGCTACTCGTCTAGAAAGCCAAGTGCTGGCTCAGGTCTTTGGTGTGACTTGGAGAGAGCAGGGATGTGAGACTCCAGCTCCTGTCTTCTGGTCACCTTCCTCCCCACTGGGCTCTTGGCTATTTTCGGATAGGTAATACCCCCTTCTCTTCTTTTGGTTAGTTGGTTGTGGGTTTTTTTGGGGGGGGGGGCGGAGGTTGAGTTATTGGCAACTTCCTGATACAGGCCAGGAGTATTCTGTATGTTTAGTAACTGTTGCATGCAGGAAATTCTGCTGTCTCACGGTGGCAACCTCACTCATGTTTTATTAGAAATCTGACTATTCTCTGTGTCACTCTGTACTGTAATGGGTATTTTGGTGTGACACATGACAAAATTTGTTACTATTTGCAGCTGTGTCAAGCTGGAAGCTCCCATTTGACATACATTTCTGTGGAATTAGCTGAATTGCGCAGCAAACAGGTTTTATGTTCTGCTCAGTGTAGAAGGGAAGGTAAAGGTTGTCACCACCATAGGACATGGGGAGGAGTGGTCACTCCTCCGAGCTGCCTCTGTAGCTGTACTGATGGTGTTTGGTGAAGCAAATCTGCTGCAAATTACAGCGTGTGGTTATAGATCAATTTATGCTCCAGCCTGCTGCCAACAACGTGCTGTGCACAAATAGAGCTAACTTGGTAAACAAGCACTCTAGTAACAGAAAATAACCAAATGTTGTTGAAAGGAATAATTAATTAATGTTTGCAAAGCACTTAGAAACTGTAAAGCACCTTATTAGTGCTAAGTGTTCAGGGGCCTAGCTTTCTCAACGGAAGTTAAAGTCGTCTTCTTTGTTAGACTTGAACAGAGCAAAACATTAAGGGTGTAAAGCCTTTGTATCTAATGTCCTCAGTCAGGTGTTTTTGTGCCTGGCAGTCATTAAGATGCAGTAAGTAAACAAGAAGAAACTATAAATGGCATGAATCAGCTCATTTCCACTGATGCCAGCAGAATCAAGTTGATTTATATTAGCTGAAGATCAACAACAGAGAATCCAAAGCACAGCTCCTCTTCTTGCCTGTCGGGCTCAGCCAGAGCCGGTGACTGGTTTCTTCTCTGCAGCTCCCACCTCTTTGAGCCCAGCTGCCTAGAATGAATACAGAACTATATTAGGGCACGGGGCTCCCTGTGCAGTGAGGCGGACAGATTGGATGGCTCAGATTTGCTACCTGGGGCAGCCAGCACGCTAAATGAACAGCCTCTTGGTGCTGGAGAGCAGAAATCCCATTTATCAGGTGTGCTACGCTGGGCTGAAAGGTGACACCTATGTCTGACCCTGGTTCAAGAGCTCAGGAACACAGAGAATAAGCATCTCTGCCTTTAATTTCAAAGAGCCTTGGCTCCCTCAAAGAACAGACAAGACTTCATGATGCAGGGGTCACCAACTGAAGTGTAGATTTACTTGGGAGGCTAAAAGAGCTATGAGCCACCCAGAAGAGAACCATCTGGGGAGACGTGAATGATCCCTGCAATGTAATATGGCCACAACCCCCCAGCCAGCCCTCCGCTCGCAACACCATGGTGTGTGGCATTGCACTTTCTCTGCAGTCATCTAAAGGCTGATCTGCCCGCCGGGAAGTTTGCAGTCCACAGCCAATATTCTTACCTGCCTAGGAGGGTGTTAATCCATATTTCACTCTCTGTAAATAGTCGCTAAATCTTAGACTTTGTGGGAGCAGAAGAAGGGAGGAGGAGAGAGGAGATAATCTTGTGGAAAACAGGGCACTGCAGAAAGACTTTAAGGCTAATTGGCCAGGGAGCCCAGGAAAAAACATTGATTGCACTGGCCTGTCTATCAGAGTACAAACTTTTAACATTATCATATGCCTTTACCAGACAAGTTCCCTTTCTTCAGCCAGAAATTTTGTCAGGCTAAATTTGATGAAGTTGGGCATCTGTTCCATATTTACGAATGTCCAGCACCTCAGTAGCTCACGCTGAGCTTCCAGATTAATGGAAATCCTGATGATGTGCCCACTTCAACTGTATGGTGCATGAGCAGTATGCCCAAGCATACATCACATGTAGTCAATGGCAGGAGTGCTGGGAGAGCAAATCCAGTCTTTGATCTCTGAGGTGTTTCTTCTCACAGGAGATCAGTAGCTTTTTTTTTCTGCTGGATTAATTGGCAGAGTAAGAAAGGTTACCTGCCAAGAAAATCCAATTATTCAGCCCTTGCTGGTCTTGAATAAAGCTGCATGGTTGACAAAGGGTCACAGTCAGAGAGAATTGAAATAAGCCACCAGGACAACAGATATTCTGGTTTTTCAATCTCTGCACTAGCCTAGGGCAGAGTATGTTTGGCTCACCTCAGTTGCAGTGCTGGAACACAGTGTGCCAGAATACCTCTTCATGACAGTTTTGGAAGAGCTAAGTGTTATTAAGATTGGTTAATAGTTATTTTTGTAATTAGCCATCTGTTACAGATCCATTTATTGAATCTGAGAGGGGCTAGAACCCTTGCATGTCCTCCTTGATCCTAACTTTGCTTGAGTTCACCATAGGGAGCTTTGTGCAAAATCCACAAAGAACCTAAAAAATGCTTCTTGGAAAGACCAGTTCTTTAAAAAATATGTGGTTACCCCATAAATGGTAAAAGTCATAGTTGTCTTTTCTTCATCAAAAAGCACAGGCTTTGGAGCACTTGAGAATCTTTTTGGAGTTTGGAGTAAGAAACTGAGACATCTCTCAGGGGTCCAGGCAAGACTCTGCGGAGCTGCTCACTTCAGACACAGAACTGGTAGTACTCACTCATAGACCTACTGCACTTGATGATCCAATATTGTCTGATAGTCATTGTAAAGGTCATCAAAACTGGTACCTGAGACTTTTCAAATCTATCAGAGGCAGACTGAGCTTATGAAATGGGACAGTTAAACTGTGATTACTTTCTCCTCCGTAGTTATTTAAATGCATATCACAAACTACTGAAAGAAGCAGGCGTTTATATTGTGCTAGATTCCTAAATGTTAGAATAATAGCCTCCCCTGATCCTGTTTGTAGGCAAACACAAAAATGTTCATCTTTATGTGTAACTTCATCCTCTCAAATTCACATACATTATCGACATTGATAGATACAGACAAAAACATACACATATGTATATTATCATGTTAGATTTTCAGTCTTCTCTGTGATCTCAATAAAAATTGTTACGGTCTGTACAGATCCTAGTAACCTCCCATCCCACATATCCATAGCTATGGGAGGGAAACATCTGTGTCAAATCCTTAGATAGGTTGTGTCTACTGTCAGCAAAAATAACCAAGCGAAGAAATTTAAGGGAGCCAAAGGCTTTGTTTCTATAGGTTTCTGAATCCAGAGGCCAGAGCTGAAGTGATTTGGGTGAAATACTCAAAGAATCCAGCACAGGTAAATGACCCAACAGAAAGTTCCACAGGTGTCAAGGCAGAAGGTGAATGTATGATAATTAATTCTTTCTCCTAGAATATATGCCACTAATTGACTTGGCGGCAGTATCATTACCATGATTCATAGGCTCATAGATTTTAGGCCAGAAGCAACCATTATGATAATCTAGTCCTACTGTCTGCATAGCAAAGACCACAGAACCTCACCCAGTGGTTGCTGCATCAGCCCGCTAATTTCTGCTTGAATTACAGTGCTTTTTTCAAAAAGCCATCCAATGCTTATTAAAAGACTATGCGGTAGAAAATCTACCAGGTGCTTGGGTAAGTAGTTCTAAAGGTAATTTTTTTCTTTGAAATTTGCAGCTTATTTTTGGTATGATGTTTCCATAGGATTTTTTTTTTTTTCCTAAATGTACCCCAGAAACATTAAGAAAACTCTCAGACAAAAGATCCTTTTTTTTTTTTTTCCCTGGAGTTAAAGGTATATGTAGAGTTTATGGTAAACTTCCTACTGTATTAGTAATATCTTTAATGAATCATTGAAGTTTCATCTCCTTTTTTCCTTCTTTCTATCCTCCCTCTCACTTTTCTCTCCTTGCACCCCCCAACAAAAAAAAACCAACAGGAGAGCAAATAAAAAAGGGGGAGCGGTGGCAGACAAAATTCACAATTAAACTGAGGAATTTTAAAATATGCAGACTGTTCCTGAACACACCTAATGGTAATCAGATACTGACATTCCTGCAGTCCTGGACAAAATGTGTGGGGTTTTTTTTGGTTTATGATCCCACCTGTTCCCTCCAACACATCTCTCTCCTCCTCTTGTTCCCTAATATTCCCCCTGAGTCCAGTTTATCTGATTTGTAGAACATGTAAGGACTGCTTAGGTAGATCATATCAATGACAACACAGTGACACAGACAACTAGACAGGGCGCCACACTTTTTTTGGAAGGGTGGAATTTGCCTTTTTTACAGGCAAGATTTCAACAAGTCAGTGGTGCTAGACGAGCTATTCCCCCTCCCTACTCCATAACCAACATTGGATATTCTGAGACAAACACTATTCTTTGCTCCTCTGAGTATCCTTTTATCCTACAGAATAATTTCATTGATTTAAACAGGAACTAAAGTATCCACAAATGAGCCAAAATCTGATACACCTTTTGGCATTGACCAAATCCTTATCCTGTAAAGGCAGTGTCAAAACATCCATTGACTGTACCTGAATAAACATCTTGCTGAAGTAAGGGATGCTGCCTGTGAAATTGCTATGAATTACTTATATTTAAAGTACTTATAACAAAAGTTAATCAAAACATGAGACTCTTCAAATTAATCGGAGGTAGACTGAGGGCATGAAATGGAAGAGTTCACTCTCAGGTATAGTTATGACACAGGGATCCAGATGAGCCAATAGTAATAAAGATGTTATTTCCTCATTCTCTCTTGGTCATATCATGTATCTGTCCAATCTGTGAATAAAGTATTAACTGCCATGCACTTTCAGAAGCTGGGAGAAAACATGGTGAGTTCCCAAAGGTGCAAGTGGACTTGTTTGTATTTATAAGTAAGTCAACAATAAGCTGATGTGATTAAACAGTTACTCCATCAGTGACTTGGCCCTGTTCTTTCCTCCATCTGGTAGGTAGGCAGGCAGATTAAATTTATGCCATGTGTTTATTTTTCTTGTAAAAAAATGAGTTGCGTTTATATTTCTAGTCACTATGAGGTGGTAACAACCTTACAAAATATATTGTTTCACATTAAAAAATGAGGAGTTAGCAGGAACACAAAGACATGCCACCCAATGCACAATATTATATTTAAAGGAAATGGCAGTACACTGTATTTTTTATTAAAAAAAGCTCAATTACAGACCTTAAAGAAAATTAAATTTCTAGTTGAGCCTCAGAGTTTTGAAACTACCAGTTGTTTCCTGGAAGTGACTTTGAAATGAGTTTTGGGAAATCATTTTAGTATTGACTTGGGCCATAATGGTTGGCTGTTGCTTTTTTGTATAAGACTGATTAAATTACTCTGAACAAGCTCCAAGTGCATGTCCTTCTCTGAGGCCAATTGTGAATATGACCATAATAGACTCTCTAGAAAATATTTCAGAAACTAAATAATCTCTGAAGCTGGAAGCATGTCATTGCACTCTTACAAGAATAAGCAAACAAATTTGGTTCCTTGTCTCAACATGCATCACTTCTTTCTTTTATACCACATACTTTCTCTGGTTTTAAAAGGATGGGGTTATTTGCTAGGTTTATTTCTATACACTACAATAGGAGATAATTCTGACTATGTCTTAAAGAAAGAGCTTGCTAAGAAGTAAGTGTATTGGCCGTAATAAGAATTGGCAGTTGTACTACGGATTTCAGCCTTTATCTGCCTCTCTGAAATGTAGGCCCCCTCTAGTTCTTTCTTCATACTTCAGTAAACTCAAGTGAAATCAAGGCCACATTATATTGGGCTCTATACAAGCGCATGGGAATGAATGCTCTTAATCTAAAAAAGTTTTGAAAATAAATGCCAAATATGCAAAGAGTCCATAAACAGAGGGATGAAAGGACTTATCCACAGCTGCTGAATGTGCCTGGGCTGGAGACAAAAGCAGAACCCAGGTCTTCAGAGACCCATGCCAGTGTCCTATGCAGTGAGCTCTGCTGCTTCTTGGTTACCTGAGTTGAGATAGCTCCCCAAACACTGCCTGGTCTGAGTTTTTATAAAAAGTATGGTATGTACTTCAAAAGATAAAATTAAAAGCCAGTAAGATATATCCCCAGGAAGTCACCAAGATGTGACTGGTGCATGTCTCCCACAAAGCCAGAAGCAAGGCAGACAGCAAGAAACGGTGAAAGAATAGAAGCAAGAGGAAGAAAACAACAGAAGTTTGGGGAGGAATTTAGCACGAGCAGCTGCACAGAAAGTGTCGTGAACAGTGACATACACTCTGCAGTCACGACACAGAGAAAACTCAACAGTTTGTGGGATACAACCTTCCAAATACAGTTTCCTGCACTTCCCAAATCTCTTGAGTTCTCATCTGAGATGGAGTAGGTGAGCTGGGGAGCAAAACTCCCCTAATAAAATCTCATTCAATACGGGTAAAGATTGCCACGGAGCATGGCCCTATGATACTGTTAAGAAGGATTTCTATTTCCTTGGCATTAGTTTCCATGCTGGGAGGTCCTGCACTGAGTCTTTAGGCCAACCTCTGGCCAAGTCTTGGTTGACAGGCAGATGAGGCTGGCTTGCAAAGGTTGTGATTTTCTGTTCCTCCTGTTCTGAAGTGTCTTTAACTCCTGCTGACAAGAGTAATCTAGCTCCTCAGAGGTCTTACGTAAACAGGAATCCTGCAGGGCGCAGGTCAAACTAGCACTGAACGAGCGGGTAGTTGCAACGGTCTGTAATTATTTCCATGAACTCTCTCTTTTTCCGGTCCTTTGTTGTTCAAGGCAAAAATATTTGGGTACCAACTCATGGAGGGAATTGCCAAAATGTCTGTCTCCTACATTCCCTACTCTACAGGTGGTCTTCTTTAGATCTTTAGTTAGAAAGAAAACTAGTTTGCTCCTTAAGTAGATCAAAGCATGAGGGATGATTTAGTTGAGTGAATGTGGAAAGAAGTGGCAGCCTGTGTCAGATTTTTCTTGTTGATATTTATTTATTTGTGTTGAATTTCCACCTTGGGTAGAGAGAAAAATCTTATAAGTTATTGCCTCAAATTTGAGCTGTAATAGACTTTTTTCTGTTGTGGGTTTTTTTTTTTTTCCCCTTTGCTTTCTGGTTTCTTTGAGCTTCAGAAAAGACAAGAAATTGTGTATTAATTTGAATACCTCACTGATAAACAGAACTCACTGCTGCCCCACAAACAAGGTAGATAGGAATGATCCCTCTTGCACTTGCTTTCTTGATGAAATTTTAAATGTAGTTTGCTACAAATGGAATCTCAGTTAAACCGATAATTAGTATTTCAGTCTGTTTAAAATAACACTTTAATTATCTGTAGTAATTCTAAGAATTGAAGACTATCCCTTCAGGTATTACAGCGTTATTTTAGATGTTCTGCTTAAATACCTAAATTCACATTATTCACTAATATTCCCTCAGTGGGGTGGCATTCAAGCTCTGGGTGGTGTTAACGTATTTTTTAAACCACAAAACTGGAGAAGATAGATACAAAACAAATGAAAAAGAAGCAGTCAATTGAACTCTTAATTTATCAGCCAACATCTCACTTCACAACATTTGAATGGTCTTATAGCAAAGGATGTACATAAAAAAAGGACAGCGTGTTCTCTGAAAAGCTGATGTCCCAAATGGTTAGGGTAGAAGCAGGTGAACATACAAAGAGAATCCTGGACATAAGGCGCTGAAGCTCCAGTTGACCAAGGAGAACAAAATAAATACCATGCAAAAACTGGGCCAAATACCGCCATATCACAGGTTAAGTCAAGTGTACTCGCGCTGTTGGACAGAGCTGAGAACAGAATTAGTTTTAGTCACTACGTCTTTCCCCCGTCCTTTCACAGGACAGAGGAGGTAATGGCAAGGAGATCTTACCGGGTTCAAGAAGGTGACTTCGAAAACAATTCATAGTAAGTGAACATGCATTAAAGCAAAAACAATTCTGTTGCTTCAGGTAAGGCATGGGCAGTCTCATCGCCAGTGCTGAGGGTGATTTGTATTCAGAAAATAGCCTCATTTTCTTTGCCTTGTCTCTTGTGCAGAGGCTGTTGCTGTATATGCACTGTGAAGTTTATGGCTATGGGGGTTTTCTAACAGTAAGCATCTCTGACACCCCGGTTGCACTGTTGCTTTCTCTAGTTTAACTGCAGATCTTTTTTTTCAGTAGGTGGTGTGAAAAGAATTGTTTACAATTCTTCTTGGCCTCCCTTTCTGCAGATTCTCACTTAGACTCATTAACAAGACCAAGTGACATATTTTCTATAGAAAATGCTTTGAGATGAGACAAGATTGTTATATCTTGTTCAAAACCTCCTCCCAGGAGAAACTTGACCAATAAAAGGAGGCTTCCAAGAAGTAGTTTGCTCCCAAAACTGTTTTTGGAGAGAAGGGGTTTTCTTTTTACAAAAAATATATTGTGGTTTTGTTAAAAAAATATCTGCTTTGCTTTTTAAAATGTATTTCGACCATAAATATTGCTATGAAGAAACACCTGTATTATGGTCAGGTCTATGGTACAGTGATCCAGACAGGAAAGACAGATGTTTCAATGACATTCTTTAGATGTATTTTTTGATTACTGGGGAGCCATATAAATAGAGACAGTGCAATATGCAGCATCCTTTGCTCAGAGCCTGTGCCTGTCATGGGAGATCACCCAGCTCTGTGACTGTGGAGAGGCAACAGAAAAGCAAAAGGAATAGAAATAAGAGGAAAGAGGATAAATGTTGGCAAGAAATGCTCAGGAGAGGCATTTCTAGTCCTTTAAGGCATTTCTAGTCCTTTAAGGGATTTCCAGAACATAGTCTGTAGAAAATTTTCATCCACATCCAAAATGGGCAGGAACTCCTTTCAGGAAGTGTCATTATTAACCCATACGCAGCTGGCGTCAGCAGCACTGTCTGGGCTGCACCGGAGACTAGGATCAGACACTTAAATGACACACAAACCCTTAATTTGAGGAAGGACCCACAGAAGACTCCCAGGTAATATACTGAATATCTTGTATTTTAGTGCACCGGGCAGCGCCCTGGTAATGAACTGTATATAGCACACATAGCATAAAATATCAGCATGTAGAGCATAAATACTGCTTGGACCTCTCTCTTGGTGCAAGAAGCATATAAACGATAGCAGTTTAATTTCTGGTTAAACTGTAGCCTTCTCCTGGGCAGAAAAAGCAAGCAAGTATATTTCAGATGGCAGGTTTGAATGTATCCTGTGCTTTTATTCTCTTTTGCCATGTAGTCATTCCTTCTTCAACCTTTCCCCATAACATCCTATTATTTTATTTCCCTAGGCAAAAATGCTAGAGTCACTCCCTGGCATTTTCTTTTCTCTTCAGAATTTTCCTTTTTCTGGACAAGTGCTTCCCAATCTTACTTTTTGTTTTATAACCAACAGCATGCCACTTGCCTGGAGTTGGAGCTGGGCAAAACTGAAGTCACAAAGAATAATCATTTCACACTTAGCTGATGTGTTTGAAAAGATTACTTAACAAGGAACATGAAGTTGTTCAGCCCAAACAGCCACTGAGATACTCAGGACAGGTTTTCCCAAAAATTCTACCAAAAGCTAGGGATGAATGGCAGTTAGGTTGTCAACCCCATAGTTTTTCATTAAGACCAAAATGAATGAATGCCCTCTGTCTCTTTTGAATGCCTTCTGCATTAGCACTCATTGGTTATGACAGCTACTAAAACACATCTGTTCTTAATGTTTTGCTCCAAAATCCACCTTAAGAATCCAATTATGAGACCCCACAGGAATTATGTTCTTTAATTTGCTTCGATTTAAAGATAGCTACCACTTTCATTTCCGCCACTGAGGGTACAGGCTTTCCAGTCTTTAGTCAATGCCACTATTAAATATATGAATCAGATATTTTTGAAAAATGAAAAAAAAAATCACCCTGTAATGTTAGCTCAAGCATTTTTTTTAAATCTAATACTGACTGCTTGGCTTTATTAACTGTGACTGCAAATGCCTTAAAATATGTCAGCAGAGTTACTTTGTTATTGTGGTTAACAGCATTACATGGGATTCAGTAACTAAATCTCTCAGCCTGTATTGTGTGTCAGAAGTGTGGGAAAGAATGGCTGGAGAGAACTGTGTGGAGCTTATCGTTGTAGGAGGGTGGATGCAATCATAATTCTTGTGTCTTGTCCTTAGCAGTAATGAGAGAGGTTTTGTAGGCTGAGCTGTGAAAAAGAAAGAAGAATAGGCTTTGTTTGACTATTATGGCAAGTGTCAAACCTGGTGAATAATGTAGGTAATTTTTTGGTCATTTGAAGTGGAGAATAATGTATGATTAATTTCAGTCCTACTGTTTAGCTTCCTTGTTGTGCAAGTGCCATGGTGTTTTTCAGAAGTAAAAAATGGTACAGAACTATGGCTTGAGCAAGGACTGGGTTAAAGGTTTTATCTTACATTTGTTGCCGTTTGTGTTTAAAACTCATTTTAAGTACCTTCTAAGCATAACAACACATTGCAATCTTCAGTCTTTTGCGCTAGGTCTGTCCTCAGTTGCATCTTTAGATACTTAATGGAGTATAGATTAAAAACATATGTGGTTATATACATCATAAGTGTCATCGTCCCTTAGAAATGTCTGTTGGCTTTACCTCAGGATGATTACATTCACTGTTTTCACCTTGGGTTATAGGTTGCAAGGTATGCTTTAATCTGTGTATGTGATCATAGAATAATTGGAAAGGCCTCAAGAAGAGTTAGTCCAATCATCTTGTATTGAGAAAGAACTCAGAATACTTTGATTAACCTCAGCTGATGTTTGTTTAACCTTGTGTTTACTTCAAATTAAAGAAACTGCGCCCAGCATGTATTTTCTTGGTGAGCAGTGAGGAGAGGGGATCTTGAGGCATCTGTACCTCTGTTGGGTACTGTCATCTGCTGCTGTGACAGCATGGACACCTTCCATCTTCGCAGTGCAGTCTCACCTGGGAAGTGCTGGACGTACCAACGTCAGGGTGAGTGGGAGCTGGAAGGGCCAAAGCCTCTTCCCTTGGCTTCATTTGTTCTTCTCTGTGTATAAGTAGAAATTATTTATAATTTCCTCCAAGATAAATCCGTATGATCTCATCAAATTATTGCGTCAGACTTCCCTTGGCTCTTCCCTTTTTCTGATCTGATATGGACACCAGGGAGCCACCCCGTCACTGCCACATGCCTTTCCTGGACAGAGGAGCCCTCTAACCCATCGTTCACACTTCATATTTTGTCTGTCCATCGATTCAATAAACATGAGACTGTTTGCTAATTTCCAACCATAAACTTTTCAAAAACCACAGCAATATGGCCTTTTCTGTCCTCCAGTGCAGGTGGTGGAACACAGAAGACGGTGACTGATTTTAACAACTTCCATGTACTGGCAGGGAGAGCTCATGCCTGCCCCCAACACCAGCCCTGGTCTGTGTGCCTGGCTCTGTCTCCTTCTTCGTTTTCTCTCTTTCCTTGTTTCTCTGTTTCTGTCTGTCTGTCTCCCTTTTTTACAAATTAAAAAGCTCCAATTTATTCTGTCTATACTCAGAGACATTTGTCAAAACTCCTGTTGTCTTTGATGCTTCTCAACTCCTGTCAATTTACATACACATTTTTTTTGTCAAAATAGGATAGTCCTGAATGAAATTCTCTGGATCAGTCTTCATCAGTGCCAAGTACCAAAGAATAATTACTTCCCATGTTTCTTATATGACTTTGCTGTTAACATAGCCCGATGAGATTTGCTCTTCTGCCACAACGCTACACTACTGACAGGCACTTTAGCTCAGGTCTTCTCTTGTGATACTATATTGTACGTTGCCACTTGCCCACTTTGAATGTCATCTCATTGAATCTTGACAATCTTTCCAATTTATCAGGATCATTTTGAATCTTCATTCTGGCCTCAAGAATGCTGTTACCCTTCATAGTTTAATGTACAGAGCAAATTTTACCTGAGTACAGTCTTCCATCATTTAAGTTAATGAAAACACTGACAGACCTCTGTCTGAAATACCTTCCTAGCTTTAGAGCAAACTATTAAATCTTCTAGGAAAGCATATTTTCAGCCACTTTGGTAGTACCGTTGATTAGTGCTACTACATATTTTCTCACCTTGCTTATATGGATGCTATATAGCTTTAACAGGGCAAATAGAGATGCCCACTTCTGCATCTCTTATCCACTAAGCAATTATTTTGTCAAAGAATGTACTGAGGCTTTTGTGTTATGGTTGGTTTTTTTTTTTTACTTCGGGTGCTGAAGAGTAAAATATTTTAACAAAATCACAGTGTATTTTTGTTCCAAAGTTTCCTCTCCAATTTCTGTGCCATGGTTGCAGCAAATAGGATGGAGGGCTTGAGGATTTTATTATTGTGCCACTGTAGGTGATTGTAGATATGAACAAGAAAAATGTTCAAAGGGTGTGTATAACCATCCACAGAATAGATTTAATGCATTCATTCAGGCTGGTTTTCTGAGAATTAGTTTACATTTTGTATATTTCAGAGACTCACACGAAAAGGGATTTTTATAATGATTTTTAATACAGGAATTTGATGGGATCATAAGGATTTATTTTGGAATGAATTATAATTAATTTCTGCATATACAGAAGGTATCATTCCGCAAGCCTAACATTTAGATCTCTTTGTCCTCCATAATGTTTCATGAAGGAGAGAGAAAAATACATGAAATCATATAGCAATAGGATCTTTTGGTCACTTCTCACCCTGCCTTGTGACTGCTAATAAAAAATTTTTGGTGGAAAGTCTGAGAAGAATGAAAAAGAGCCCAGGTCTATTTAAGAAGCAAGAATTTCATTATGGAAAAATTCTGGATTCCATACATTGTGTTAAACTTCCTTTTGTCCTTTCCATGTCAATTTATATTCTACCGTCCTAGATACGAGATCTTTTCCTCAAACTGCCTTCAGTAATACAGAACATTGGTTGAAGGAAGATTTTTCTTCTTTCTTTCTGTTGAATGCTTGATGAAAAAGTTGAATAACCCTCAAGCAAACGCATTTTAAGGAAAATCTTATGGGGGTGGGAGGAACAAGCACTAGAATGACTGCTGAGTCACCCTCCTACCATGCAAGGCATCTTCAGGAACCCACAAAGCTTGTCAAAGGCAAAACCGTGCTTCACTGGTATAGCACATCTATCAGGGATATCACCAGGAGGCTTCCTGAC
>JAVKLA010000084.1:35181482-35193927 GCA_034782735.1 Sagittarius serpentarius
TCCCACTGGGTGGGGGGGGAGCGAGTGAGGGGCTGCGTGGTGCTGTGTTGCTGGCTGGGGTTAAACCACGACACTGAGGCAGAACAGTACATAGTTAAGTGCAACACTGCACAGAGAGAGCCAAGGAACATATCATGAGGTCAAAATCCAGTTCACAATCCCCCTTTATATCCATTTAATCAGTTTCTCATTCATTTTACTGTGTGTATTCCTACTGATGTCTCTAGTCATGCATCTCCCACTCACTTTTAATCTCTTTTGTTAATTAGTTTATGAATACACTGCACATGACTCCAAGCTTCACTTATTAGCAAAAATGTTATGTATTTTTAGTGTTATATTTGAAATTTTTCTGGTCTGAATATCCTCACCGTGCAGTATCAATCTCAGGTGTCTGAGTGATCGCCGATGCTCTTTAGTGGACTGCAGACATCCTACTCATTAATCTAAGTAACAGCTTACCAGTGGTATTCTCAAGTACACCATCACTTCTGGTGCACAGCAACAATATTTGGGCTTTCTGGTTTCTTAAAGCAATATAGCAATATTTCAAACCATGTACTAATCCAGAGCCTCAGGCAGAAAATACATCTAGTCAGCTGCATTTATGTAAAGGTACTTATAGGGCATGTTATCACAATACTCCATTATTTTGTAGAGTTGGTTGTAAAATAAGAAAAATATAAATATTGTATAATATTTTAAGTTCTGACTCTAGAAAGTTTTTTTTTAATGGTTACCTATTATCTAAACCTCCCATTTGGATCTCCTGTTTGTGGACAAACCTGATTTTTTTTTTTTTTTTAAAAAGAAACAAACTACTTTTTTATTTAAAAGTGACTTGTGTTCATTTTGTTTGAATACATTTTAACTGAAATGGAAATTCATAGCCCCTCTGAGAAGGTAACTCTTCCTGAAGCTTCTACAGGCTTTCACAAATATACAGCTAGACAGGGGAAGTAATAGTCTCATTGCTCTTAGGGAAATAAGTACAGTGGCCTGTGGCAGTGTCATTTGGCCACCACACCGACTCACTAACCCCACCCAAAACTGAATGAGAAAGAAGGAAAAAGGCCACCTGTGGTATGTTGACCTCACTGTCAAGTAAAAGAGTGAAATATTGCAGGGTTTTCATCTCTATTATTAGATCTATAGTGAATAAGTTATCCAAATGGAAGGATAAAGAGATCAAAGGAAGATTACCCAAAGAACTCTCCAATTTCTTGATGGTAGAATTCTTAATTGGAAAAAAAAAACCCCTACATCTGAAGAACAAAAGCTCAAGTTGCACATATTCACTAGCAGAGACAAAACTTGCTTTAAAAAAGGCAACACAAGTACTATTGTAATTTCTACTGTTAAGAAATAATTGCAGATTGTACTTGTGCCTGGACCTCCACTTGGAGATCGAAGACCAACTGTAATAAGAAATGATCTCTTAAAAAGAAGAGGCCTCATTCGAAGGCATGCCTAAAATAGAAAAGGGCAGTCCAGACAAAAAGTATGCATACAGTCAACTATGGTAGGGGAGTAAGAGCAACGCTGTAGCTTCTTACAGTGCGTTGCTGTGGCTGCTCTCTTTTATCTTACCATACCTTAAAAGTAGCTTTTTTTCCCGTCTACACCAGCCCTGCCACAACAGGAGCTCAGTGGGAGCCCTTACGGCATGGTCCAGCAGCTGCCTTTGGACTCCATGGTGCCATAAGTCCACTGATGGCGGGAGAGAGGGTGGTGGTGGTGAGAGGGGTAACAAACTACGGCATTAACAAAACCCACAAAACCGCTAACCATATAATTTGAAGAACTAACATGAGAAAAAAAGAAATTCAAGATTGTTTACATATAGCTTGACTTAAACATGAGGCAGGGAAAGCAGCCAGCAGATAATTTAAGGATGTGTTTGCATGGGAAATACTTAGAACTGAAATACAAAGAATTATGAAGCATTGCGTAAATAGCAGAGATAACATCAAGTGAAAATTAAAAAAAATTATTTGACAGCAAGTGCTGTGTGATTGCTTCATTATGGTTTCCTAAGGAAAACAGTCAAACTTGTTTCACTGGACACAGTAAAACACAAAACAAGCTGAACAAAAGCACAAGAAAACGTACTGCAGAGGAAGTGCAGCAGTCAGAGGAGGCACATGAGAGCATTTGCATCCCTGAATTACCTGTTTTCTGGCTGGTCTCTCACTGTGATCCTTTTTTTCCCCTCTGGAACTGCTAACCTCCCACCACAGAGTGATGCCAAGCAATGGTGCACACTTCCAAAGAGCTGCTTGGGAGACTGATGCTGCTTTAACCTGCTAGTCTGTGCCATTCGGCACTGACAGTTGTGTCCAGAGTCCTGCCTCCGGAAAGAGCCAGCAACTGGGGTTACATCCTGCTATCACAAAAGAAATAGCCAGAAATTAACTGCTCTATGAAAAGACATAAAAATATCATCCAAGCCTGGAAGTGTGTGATAATTTCCCTAGCGTATTTTTATAACTGACTGGAAAAATCTTATTTAACATTTCACATAGATTGTTAGACAACACTTAATTTATGTTGCTGATTACTGCCTTAGAATACATTTACTGGAGTCTTCAAAATGACAAACACCTGTCTTATCACTCACACCAAGAACAGGTTTCCACCACAGACCATAATAACAAAATGTTAATTTGTGAGGTTCTGAAAGAAGATGGCACTAGTAAAAATTATCTTGTAATTGACTTTTTAATATCCCAAGATCACTGTTGCTTAATAAGACTGAGACTTTGAGAGTAAAATTAAAGCATAAATCCCTGGAAGAGACTTTCATGAGCTTAACATGCAATTATTAGGTTAAAAAAAAATCAGCTTTAAGGTTCTAAATGTCTCTCTGTCAATAGAAATGCAAGGAGAGAATGCAAGCACCCACTATTAGAAACAAGAGCAGCTCAGCACTGGCGATGTCTAAAAAATTATCTGATAATGTTCAAGGTCCAAAATGGTTCCATCCAGCACTCACTTTTATAAAAAGGCCTCAAATTAGAAAATTGCTTGTACAACCAAATTTTGCTCCATGGTGGTATGGAAGGAGTAAAACCATGTTTTTCAGGTCCTCTCTGAAATCCTGGTCAGCTCAGACTTTGAAAGAGCTTTCCATTGATTTCACAGCTCTGCAGACCTGAGCCACCACAGGCGGCCACAGAAGAACACCCAAGAAGTCTGTTGCATTCCTGCATGTGACTTTCAGGTTCTCAACGCCAGGGAAACACTACTGTGAAAAAAGAATTGGCGATGTAAAAATCCTACAACCTAAAAAAACTGGTGAGGATTCCCCCCTGCCTCCGCACAGGCACACACACAGGGTCGGCCCTCAGAGGGTGGGGGCTTGGCCGGTCCCCCTTTGCAGCGGTGACCTGTAGGCAGGGCTGCCCACAGACTTTAGGAAACTCCTCGCTGAGGTGCCTCAAGGAAGAAGTTGCCTCGTAGCCAGAAGTGCTTCAAAGCCTTTCCCAGGGCTCACAAATTCTCCCTTTCGTAACAGGCAGTCTAGCTGCTTAATGAATCATGGCTCAGACCTGTGTTTCCAGATGCAGGGATGTTTTTCATGAGATATTTCAATTTCTGGGAAATAGCAGGGTGGGATTTTTTTCAACAGAAGACAATTCTGTCTGATGAGGTCTGACCAGCATGTTTGCTGTCTCATTTCTATAGGTGGAAGCTTAACTTTTTTTATTTTTATTTTTAGAAGTTAATGGAAAAAAAATAGAAAATCAATCATCTCCCACTTAAAAAAAAAAAAAAAGAAATTGCACAGCTGAAAACAACATGGTCAGTTGTGTAAAAAATGTGAGAAAGTTTCTGATGGTAAGTGCCCTAGAAGTCTATGTGCCATAGCACGGGAAGAAGCTGTCACTACGGCCACTGTGGCTCCAGTGTGGCAGGACAGAGCTCCTGCAGCTTCACCGGTTTATGTGCATAGGAAAACCTGGGCAGGAGACACACCGTTGTTTGATGCCTCACTGTTGTGTTTGGCCTGGACTGCCAGTCTAATTCAGAGCAACCTGGATGTTACTGTACTGACTGGTAGGTCCAGTGGTGCGAATTGCAGCAAAAGCTACTCAGTCTGGAGAGGTAAAAAAGCTATTTCTAGCCCAAACCTCTTTTCCTGTGATGGGCCATGAACACCTGCTCAGCGAGTGAACTCCTGCAGAGTTCACTGATGTCTCCAGGCTTTGGATCACATTTATGCAGCTGATAAGCAGAAATTTGATCTCTAGATACTTGTCTGTTCAAACTACACAGATACTGCAAGGTGAGATGCCATAGTTTCAATTACTTTTCTTAAATTGCACGTGTGTAAGAGAGGGAGCAAATAAAACAGACAGAACTGCTGTTATTCAGAAGACACCCCGAGAACCAGCAAGCTAGAGAAAGATTAAATGTGACAGGGACTCCCTGGAGGGCTTTGCAGGAGCTGGGGAGAAGAGGACTTTTTTTTTTTTTTTAACCCCAGCACATCTGAAACTGAGAATCTGAGGCAACAAAGGAACAACGTTTGTTTAATAAAAGATAATTTTATTCTTAATTCATCTGAGAAAGGAACGGGAGAACTATTTAAAGCACAGTGGAACATTACACAAATAATGCTTCCTTGGATAACAAAGAGAAAGTAAGGCGTGCCTAATGTGAGAGAGGAAATTGCTAGAGAAACTCAGATAATACTGTAGCCTTTTGTTGACTTTTTTAATAGTGACTACAATTGCAGAATGGGTCTCTGTGCTATGAATAGATGCTATGAATAAAATTCAGGTACCCTGCTAGTCAGTTTTTCTTACCAATAAATACACACCCCAGAAAACGTTCATCTGTGTGGCAAGTAGTATTTAGTCCGTGTACTTTGCACAGCTGATGGAATTACAATAGGGATTCATTACAGGTTCATTTGTATATGCGTTTTGTACCCCGGACTGTCGCTAGGCACCTAACATTAGCAGTCTAACGGTGGGTCAGCCAGGGGAAGGAAGAAGCCAAAGCCCAGCTGGGAAAGAGGTGTGTTGGCACAGAGTTTCGTAGGAATCTGTGATGTGAACCCCACAGCTGGACAGCCACCTATGCCACAGAGTTCTCTCTCAGCTTGGCAAAGTGGATATGGAGCAGAAGCTCACAGGTTTTGGTCTTTCAGAAATGAAACAAGGGAAGTAGGTGCTGTTTAACGTCAGAAAAAATGTCTAGTGACTTTTAGTGACATATTCGCCTAATATTTACATCTTAATGCCACATAAGACTGACTTTGGATGTCATCAGCAACCTTCGGTTCAGTTGATAGTCTAAGTAGTGTTTCTGCTTAGTTATTACTGCACTCAAAGACCTTCATTCTTGCAAGAAACAACTGGGCAGTTCCGTGTTGCACGGTTCCCAAATGGAAGCGGAAACACACGGATCTTTCTTAACATGACTTGACTGTGAATTTATTTCATCGTGTTGGATTTGACCTTAGTAACTTTTTAAGTCCTACGGAGCTGAGTTACTGCTTACTCTGCGCTGAAATCTAAGAAAAGAGAGGTGCGAGATGAGGAGTTAAGAAACATCATTTTGGAGAAGTCTGACTGAAACTAACCCCCTGCCTATGTTTAGCAGAGTCAGGTCTGGAGAACTGCCCTTCTTATCTAAGCTTTACCAGGAGGCAAGATGGAGCAGTTGCTGAATGTTGCTCCTTGGAAAACGACACAAGTATTTCAAACAGAATTCTTAATAGTTGATACCTTAAGGTAATGAAAAGACTTCTGAAGATCTTTTTTATTTTCTTTTCTTTTTTATATTTTTTCTTTTCCTAAGGTCCTTCCTTTTCTATGATAGTTTGTTAAAAATATACAGAGAGGTCCTCAGAATACATCTGCATAGGTCAGCTGACTTCAGTGGGTTCCTGACAATTGAAGTGAGTTGAATTTCTAGCCTTGTAATTTAGAGCATGAGAAAAGCCATGTCAGGTCTGGTCTAGGCCATTAGCCACTCTCCAGTAATGACCAATAGTGTATAATACCTAGGGAGAAAAATAAGAATAAGACTTTGCAACTGAGGCAGAGATGATATCTTCTATGTCCTCGGTGGATTTTTTTTTCTTCCATCAGTTTGGCTGCTGGCCTTTTAACCTCAAATGTATTTCTGGCTCATAGCCATGAATTTGACTAGATGTTTAACTAACTAGTTTAACTAAACCAACTGTTTAACTAGATGTTGGAAAACTATCTCCTGATTGTTTTGAAGCTGTTACCTAATCCATCCATTTGTTGTCCCCTAGTTCTTCTATTTTGAGAAACAATGAAGAGCTTTCTCTGTTAACTTCTTCATTTATGATTGCACAGATCTGTGTCATATCAACTTCAGTTACCTCTTTTCCAGCTCTCAGCTTGCTTCGTTTTTTCCCTTGACAAAGAAGCTATTCAATATCTTTGCTCATCCTTCTCTCTGACTTGAGTTCTTTTATTTCCTGTTTCAAGATGAGAACAGCTCTAAATAAATACTACCCAGAGACCCCTTACTTCCTTTGAAGTCTGCAGTGATTTTTTTAATAGTGCTGTGTAAAAATGACATATGTGAAACACAATAAAATTTGTTGGAGACTTCCTACATTGAAGACTAAGTAAATATGATTTTACTCTGTACACTAAATCTGCTGATGAAGAAGCTGTTTTCATCATCAGCAGCTACAGTAACTAGCTTGCCTGCTTTTCTCATGCTGGGGACAATTCTGCCTTGGAGATGTTACTTGTTGATTTTTTCCATGAGAGATGTTTAAGCTGGTACTTCCTTACATGACAAGAGTGAAAATAGACCTGACATCAGTTATATTTAATGGAAAACCATAACATCAACAGAACCGGTACAGGCCCCAAGTCCTTTATCTTACCTTTCAGACAGTAGTTTGGCAGCCCTATATATGATAATGTAAGAATAATTGCTTATTACATTTCTGCTGTAACATACAAGCATTGTGTAATTCAGCATTAATGTCTGACAACCCAGCTGTCATCTTTCCAAAAATACTTGCTGTCTAACTACTGTAGCTGCTACTGCCTCTACTTCAAACCAAAGGAAAAGATTCTGCTCCGGGGCATTTTGACAGTGTGTTACCTTTTGAAAAGACAGATGTTTGTGCTGGAACTGTCTGGCGGTTTTAAGGCTTATGCACATGTTTCAATAAGTAAGTGCTAAATTACTTGCCAGGTCCTGAGTTAAAGTTCAGAATAGGACATCTTTGAGAGAAATGTGTCAGTGGCACACAAAACCAAGAGCAGCATGTTCACAAAAAAAGTTTCAAATCACCTTTTAAACAACTTGGAAAGCCAAGTAGCTCTGGCTTTAAGGCTTATGTATGTGAAAGGACACTGAGAATGTATGAAATAGATGGAGTTGTCATTCTCTGCCCTTCTCCGTTTCATTTCCCAAGAGAAATACTTTAGAGGGAGGGCAAATAATTCCTCACTTTATAAGGGATTTTATTATTTGAAGTAGTATGATAGTCCTTATTGACCCAACTTTGATTTGTAAGCTGATGATGAAATTAATTTGGCCTTTGGTATAACCACAATTAACTTCTCCGGAAGGGAGGTGATACGATGTCTTGCAGTAAAAAAACGTCTCTTTGCAAGGAGCAGCACAGGGCCTTATGTGCTGTGTGAGGCTTCAATAGACTTACGTCAGGCTGAAGTGGTTTGTCTGCCTCCGGCTGGTCCTCTGCACAGGGTGGAATTTCACCTTGGAGGATAAATTATGGAAATTCTTTCGCATCAGAATGACTGACTATTATCTGATGTGGGAATTTAATTCCTCGTTCAGATTCCAGATAATGGACCAAACAAAGAACTGGAGGATGACACTGACTGAACAGTGTTTAATATTCTTTGTTTAGAAAGTCTGGTTAACCTGTCACTGCTAAATGAATATGTGTTGTGTCTGTGTGTACTTTAGACTCTGTCTTGCATTAATAAATGGAAGTAGGATAAACTACTTGAGCTTTAAAACTACTTACAAGGAAATACATGGAACACTCCCCTCCCTCTTTTAATCTAGTAATTACTTACTGAATGAAAGGGTGGGGAGGAAGAAAGAGAAAAGAAAAGCAAAATAAGGATCTCTTTTTTTTTATATTCTGAAAGTCAGTCTTCTGCCATTAAATTACCAGAACACCAATCTGAGAACTCTAATTCTGGGAAACTTGGTCAGTAGGATCATTTTCAGTCATTCTGAGACTACAAATAAGCAAACATAGGACAGAAAATTAATATGAGATGTGGGGAGGCAGTTGACTAAACGAAAAGTACAATGCCATTTATATAACTAAATAAATGTATGTATGTATGTATATATATGTATGCATATAAATACAAAAACCTTATGAAACCTCAATTTTGCAAGCTGTTCTCTACAAGATTTTATATCTGTATAATCTAGTTCTTGGGACAAAAAAAAGACCACTTTACGTGGAACAGCTTTGCAAGTTAGAACCTAACAGTATTTCTCCTTCTGCCAACTGGTCCATCCTGTTCCCTTAACCCCATGCTTAATTTTAAGTTTGGACAATGTGAAAATAAAATTAATGAAAAAAGCTCGGTTGTCTGGTCCTGGAGCCCTGATACAGTCTGATCCTGTCTGCCTTGTTAGGAGCTGGAGAGGGTCATGCACATTGGCAGCTGGTCATTGATTCCAGAAACCAGAAGAAAATTTTGTTGGAACAATTTTGATTTTCTTTGCCAAAATAAGAACCTGCAATATGAAAATTACATTCCTTCTTCCCCTTGTCTTCTCTGAATTACACTCCTCCCACCATACCTCCTGCCCCAGCTGGGGAACCTGAAGCAAAAACTCATTAGCTGCTGGCTTGGAGGCTCTTGCAAATGTCACCTTCTACGCACATGCCAAGGGCTACACACTTCTTACATGATGCTTTAGATTTTTTCATAATTGTTGGTGGCACATACTTGCAAGCAAGCAAGGCATCAGCAGCAGGTATTTAGCAGGGCAGCAGATCAAGTTTTTACTTCCACTTTTTCCTCTGACCAGCTGTTCAAAACAGTATGAAAAGCTGCAAGTACTTGATGAAAAAAAAAAAAGAGGAAAAAAATTGAAGCATTTCAACATTAAAACACTTTTACTTCTTTGCTTGTTTTAAAAAAAAATCATTAAAAAATGCCCTGTATATTTTTTTTCAGAGCTCATACTGGTTTAATGTAAAGGAAAAAAATGAAATAAAATATATTCATTTCATTTGGATTAGATGGGCACCTTTGAAGCAATTCTTACTAGCTGCCCCACTTACTGTGCTTGGGCTTGCTTGCAAAATTCTCCCTAAGTGTCTGAAGCTGATTCCTTTTGTATGACCCTGAACAGGAGGATGCACACTGAGCTCACACAATGCACTCCACTCACTAAGGCCTCTACATAATCAGACCAGAGCTAACGCAGAGTAAGCCCCAAACATGCAGGATACAGACCTCAGCACCAATGGGTTGGCTCTGTAGATTCGCTCCTACTGCAGTCCAGTCCCTGACAATGGAGAGGAGCCAGGTCTCACCTGTGCTGTCCCATGGGCAGGGATTACCTCGAGCTACGTGTTTGCAGAGGCCGAGCACCTCAGTGGAAGCGGTGGAGGTACAGCTGCGGTACAAACACAAACATTGAAGAGCAGATGCATTTGTTTGCCTTTGAACTTTGAACAATAGCGACATTTTGAGAGAACAATGGCTTTTGAATTTCTTTAGGGCAATCTAGTAATGTAGCTGTATGTCAGAGGATTTGCTAACAGCTGGAGATATTTAAAAAGGCACCCTCTCACTTTTGTTAAGAAAGAATTGGCCTGTAGCCCCTGCAGTACTGCAGAGATTTGAGATAATCTTGAAGAAGATATGTGCTTGCTTTGCACATATGTTCTAATTTCAGAATAAACTGCAGCAGGCAATGTGCTCTCCAGCTCCACTCCTCCCTTTTTTCATGAGGATTTGGCTTTCTTAGTGGGTACCTCATGGTACACTGAAGAAGGATGTACATGTGCCGGGTGGCTTGTCCCAAGCAACAGCTATATGCAGGTTATGCATATGCAGGATCACTGTAAAAATGACAAGCTCAAGAAGAATCAAGCACACTGCATGCGCGATGCAGACTCCTTCTCTTGCCCTCCGTTGCAGCGCAGAGGATATACAGACTTTCACTGCTCGTGAGGGAATTTCATCTGAGGCAGGCGCTCTCGGAGCCGGCCTCTGTAACTTCTCTGCAGGCGGCTTGCTGTGCGGGCTGTGCGTGTGCGCTGCTTTCCATCGCCTTCTCCAGGGAGCCCTACAGCTTCTTCAGGGAGGATAAGTAACAGTGCCCCAACAGTAATTCTTAATTATTTTCCAACTTTGACAATTAGTAACTAATAAATCCTATCTAATCAAATGGGATTTCAAGTCCATGGTCTAAACTCAATTTGCTGTACTTTCATAACAGTAATTTTTAACTTTTCCCTTCCCTGAAGGCACCCTCTTCCTTGAATTCTGGGAGGTGAAGATTAAGCTGACAGATGGTATCAGCAGAAGAATGATTATGAATTTTAAAAACCTTGATATTTTGGCTTAGTACACCATTTTTCATGCAAATACTGACATGGATATTAACATCCAATTAAGAAAGTATAAAACTATGCCATTCTGTTACAGTTTATGTTACAATCATTTAATGTTTCATTAAAAATACCGAGAAAGATTGCTCTGAAAGGGATAAAAATCAATGATGTATACGTTACTTGCGCTGCTTTGCTGTTCTGGTACTATGTGGCAGTGAAAATGGGCTATATATCTCTTTAAATTATTCTGTTAAGCTGACTGAGTTGCTGCTACCGTTTTGGGGTCCTGTTCTTACTAAAAGAATCAATTTACATCATGACACACCACCTAGTATTAAGGTGGTGTTAGTAAGGTAGTTAAGTGTTAAGTCTTCTGGAATTTCCCTCTATGTGTCTTCATAGAGTGCTTCAATATGGTTGAGGTTGAAAGGCATGTGACGAATCTGGACTGATTTATTTCTATAGGTTAGGTTACGTCTGAACGTGTACCACTTGTTAGTTGCACAAGGACTGTCAGTGATATGTGCTAGCCAGCAATTTAAACACCAAAACCAACTGATGATCTACAGAAAAAGGTTTTTAAATGTCCTCTCTTAATCCCAGTGCATCAGAGTATGAAAATAAGGAAGTAAAGTCCACTTGGAGGAACAGTGGTGGGTAGATAGAAAGAAAATCAAAGCTGATCAGACATTTACTTGTGGTCATGGTGGTGGCTGTGGATGACACTTCTTGGTCGAATGCTTTCTTCACTTTTGTGAAATGTTTGTGCTATCTGCCAAGAGGGAAACAACTTTTAAGCTAAAGAATTATTACTTAAAAACTTAAAGTCTAATTTTTTGGCCAAAGAAAAGAGACCACTGTGACTCCATGCTACCCTTCCTAGGCAAAAAAGAGATTTTAGTAGTAGCTGAGAAAAAGGAGAGATTGTGAATTATCTGGAGAACTGCAACCCAGGCCGGGAATTCATAGGCAAGAAGAAAGGCATTAATCACAGTAACATAGACATATAGATGACACTATTGCAACACTTCTAAACTACTTTTTTTTGTCAACATTTTCAGAAAAGGCAAGATTAGCAAATATCAAGGGGGTTGGTTTTTTTGTTTTGTTTTCCCTGGGGAAACCCATTTTCTCAGCACTTCCATTGAAAATTACACTCTCTGGTATGAGAAGTAATGCTCTGACTTATTTTAGTATCACTACATTCATATCGCTGTTTAAAAACAGGGAATAAATGGAAGGAAACTTCCCAGTCTCACACTGTTATATTAATTTACCTCTTTCTCGTAAACAGACAAAAGGTGTAAATCTCCTCCTTCTCATCATGTCTATAGTCAGTGAACAAAACATAATAGGGGAAATTATTCAAATCTCATTAAATGCTGTTTTCATGAGAAACTTCTAAAAGTTTGGACATGCAGCCACATTATTTAGCAAATTAGTTAAGTGTTACACGATGGATAAGCCGGGGCAAGCTAGTACACGCCACTAAACACAGACAATAAACTTAACCTGCTCGTCACAGACTGCACTAACTGACATTAGTTTATGTGTTCCTCAGCTTGAGAGGAAGCACTTGGACAAGTGTCAGGGGCTGTCTTACCAAACTGTAACTTGATCAGCTCAACAAGCCTGCAATTTCTAGGCTAAGAAATCTGTGACACCTCTCCTTCTTGCTTTCTTTTTTTAAACTTTCTATGAAAAGTGGACATCGATCCCGACTCCCTGTCTCCTGCAGCTTCTGACACGCTGCAAAGCAACTGTTGGATATAGGAAGGATGACTAACCTGTATGGATGTCCTGGTTTCGGCTGGGATAGAGTTAATTGTCTTCCTAGTAGCTGGCACAGTGCTGTGTTTTCAGTTCAGTATG
>JAVKLA010000084.1:35194027-35359893 GCA_034782735.1 Sagittarius serpentarius
ATCACTTGTCTTGTGTATTCCAATCCTTTTATTATTATTGTCATTTTCTTGTTGTTATTAGTGTCATTGTTAGTTTTCTCCCTTTCCGTTCTATTAAACTGTTCTTATCTCAACCCACGAGCTTTACTTTATTTTTTCTGATTCTCTCCCCCATCCCACTGGGTTGGGTGGGAGTGAGTGAGCGGCTGCGTGGTGCTGAGTTGCTGGCTGGGGTTAAACCATGACAATGGACCAGTCTCTAAAAATAGTAGTGGAGGTTATGAGTGGTGAAAAAGAAATAGCACTGCCATGCAAACAACGTTGCACTGTACATAGCAATGGCTGGGTTGCAAGTATTGCTTGCAGGTTGCCTTATTTATTCAGAGGTATCAAAACCTGCAGTGGGCAATTCATCACCTTTCTAATCCTATTGGCAGTAATGGAAAAATGCCAAGCCATTTTCCACAAACCTTCATTAGCTCTCTTTAAATTCATATAGCATCCAAGATTAGAGTGCAAACTTAATCAAAGAACAATGACTGGCTGTTGGTCAACCAAAAAAATTCAACACTCTGTTAGAGAGGCATTGCCAATTCTAGTTCTAAAGCATCAGGACAACAGAATATCAGAGTTAAGTTTTTTTTCTCTGGAGATTTTGAAGCTTATTTGTTTTGTCTTATTTTATTTGCACACGGTTTGGTAACAAGATTGTACTTTGAGTCCATGCCATGAAGGTAAGCTCCACAGTAACTCCTAATAGCCATTGCCTTTGTCTCTTGTATCAAAAGCCACTTGTACATTATTTAAGATTTGAAACCCTGGTACAAAACCAGTAGCCTGGCTGACTTTGCAAACTCCTTTTGTAAAATTTTCAGAGATTGGTGTACATTTTTATGGTTGGTATAGAGGGTAGGAAAAAGCGTAATTTCATGCAATGGCTAGAAGCTAATGCTAGACAATTCAGATTCAAATGAATATATTACAGATAGATAGCCAGCAGGACAATTTACCTAGGGAAGTGATGGATACTTACACACCTAAAGTCCCTATAGGGACTACTCATTTCATCTGAAGAGCAATTTTAAATCTTTTATTCCAAAAAGTCAAAATATTATCATCTTAAAAAGAATAAAAAATCAAAACATTTTTTCTTAAATGAAACATTTTGACACCTTTTGCAACATAACTTCAGGCTTTTTACCAGGTCCCATGATGTACCATGCTCACATCATTCCAGGAGGAGCCATGTGGGAACGTAGTGTGGACAATGTAAGAAAAAGCAGCTGCCTACTCTATAGAAAATGAATTTGGGGATTCATGCGACAGTGTTTAGGGCCTCCTGTGGTTTTTATTCTTCAAACATAAGTCAGCAGTCTTACAATATCATTTAGTCCTAAGTGACCTGTTCTTTTCCGGTGGGATTCAGCCATACACAATACAGACAGGGGCTATTTGTCAGTTTGGAGATAAGGTTGTAAGTGAATAGTCTCCTGGATCTGCCCAGTGCTGACAGATAGAGGTCAGCAATGAATGAAAACTTCTAGTGTCTGTTCAGGGATGTGCCTGCCATTTATCTCACACTGTATTCTGGCAAACAAAACTCAGGGGAGTACACATTAGAGAACAATCAGACTAATGATCTGCAGAGCTTCTTATGTTAATGTTATCTCTTTATACTAGAAGTATGCTTTTAGCTAAATGCCTTTTCAGTTCCCTTCCTGGGCACCTAAATTAATAAAAGAGTGATAATGGCACTTTCATTATTTTAGGAACATATTTACACCTTAATGAAAGTGCTGTTGGGGGGCACAAAAGACAGAGATGCAAGCGCTTAAACTAATAGAAAAAAATGTTTTGTGGATTATGCAAGAAATGAAAACATAAACCACTCACCACGCTATCATCTTCATCTTAAAGAAAAAAAACCCAAATGGTAATGAGATTTATAAAACAGCAGTCAAACTTCATCCTATCATTTCTGTAACTTATGAGGAAGAAACCTGCAGTAAAGTTTCTTGTACAACCAGGAACTGAGGAATCTGTTTCCATCTGTGAAATCACATGTTTTCTTTTGTGACAAATATAATCTCTTAAAACAATGACTGGTCTTCAGACGCATACAGGTGTCAACAACCTTGAGACACCACCATATTTAAAAATTTGGGGCTCTCTGATCTTAATCGTTTTAAAGGCATGCATTTTTAAGGAAAATTTAAATAAAGTTTAGCCTCTGTGGTACATTAAATTCACTTACGAGTTTATGGAGTCGCCAAGTTCTGGTCTCATGTTCTTTTGGACAGTTCTCAGGTCAGTAACCAGCAAGATGCAACATCTAAAGTCTAACACAGGAACACAGTAAGATTTTTCCCTTCAGATGGCCCTTTTTAATTTGGCATTTGGTAATAAAAACAACCATACAAAAAAAGAAAACTGGGGATGATATCCAAAGTCAAAATTTAAAGCAATGCAAAACACTGAAATATGCCAGCATTTGATATAAGGAGCCTACAGAATTAGCATAGTGAGCATATGTTCGTGTTCAAAGGTAACAGACATTTTTGATAACCCTCCCTAAACTTAGTTCATCTCTGATTTACATATTTAAATGTTCTTTTTTTGAATTACTTAAATCAGGGTCATCTTCATCATTCATACAGAAATATACACACAGCTTTCATTTATATAAATGTTAAACTACAAATATCGTACCTCAATTTTTACATGGTAAATCTGTATCAAATTGCTTTGGGTTTTATCCAGTAATTTTTGTAATGTATAATTATATTTCTTTCTCTGCATATGTGTCAAAACTCTCTCTGTATAAGTGATACTTGAATCTTATTCCTCACATCTGAGCTCACTAATTGTTGGACTTCTTTTCTCTCTCCTCCATAATCTTCTCTTTTAAACTACTCAGCAAAGTCCATCCTGGACAGTAGCAATCTAGCTGCTTTAAAGTTTTTATCAGAACTCACATATTTCCATGAATAAGTGGGGAACACCATAATTCTTTTAGCATAAGCCATTTCTGCTAAACATCTCTCACTAGCTCAACTATTAGCCATGACTAAAGACCGTTTGGTCTGGACAGACCAATAGGGTGATCTAATAGCATGAACCCCATAATTCCAGTAAAAGCATTGGTAAATGCCTAAAAATGCCCAGTCACAAAATTATCTTAAAACATTGTGGAAGCTTCTAAAAAATGCAGATGTCTCTTTTTTTCTTGTTGTATACAGTACTCACAAGAACTATGGTGTTCATGGGAACTACATAGGAACATTCACAAATTTACCTATAAAGAACAAATTTTAAAAGTCACGTCTTCCTAAGCAGCTAATTGTGGTTAGCTGAGATGAATAAGGAAGGCCTAAGTACATTTTGCTACATGTAACTTTTAAGCTGTGACCATTTCTGTCTGCTTTTTTGGCTAAAACACAAAGCTGTATTTCCAAGCTGGCCTTTGCTGCAGACACACTTCTGGCTCACGCACCTCTCCAGCTGCACTGCTGAGTTGGTAACACCAGGCTGGAAGTGGGGCCTGACAGTGCTCTGTACATACCTAAATCCTTCTTGTAACTGATGGGAAAAGTATCTTCTCCCTTTAGATTTTTCTTTTTCTTTGCTGAAGTGAGCCCTGATTAGGCTCTTAAAGTCAAAATTCCACATCAAGATACCACAGATACTCTTATTAGGATGGGTATGTCTCATGGCATTTGTATGACAAAAAGCTGGACATCTAATCAGGTCCAGTTTGGACCTGTACTTCCGTTCCATGTGTAATTATCCTCTGCAGGCCAGGGAAACTTGCCAAAGGCACTACTGTAGCTTTTTACAGCAGGTTACATACTTGCATTTTATATATGAATCTCTAACGATACTTTAGGGCAATACTGGAGAAGCAAACTGCATTAGTTGCTGTGCCAGTGGATATGCAGCTTCCCTGGTTTCAAACAATGTTTTCTCTTTATTGGGAAGTTTTAAAAATCCTGTATCCATTTTTACACTTTGGCTGCACTATTAAAAGCAAACAAAATATAGCGTGCAGTGCTAGAAAGTATACATAAGCTTTGTTATCATTCATGCTCTTGGTTAACCAAATCCCTAAGGTCATTTGTCAGCATTATGAAGCACCCACAGCGAGTGCAGCCAACCATACCGTTCAATGTGCTGAACGCTGTGTATACCTGCATTCCTAGAAAGGCTTGGGGCCATGGATGAGCTCATTATGAATATAGGGTTAGATAAGCATTTTAAGGCTTTTTGCTGTTTTCATACTCGGTCCTTTGCACTGGCTGCTGGAGGCACTTCCATACTGCCAGGAGTGAACAGGGATTAATTTGATTTTTTCCCACTACAAATATTGGAAAATATACCAAAGTATCTCCAAGTATTGTGATACTAACTGCACCTTCTGTACATGGAATAACTGGGTTTTCAGAAGAATGAAATGATCCGTTATTTCTTTTCCACTCACAACAGCTACTGGTCCCCCCACTGGTAGAGCGATTGCCATTGAAGTTCACCTCACAGTACAAACTGCAGCAAAATGTGCTCGGGAATTAGCAGGTTTCATTCCTGTAATCTGTTCCCTTCGCTCAGCCCAATCCCCCCACTCACTCCAGTCTCAGGACTTTCTTCTCTTTCACTTGCCCTTAACGGCATGTTCTCTATTACCCACCTCGTTCCCTCCAAAATGTGGGACTTGCGCATATGGCCATTCTCGCCCTGAGATGAGAGCAGAAGAGCTGTCCAGAGGAGAGCTGCACCATGGACCACGCTCTCCTTGACAGTTCACCCAGGCTCTGATATTCTGATATAAACTCCTTCTCCCTCTATATTTATCTTCTCAGTCCTTGAGAAAGGAACTAGCAAATATTTATGTTAAAATGACATAGAAACAATGTTTGGCTTTTATTACCGAAACTGAAGACTGAATATATCCCAAAAGGAGTAAATATACTCTTTTAAATGTAACATTTAGTTGATTTCTATCAAATGTAATCAATCATTTATCAATTCAGTGTTTTCAGTGCTAAAGAAAATACCTTGTTTTTATGAATGTCACTCAGCAGATTAAAAAAAGCGTACTTGGCTGGCAGTGTGGATGAAGGGCAGACGTAATTATTTTTTTTTTTATGTGCACATACGTTTATTAACATCTGGGGAAAAAAAAAGCTGCTATCACAGAACTGTATGTACACGGAAAGTTCATTTTCTTATGATAAGTATTCATTATTCACAGCAAATAAAACATCCCATGGTTTATGCAAAACAAGTGTTTCCAGCTCTGTAAAGAGACAACTTCAAAAATAGCAATCTGCATGGTTTCCCATTAGAAAATCTTCCTTCATATTAGACACACACAAAACCCCTCCAGTCCCCACCAAGAAAAGAAAAAAAGTCTGAAGTACTATAGTTAGGCCCAGTTACCACTTTCAGTTTACGACAAAGCTGTTGTCATACCACTACCATCCCTGTGGTCTGAATCCATGCAGCCAGCCTGCAGATGACTGTCTTCAGAGCTGTATGAAAAGGATGGTATGATATAGATCATCAACCGTGGCATGAATCTTTGCTATCTGGAAATGTGGTGAAGTGAAAGATCTTAGTAAGTGATTGTAATTTAGGCTTTTAAGAAGACTGAAGTCAATTATATGAGTTAGGTTCTATAAACAAATTTGGCATACACCCAAAGGAAAATAAGTTTCAGATTTAATCCCTAATGAACTGACCTCTACTAAATCAATTATTAAAATGAGTTAATCCTTTGCAATGGTATTATTATGGAACTTAGATTTCCATCAGTATGGAAACCAAACATTTTTTCCATCAGTTTGGGAAGTTCCTGTTTCCTGCAGCAGTAGGAATGGAGAAAGTCAAACATACCTAGAATTGTATGGCTATGCCTGGAAAGCATTAGTCTAGCAGTATTGATCAGTTGCTTCAGTTCTTCCTAAAATAAATTTATTCAAAATTAAAATTAGGAAAATTGAAATTATATCTATAATTTAGACTTGCTAAAAGCTCTCCTATGAAACCTTCCAGAGCTATAGAGTTTAAGGTAGTAAATATAATTGTGGATGCCATAATATAGCAAGAATGAAAGGAATCTAGGAGCAATGGTATAAAGGATCCCTAGTAAAACATTACTTATTGAAATGCATTCAGTGATTAAAAAAAAAAAACAAGCCAAAAACCCAACAAAAAATGCATAACAACTATCCTTGAGTCCTGGATAATGACCTTCTCAGATTGCTATTAAACTGGTATACGGCACAGGAATATAGCACATAAAGATACAGATTTTTTTAATAGTCTCAAATACAATAAAAATGTGATATTCCCAAGTTACCTGTTTTCATATAAAAGAAAAACATCAGTTTTAAAACAAAGACCTATATTTGAGTTCCACTCTTTCATGAAGGCTTCAAATCTTAGAAGTGTAACAAAAAAATTCTCACAGCAAAAAGAACTGCCCTTTATTTGTTTCCTTATTAACTTATGTCCAAAAGCCTACTGATGTTTCATTCATCTGCATCAAATTAAGTTTAGGTGGGAGGCTGGGTTTATTTGCTTTCTTTTCTCCTATGAAAGCTGACCTGTTTATTGAACTTGCCTCTGTGGTAAAAACCTAAAATATAACTTCCTTGGTGCTGTTATTTTCCCAAGGCATTCACAAATTGCACAGTGCTGCTTTCCTAGGTTATCAAAATCTGCTTATATGAAAGCCTTAAATGGAAAAGTGAAGCTAAAGAAAAATCTTTCTATCATTCCCATGCTATGAAGACTAATATAACTTACTGTTTAATCTGACAAATAAGCAAATATTTATTGAATAACTAGTCATTATATTGTCATATAATTATGTTTGGGCTTAACTAGTTCAGTTGCCTTTATTTATCTACCAGTCTTTATTTATTTACAAAAGTATATCATATTCTTCATCCTTTATCTCCTAAATATCAGACATTTTGATATTTGCCTGGTACCACCCTATGTTCACATATAGTTTTATTACAGAAGAATGAAATGGGCTTTGCAAATATAAAATCTCCCAGGTGGCCTTCAGATAAGTATAATACTTAAATGCAAGAGTTATTATAATGAAACTGATAATTATACTATACACAAATGAAAACGTGGAGGATGGAAAAGGAGTACACTGCACCAGACTTGTATATATTAGCTGCAATGGGAGTAAAAGGTTAACTCTTGTCTCACCAAATTCAATGGGAGATTTGCCACAGTAAGCTGATGAACAGGCAGCTACTGACACACTAGTTCCTCTATAAACACTAACAGTTGGACTAACTTCAAAGTTGGCTTTTTTTAAGCCTTAAATATATGTTTATGCAAACAGCCATCATTTACTGCACTAGCTGGGAAATACTGCAAATGTTAGCCAGTTGAAAAAATAGTGAAAGCTCTTGCAGTTGCCCCAGCAACAAAGACACTTTCCAGCAGGCATTTGTTGTAGTTTTCACGTCTCATTGTTGCTGTATGTCCATGTTTTTGAGGTTCCAGCAAAGTGATCAAAATATGTATATTTCCTTACTTAAAAACAAAACAAAAAAAAAAGAAAGGAAGGACTAAATATATTGAATATTTTGCATTCACAGAGAATTATGATTCATGATATTCCTCACTTTGTTTTGTTCATTATCTGGCTTCTGAAAAGTAGGCATGCTGCTGCCTCAGTAATATTTACAGCACATGGTAAACCTGATTTCTCTGTGAACAAAATCCTTCATTTTTTACTTGCTTGTTTGTTTTTAAGCACAACATTGCTCTTCAGTTGGGCTGCATAATAGAAGTGTGTATAATAATAGCAACTTCTTGGTTGTGTTCTTTATACCACTGACATTTAGAAAATGAATTTAAAATAGCATAATGTTTTCATAGGCTATTTTCAATAATAGTAGATGGTCACAGTTTCACTCCTAGCTAGTATTCCTAGAGAGGTTTTTTTTTCCTGGAAAGACTTTGTAAGGGTTAATCAGAGATACATTAATTAGAAAATTATATCAAATGGAATATGTGCTTAAATGCCTTGAAAGTAAGCTATCATTCATTAAGAAGTGGCTGTTATTATTGTCCAGCAAGTCTCTTGATGAAGGAGAAACAAGCTGTGGAGTCTGGCTATATGACAACTGTAAGGTGCTTTATTTACACATATATGTACCAGTCTAAGGCCATGGGTGATCAGATGGCTTATAGAGCAAGTCCTCAGTCTACCCACAGGGGTTTAGATGACAGAAAGAAATTTTGCCCTGAGAATTGTTTCTGATCATGAACGCTGACCCAGAATAAACTCTCAGCTTGTTCACTTAGAATTTTGCATGACAAACTAGATTAAAAAATGTTTTTCCAAGGTTGTGCATTTTGCTCACTTAGTCAGGAAAAATAACAGACTGTGTAAAAGAGATCATTTCTTGAAACACAGCATGAGTATTTTCATCATCTGTAAAAGGAGCGAGATCAATAGTTAATTACCTCTTGAGGCAGTTGGGAGAACTGCCTCACAACTCTGTGTAAAGGGCTACTGATCAGTTAAAGAGAGATCAAATTCTGTTCTTATTTAAGATGCGGCAACACCTCAATATGATGGTGTGACTTGTGCAACCAAGCGTGCTAGACACCTCCCCCAGGCAATGAAAACAGTGTTAAGAACTGACACTTCGGTATGGCCTTGCACAACGTCATGAAAGGTGCGAAGCATGAGGCATGTACGTGGTGTTAATCCACACTCCAGTGGATTAACTATTACCCAGCCTGTCTGGGCTGCTGCTGATAGAGGTGCCGTGAGTTAGTCAGACTACTGTTGTATCTTCAATCTCCTGCCAGGACTTACCTTTAAATTACTTTTTGGAATTATTCCAGATATATCACAGTGTAATGCACATAAGAATTGGAAACAAAGCATTTATTGAACTACATGGTTTATATACTACTTTGTGTCCACAAACTAAATGAATCATTACTTATCTGCTAAAAAATGTTTAGTAGGTCTTGGATGCTGTATATAGAGCAGAGTAAGACATTATTTGAAAAAATGAAGCTTGGGCTCCTAAAATATCAAAATATTTATATATATCATATTTATACACATTTTGAATTCCTTCTCTTCCTTCTTTGAAATCATGTTTTATATTTCCAGTTGAATAATTATGCTAAATTCTCCTTGGCACACAAACTCATATCTTTTTACAAGTCAGTTGGCTGCTTTATAGTGCATCACTGTATTTGGAAAAGCACAGCTGGGGAGAACTGGCACATCATGGAAAAATACAAAGCATATCAGATATTTTAAGTTCTGAAGTGGGCAGCTGGGGAAAGACAGTGGAGAACCCTTGTCAAGCAAAAAGAGCATATGCAGAAATTACTCTGTGCCAAGAAACTCTGGATACCTCAAGAATGCTGCCTGCAGACAGTGTACTTTAAACTCCTCCTAATAAAGCACTCTGAAATATAGTCACATCTGAAGAAAGGTCTCACCTAGGCACGCAGTGATCAGACTTCTGCCCTCTGTTCAACTAAAGTCACTGTGAAAGCTTCAGGGCACTTCCAAGGCCTGTGGCACACTTAGGGGCACATTCCACATGCACTGGTGGGCACTGATTGATAAGTCTCAGTGGATTTCGTAACAGATGGCAATTGCAGCACGTAACATCTAACAGGAGATACAGTGCAGTCACCAGTGTATCGAAAACCTGAAACAAGTGGCAAAGCAAAAAATGAGCCAAAGTCTGGTCAGAAGCTTAGAAGCTGAAACAAAGAAGGCAGACATTAGGTCTGCATTGTAAGAAATCAGTATTCTCTGTTGCTATTTCTTAGGGACAATTACCAGTTGAGCCACGCTTGGAACAGACGTCTGAAAACATAAAACGTGGTGGAAAAAAGAAAATACCATCTATCGTGCTGGCTGTTGATACTTCTAGTCCTGTTCTTCCTACAGCCAACAGTGACACTACAATCTCCAGATGGCAAAAGTCATGACTCTAGCTGACCTAGAAAGTCTGTGTTGGTTGCATCCACATGAGAAGTATTATAAGACTAAGGGCTCAATTCATTTATCGTATCTGTTATCGAAGACAACATCATTTGCACTACACCCGATAGTCACTCTGCAGACCCACACAAGGACACATTGTCATTGTAGCACCTGGAATTTAGTCTTCTTCCCCAGCAAACTTAAGGTTTGAAGCCACTAGGATTTATGATGATGCCTCAATGAATCTGGGCTGAGTTTATTTTAAAAAGAGTTCTCTTAGACATTGCTAAGCAGTAAAGCAAAACTTCATTACTATTAAAGGTAGCCAAGAAAGCCAATAGCATCCTGGCTTGTATCAGAAATAGTGTGGCCAGCAGGACTAGGAAAGTGATTGTCCCTTTATAATCCATACTGGTGAGGCCGTACTTTGACTACTGTGTTCAGTTTTGTGCCCCTCACTAGAAGAAAGACACTGAGTTGCTGGAGCATGTCCAAAGACAGGCAGCGAAGCTGGTGAAGGGTCTAGAGCACAAGTCTTACAAGGAGACGCTGAGGGAACTGGGGTTGTTTAGCCTGGAGAAAAGGAGGCTGAGGGGAGACTTTATCACTTTCTACAACTACCTGAAAGGAGGTTGTAGCGAGTTGGGTGTTGGTCTCTTCTCCCAAGTAACAAGAGACAGCACAAGAGGAAATGGCCTCAAGTTGTGCCAGGGGAGGTTTTGATTGCATATTAGGAAAAATTTCTTCACCAAAATGGTTGTCAGGCATTGGAACAGGCTTCCCAGGGAAGTGGGCGAGTCACCACCCCTGGGGGTATTTAAAAGACGTATAGATGTGGCACTTAGGAACATGGTTTAGTGACGGACTTGGTAGTGTTAGGTTAATGGTTGGACTCTATGATCTTAAGGGTCTTTTCCAACCTAAATGATTCTATGATCTCATTTAAATTTAGTTATTTACAAAATATACCTGCCTCCATCTGAACTAGTTTCTGGATTCCTATTCTAGTCAAGAGAAAACTAGCTGATTCATTCAGTGAGCTTTAGGGCACAGTTCATCTGCCCAAATGCAGGTGCTTGCCTTAGGATGATGTGAAGTATACTTTAAACAGCAGTGGCTAGATTTTTTTTATTCGGTATAAAAAAGAACATAGAGCACCTAGATCACTTGCATGTGCCTATGTTATATTCCTTATATAGTCACCTGAATCCCTAAAGGACCAATATATTTCAAGTACAGATTAGAATACTTTATGGACATCCACAGGTAGAAAAAAATACTACTTTACATAACTTCATGCTTTAGATCATAAGCCAACCACTTAGGGGCAAGTAACGGCCTCCAAAGAAACAATATTCTTAACTGCCTCTGACAGAGTTTGAACAGGTTTTTACAGACACCAGGGTAAGGACACTGGCCCAGCTGTATAGATACAGTTATGTTTTGTCCTGTTGACTGCACAGAGCATTTTAATATGGAAAGCCATTCCTTCAATGGAAAAGGTTCTGAAAATAGAAACATTCATGTGGACCATTCATTTTTAGAACAGTTAATCATAATTGATCCTAACACAATGAATACTAAATAAGAATTATTATTAATAATGAATAATAAGAATGAATTATAATGGTGTGTTTATTAGTCTATCAATAATTAACAGGGATTTGCCATTTATTGTAAATACTGTTGCTGTTTCTGTTGCAGCTTTGGATGGCGCAATTTATATGGTAATTTTATATGAAACAGCGCCAATTACAGCATGGCTATTACAATAGAGTAGAAGCAAATGATGACTTTATCAGTTTTGTTAACTTTTTCATTTTATTCATTGTTAGCACAGCCTGCAATGTAAACATGATGTAGTGAAAGGAATAAAGAAGTTTTGTGCAAGTCTAATAACTTTGGCTTGGAATCTAACTTCCCCCAGGCAATCACACGGCAGAAACAAATAGAATGGGGCAGAAATAAAGGTGAGCAGGTCAGCATTAGGATGGAGCAGAAAAAAGGGCATCAGGGTTTGTTAAGTATAAATGCCTGCTGAAAGCTCCACTGAAAGGAAGGAGAGGCAGAGTAACATCACCGCAGCGAATAACAGCAGCCATGACATTAGAGGGACAGAGCAGGGCAGGATCTCTTCATATGATTCAATCATTTAGGTGATGCCAGGGCTAGATTTAACAGCGGCATGGCTGGAGATATGCACGCACACAGCCTCACACCTCCTACAGCACGTGATCCAGACAGCACTGTCAGTGGGTGTAGGGCAGTGATAGTGTGTGTCTGTTAAGCTTTTGCATTCAGAGACTGTTTGAGCTTGTGCTATCAACAGAAATACAAAATTATCAAATTATGGGAAAAGCTAACCAGAAAGACACACGTGATGACTTGCACAGCAGGGAAATTCAGCTTAACCACCTTACATTGGAGTAAGCCTCCATTAAAGTCTAAGTCTGTATTTTTCTCGAGAAATAGTCTGCAATACATGCTCGCTACTCCTTTGGGAAAAAGAATAGTTTTCCTTGTAACAGTGAAGACCTTGCATTTCAACTGTACCTATGCAAAAACCCAAAATATTATTGAATTAACATATACAGGAATTATCTTGACTGGCATAAAAAAACCTTATTAAAAGCCTGAAATCTGATTTAAAAATAAAGGACTTGGAAATATTTAAGCATTCCAAAGGTTGGGAAATTTGCCGTGTACCTCAGTAATCTGTCTGAATGTTAACATTACAGACTTCAGCTAATTTCAAAGGAAAAGCATTTCCAATAGGTGTTCCAAACATCATAATTTATGAATTAAATTGAAGATGTACGATAGAGATAAGCAAGTAGAGTACATATGATCTAGTTTAAAAAAAAAAAAAGTTTGGATTTTTAATCATTGTATTACTTCCAGAGATTACCACTAATCTGCCCACAACATTTAACAAAGTCTTGAAAATTTTAGGAAACAAAGTCCGTCTTTTAAAATACTTAAAGTAATTATATAATCTTTTCAGAACCTGCAACTTTGATATTAATAACGAGTGTTTTCAGAACTGCCTTAGATGAACCTGCATGGCACACAGATGGCAAGTCATTTACATGAGAAAAATGAGAACTGGCCCATCTATGGGTCCCTAGAGGGTGCCATGACCCATTAGCAGAGGAAAGACGACCATTACTGAATAATAATTGAGAACTATTACTAAGATAATTACAAAACCAATTGACTGCCAGAAGGCCTAAACCTTGGATCCTCAATTTATATAGCAACTGCTTGTGATCTGCACAGAAAAAAAAATGCGCTTAGGGTTCACAAACACCATAACCTCAACAGCTGCCTGCCATCTAAAGATAATGATCTGGTATTAATTAATTTGAATAGTGCAGTCATTGCTGAGGTAGACTGCATCACAAATCAGACACTTAACATAACCTGAAGGTATGATGTTTTTGGCCAGCCTGTATTAACAAGCAGAACAGTATCAGGTAAATTAAACTGTTGCAGGTCACAACATGAAAATGAATTAACTTAACTCTCTTTAACAGGGAGCATGATTGGAACTCTGCACTGGGTGTTGTACTGGTAAACACAATAACAGCTCTTTTGCTAATGCATGCACCTTCAAAAGCTTTTTCAGATTCCTTCCTGTACAGGAAGGAGGAAAAAGAAGTTGTTGGCCTTTGAATGAGAACATTTTCATGTGTGGGTGATTTTGTTGTTTGTTTGTTTTCCAAAAAGGATTTTGTAGGAATGAAACTATTAAAGGTACCACTAATCCTCTGCGGGTGAAATCCTGGACAGCACTAAAAATCAATGAAAAATTTCCCTGAGATTCTCCCATGTCTTCTGCAGGGATATGATGTATAAAAAATACAGCCAGGACACCATATGTGTTGCTGATTGGATTTCCAAAATTATCCTTCCTTACATGTTAAGGATATTTTGAAGATTTCAAAAGCAGAATGATTTAACAACTTAATGCCAAGTTTCACACCTGGGAACTGATATTTAGGAATGTAGAAGATCAGAAATACCCAGCACTCTAAAAAATCATAGCTAGCCTTCTTCCTTAAGAAGGAAACAGCTGGAATTTCCATGACAAAATGCTTTGGATAAAATGTCCTTTCACCTAAAACCTGCTTCTTGGTTTTTAACTCCATTACTGAGTCACATAGCTGGGATTCTTTGAGGACTTTCCACTAAAAGGAGTGTTACAGGTAGTCACTCTTCAAGGCAGATGATATAAGTCGCAGCATGAAGTTTATATAAAATTCAATTCACATTTGAGACCTGTAGTAAAAAAGAGCTGCCAACACTGACAGAACACTTGTTCTTCATGACAGAAATGCTAATAGAGACAATTTCTTACCCAAGAAGTACCTATATAATAGGGTGTGGTGGAAAGAGGAGATAACGCATTCAATTTACAAGATGCACAAGCTAGGATTCAAATTCATGAAGAGTTTAAGAAATTAACTGCTCTTTCAGGTGAACTATCTACCCCCAAATTCAAACATGCAAGCCAGCTGGGACCTGAGAACACTGCGACTCTTGCACAGAACCTTGGGCATCCCACCAGCTGGCAGGTCAAACCCGCAAAATGGATTGGGTAGGGCTTGAAGGTTTACATCAGTCAGGAATGACAGGTTGATTTTTTTTACAGTCCTGCCTTCCAAGGGGAAGTTTTTTGGGGGAAGTATAAGCACTGTTGGCCTTTCTGTGGGAAATCCCTCCTTTTCCCATTGTCCTGGCTGTAACAAAATCTAGATCAGAAACAATGAAAGCATGGAGATAGGGCTGATCACAATATTGACCATGAAAAGGTATTTACAGATAGACAGGAGTTGGGAAAAGCCAATTGTCAACAATCCGTCCATGTTCAAGTTTGGAGTAACCAAAGCATTGCATTCTCAACACCTGTCATAATAGCTTAGACAGGAAAGTTTTATGCTGGTATACTTCATTTGTTTACAAAGACCATAGCTTAGAAAACAGCAAAATTTTCTTAAAAATCTTTACCAGTTTATTCCACTGAACAGTCTACAGTCACAGTTATTTATCATATTTTTCTCCCAATCTGATATTAATAAAATTTGAAAAAAATACTGAATGAATATATCTTCTGGGAGAAAGGACTTCAGTAGCAATCAGAAATAGGAAGAAGATAAATACCCAGTGAGACAAAGTGAATCAAAACAGAAAGTGCGTGAAAAAGTGGAATCACTTGCACTCTCGTAATAAGAGCTGAGGAAGATGAATGCAGCAAGGTGTAACAAGGAAGAGTGGGGATTCGGGAAGAGTAGGTGCACACATTTTTGTATTAAATCAGTGATGCAACAGTAGCTGACACTCCTCTGAGAAAATAATTCTCGTAAGTTTCTTGATAGGGCATTTTGGACATGGCTAGTGTATTGCTTAACCCTACCCCACCAATTCTCCTGAATACTCTTGCTGTCATACATCTGATACAATCTCAGTGCAATTTCTGACTTGCTCAGACAGAATATGGAAGATTTAAATCAAAATATGCACAGTGCCCTTGGAATCAAGGAAGCATCTTGCTCCAGGAGTGGAGCTATTGCAACTGCCTGATGGGGCCTTCTACCCAGTGCTTTGTGGGGAATCCATCCATGGAGATTCGCACTAAAGACAATCCATTCTTTGTGGATTACACTTTTGTGCTGTAATGTGTCCTAGGAATGTTTTTGTTATATAATTTTCTGGCAATCACCCTATTTTGATCAATAATCCCTGTGATACAGCATGTTTTCAAGCAGTCTTTACTCAAGAGATTTAAGCTGTGAGATGGCACTTACGCAGCTTTTGACTGTTGTAATTGTAGTAGAAATCAGCAAAATTGGATGCTGTTCTGTCATCCTTGACTGGGCTCCTGGTGCTAATCAGGAGTTGGAAATTGCACATTCGGATGGGTTTAGAGACATATAGTATGTGACAATTCAGCAAGCAGTAAAGAACATTGTTTTGAATTCTTAAAGGTTAGTGATGCAAGATGCAGTGACTAAAATTTTTTGAGCTCTGAAAGAAAACCAATTAGGTATAGGAAACAAACACATTCCAGCAATGTAATCTGTATTTTCATACATTTAAGGCCAGTAGTAGAGATTAGTTCTTCTACACTGAGTCTTTGTTTCACAGATACTTACATTCCATCCAATTACCTCTGATATTGAGCCCCCTTAACTTGTGTTCAGCCAAAAAATAACTTCCAGAAAGTAGCTAGACTGTATCTGAAAGCTCCAGAGATGGTCTACCATTTTCTACTGCAATGTAGCCTGCCCTGAAGTTTATTTACCATCTCTGTGAAACAGAGAGAAAAAAGCAACAGCATGTGCTTTATTTCTAATTTGAAATTGCCTTGCTTTAGCTCCCAGCTACAGGTTCTTGCTATATATTTCTTTGGTAGATTAAAGAACCCTGTAGTATTTCATATTTTCTTTGCAGAAAGGTGTTTATACAGGTTTAACTTCCTTTTTTATAAGCTCAACAGAAATCTCCCACTGGAATGCATTTTCTCCGCCCGCCAAAACCTTCTTGTATTTCTACTTTGTACATATCCCATTTTTTTTTCTGAAGCACAGATAGCAGGAACATTCCCAATATTCTACTACTCATTTGTAACAGTTAGAGACTTTAAAATCACCACACTGCTTTAAATTCTGTTTCTATCCAGAACCTTAGTGGAATTTTTACCATAGTGAAAACTGAGCAAATTTCACCATTGAAATCATGAGGGAAGAGAGATGAGGTATTAAATGCAAGAAAAAGTGCTGAAGGAAGCAAAAATAATAGGTCAGATTTACAGCCCAATAGGCTATCCCGCAGAGTGAGATGTATAAGCAGCCCACACATTACAATTTTTTTCCATAGTACTGGAAAAAAGCATTGACTTCTTACATAAAAAGCATGCATAGATTTCCAACAAAACGTATTTTGGAAAGATCTGGAAAGTGAGGAGGAAAAAGGCAACTCAGTTTAACTTATTATAGCAATGATGGAACTTTGGTTTTGCATTTGCTGTTATGGTAATGATGGTAACTTTCTAATATCCCAAGTGTTGAATGGATGACCAAATAAATATACTGTTCCCCAACAGCCTAATATAGACTTTGAAGGTGACCACAGTAGTGACAGTCAATTAATCATTTACTACTACTGGTTAAAAACATGAACAGTTCAGCTTTTCCTCCTGCTAATCACCATAAAACATTAAAATGTAAAATTACTGGGAGGAAAGGTAGGGAGTTCACAGAAGTGGAAGAAATTCAGAAGCTTATGAAATCACTGCTTAATTTTCATGGAATACAGCCAAGTAAATAAACATCATATAAACACAAAAACCAATGCAGGTTACAAATCTTGTTAGCTATGAATATGCTTACACGTTTGTTAAGATGACCTTGGTTTGTATGACGCAAACTGGGCACCAGATGGACAACAGCCTGAGAGAATTATTTTTTTCTGCCAAAGTACTAATATTCAAGTTAATTTTCATACTTACATTCTCTTGTTCTCCTTCTTATGAGTTTAAACTAGCGTAAGTTTTCCTTTATTTTTCGTAATCATCTTCTTCCTTGAGCATCCTTATGCTCATTGGTTTGTTATACTGGTCTCTATCTGTGCGATGATCTGTGTTTCTGTGATTTCCATGGATTTATTATTCTTAGAAGAATCAGCTTTAGTTCTGCAGCTTTCATGCTTCAATTCTGTTAGGAATCTTAAATATCTATATATATTTCTTATGGATTATCAGTCACAGTCCACAATTTTAATTCTGATATTATAAAAAATAAAGTGATGTGTGACATACATACATGTCACTTATAAAGTATTTCTAAAAGATACTTAGTTTATTTTTATAACCTATAACTGCACTTGTAGCTAAGCACGGCTGCCAGTCAGACTTAAATGCTTGTTTTTATTCCTAGCACGGCCAATAACATAATCATTTAAGTGAAAGCAAACTGGGCCAAATCTAGTACCTCCCCAAATCTGACTCAGATTAAACAAACAAACAAAAACATAAGAATTAGGGATCACCTCAGGCTGTATTCAGAACACAATCGAAGTTCAAGTAACATTACCTCACAGCCAGTCTGCTGCTATGAAGTGCCTTATTTGGTGAAAATCATTTTCTGCACATCCAAATACACAGAGTCTACATGAGTGTAGCCCAAATATCTTTTATAAGCCAGTAACAACTGGGAGAAGCTGAAGGTGAGGAAATGAGAGTTTTAGGAATAGCATAGATATGGTATGAAATATACCCTTTCATTTAGGAAAATAAAGTCATGTTGAGAAAAAAAATACTGAAAAAAGATGGCTAAAAATGTAACAGAAGCTCAGGCAATGACAAGTAATGTGCAAATTTAATTAGTTCGTTTGTTCAGGTGTACAGTAAAAGAAAGGATCATCACCACGCCAACCCTAGGGCAACTGCTTCATTCTTCTTAGGGTGCTTTGGAAACCTGTTTCTATGAAGAAACTGTGACTTGCTTTGTCACTGGAATTTTTACGCCTTTGCTGTATAAAAATACTGATTTTAGCAATTGGTCATATGACAGTCTGAGCTTTTTGAAATCAATCTTTTCTTATGAAATCCAATAACAGTCTTCCCCAGTGGGCATATTTAATTTTACCAAATCCTACATCAGTCAAAGCTTATTTCTGTCCACATACAAAGCCTAACAAAGACAAATTTCTTATTTTGTGTTCTGATTTGTGTATTGAGACCATGTCTCTCCTTTGACAAAAGAAGTGAAAACAGAAGTAGAATATGTCAGCAAGTCCTTTTTTTTCTTTTTTTTTTTTATTAAATTGACCCCAAAACTGCCTAAGCACTATAATAGCTTGTGGAAATTCAATAAATAAAACCTGAACTAAACATTTAATTTGTATTAAGTACTGAGAAAAAAGTATATCTCTCAAAAACACCAATACAAAGCATCTGCAAACTCCTATGCTTTTGTTAGTTGGTTGCACATCCGCAGAGAGTATTCAAGTGCTGAGATGAGCTTCTGCACTTGCTTAGGGAAAAGCTCTCCTGAGTCCATTCATATTTCTGGGGAATAAAATGCACATTCACATAGTGGCGGACCTATCAAGGCTGAGTAACCTGCACTCAACAGTTGGAGGGGCACGGCTCTGAACTATAAACATGGAGAAACCACTGGAAATTAATGTCTGTCTTTAGGCAATAGCCAAGGCAAATATAAGCTTGTATCACCATACCTCCCAGGTATTGTAACAGCAAAAGGAATCACCTACCACTAGCTCACAGTGCAGTAGGTTCCCACCTATTTCTACTTTCCCCTGCCTTCTGCACCACTGAACAGCCCTGAGTTAAGGCTGCTTTTTCCCTAGGAAACCCCCAGTTTAAAAACGATGAAGCTAGACTTTGTTCAGTTTATGGCAAAAAGAGACAGCTATAGGGTGCAATACCTCCAACAACTATAAAAAGTGATAATTAGATGTTTTTATCTGCATTTCAAATTGTATGTCTTGGATCAGGCTGTGGTATTGGTTACCATTTCGTTTCTGTAAGAAAGTAGTTGGAAGGTAGTTAATATTGACTGAATTTTTTCCCGTAACTTCTCATTTCATGATTTCTGAGCATGAAATCAAGCATTACACAAAAGAAAAGATCTGATGATAAAACCCACTTAAAACAGCCTTATGTCTTGTACAAGTAACTGTTGAAATTAATTACAGTAAACCATCCAACTTTTGACAGAAGAAGTCGGTGGCCTCTCAAATTCTGGTTCTAGCATGCACAAGGAGAAGCAGATTTCAGACACCTGCCGTGCTGCTTGGATGCAGCAGTCAGTCCCTAGTACCAACAAAAGGTATAAAGCACCAGGCTTGACACTCTTAAGATGGGATTTAACGTGAAAGGAAAACTCTCAGGTACTTCTGGTTGCTATGAAACCATTGACATTTTCTGTTGGAAAGTAATTTGTCCTCAGTATACTACTAAATTAGAAAGTAAGTAAATGGTATGTCTGCAATATTGAGGACACTAATTACTTTTGAATGAAAGATAACACTACCTGAGCAGATCACTTTATGCTAGTCATGACTGAAAAATCTTAATGTTGCTTCTCCTATAGTGTAATAGCAATACTGACTCTAAGACGGCCACTCTGGGGCAGGAACTCCTTGTGCAGTAGAGCTGCCTACCTTGCATCCATGCCTTTTTTCACCTGATGAGAATCTGGCCCAGAAATGTTATTAAGCACCACCATGTAAATTATGCAGCAGTGAAAGAAAGACTTCAATGAAGTTCCAAGCACCCAGCTGGGTGAGATTGTGAGGTTTCTCAGAAATGCTTTGGGTCCACTATTGCTCGCTACTTCACAGGTAGGAAAGGAGCAGGCTGACAGCTAAATAAGGGCAGGAAGGTGAGTAGAGTCGTCGGTTCAGACAGAAGTGCTTCTGTGGCTGAGCTAAGGAAGCTTCATGCCAAGTTCACCCTAAAACCAATACCACCAGCATAGAAATAGCGTTCAAAAAGAATCTTGGGAGTCCAGCATGAGTACAATCACTCTCTTAACAACAGTATTTTTTTTATTTGCATATTCCTCTATAATAAGCTAATAACTTCCATTACAATTAGCAGTTCAGGTCACAGACTCGAGTGTAAGAATGATCCATTCCCCAACTTAGTTATTGGCTGCTTGCGTCTCAGAGCAAAATCAAATTATAAGGGTAATCAGGATAAACAATTAGATACTAAGATTTCCTGCGAGCAACAGGGCAGCAAGATGTGTTTGGACATTAGGAACTGCACAGTTGAAGAATATTATTGGGTCATAAATACAACAGGACAGTGTGATTTTGAAAGCTTTCTTGGTTTTATATGAATAATAATATAGTACGTTCTTTTCTATTTCCTTTGTGCATTGAATTTTGTGTGTATACTTCCACATGAATAATGCAGCATAGCAAAATTGATGGCACAGTTCTTTTGTTAAAGCAGTTATGAAATGAGAAAACAAAATCTACAAGGAAAAGTTAGAAAAAAACAACATTTCTCTAACAATAAAAAGATGAAGTTGCCTGGCCATTTACATTTGTCTCCTGTGTCATGAATATTAGATCAAATTCTTTATGTTAATCCATTGATAGTTCCATAAGGCAACTCATTTTTGATAAACTCTGTCAGGACTGCTGTAAATACAAAAAAGATTTATGAATTAATTTTCATACGTAAATGACAAAATCCTCTGATACCTTTGAAATATCTGCCTTGCAGTTAAAATAGAGATATATGTGCATGCGTGCATATGTATTAATTTAACATTCAGATCAGCCTATTCTTTTAGAACATAGCTTAACATCAACTGCCTTATTCTGTAGAAAAGAACAGTAAACTACGAAGGTAATTGGCATTGAGGGCATATTACAACTGAAAGAAACAGACGATCTGTGATCTGGGAATTGTGCTGGACCAAAGGTGTAGTGGGTTTTATTTCAAAAGCATTTTTGTTTTCAAGTATCCATGGGTTGCATATACACAAGTGTGCTGTAAAAACACAGACATCTACAACTTATTACTATTATTATTTGAATTGTCTTTATAGCTACAAGTTCAGTCATGAATCTATTAGCCTAAATATAGCACAAAAAGCATAAGTTCTAAATAAGCCTGCATTTGACGCATACGTGGATAATTCACTACAGCCCTGAGTATCTGTGTAAAGTCAAAAGTACCTCTAAGCTTCACATTTTCTGGCAGCTGTAAATCACAGAGCTGATTCAACCCCTCCATCTCCTTTCCTTTGCCAGTGAGACAGGGACTGCAATGGGCCTGCCCAGGACTGTCACTGCTATACAGCCAGCACATGCTAGAAAGGCAATGAGCTACAATCCAATTTTTCTTCATTTCCCTTGTACCACAGCGGTGACCCGAGTACCAGCGCATCCATGCTAACACTCCAGAAGTGCAGCACCTCCTTCTTGCTCTGCATCGTTTAGGCATTTTACAAGGAAACTCAGAATCATTCTTTTTATTTTACAGACGGGAAAATCAAGGTACAAAAACATGTAATGACTTGCTCCAGAAGGATAAATGTCTATTCTTTTTAATAGACCATTAGCTAATATAATGCAAGTTTGCATAGCCCCTTGACATGAGCATTTTCAGGTTCTACAAGTGTCTACCAGTTCATTGCTAGACAGAAAATGAGGCAGGTACAATACCCATGAGGTTTAGTTTTGGAATATCTTCACCCAGTCAATTCATCTGTAAGGCACTTTGTTGTATGCTCTGTTTATGGTGTGCTATTTGATGTAGTGTGTAAGCGCCCTGGAGCAGGGGCTGTAAAGTGTGGTACCATCCACAGTAACTAGGGATTAATTCATAAGAATCACGGTTTAAAAAAAATACGCAATATCCTGTGAGAAGAAATAAAACAGATTGAACTTCATAATCTGCTGTGTTCTTAATACTTATTGTCTCAGACCTGAATAACTTCCAAAAGCACAGGAAGCAATTTATCTACCCTTTCTGATCTATAACATGTCCTCACATTCTCCACACAACGATACACTTTGTGCCGTGAAATATTTTGTTCTGACAGTGTTTTGACTTAGTTTTAACATACCTATAACCTGTTGCTTAAGGTAGAGGGGTCAGGTTGAAGGCCAGCATGGTAATGGATTTGTAATTCTTAAAGGATCTTATTCCATAGTATGAAACTGAGCTTCACAATGCTCCTGCTTAGCAACCCGCTGTTATATACTAGAAATTCTAGTAACAGACTGATGGAGCCCAACTTGATCTGCACTAATTCTGGGGTTGCACTTATTGATGTAATAGCTATGTATTCTTTTAAATAACAGCATAACACCCGTGTTACGTTCTACTGAAGATCAGAAATACTCTTGTACATGAAGAGAAAGCAATAGATACGCTTAATGAAAAAATTTCCTAAATAAGCAAGCCAACATAAAAACTAATATTTGAGGTAATTTTTTTCCCCATTCAAATGCAGAGTTTAGTTATATTAATTAAATTCAAATAGACTTCTATACGAAGTTGAAATTTTATATTAACTTTGCCGTATCCTGAAGCCAGACTAGAAATCTATCAATAAACGCATTTGTCATGTGTTTACAAATACACACCCCAAGCTTATCTGGATTACACAAATACTTTTTAAGGTTATATAGAAATGTGGCATGTGCTGGCAAACATATTGACAATCCATGTCTGGGAGCATTAAAAATAAATATGTAAGGGAAAAGATAAGTACAGAGAAGGATTTTGTACATCCAAGTACATGCAGCATGTCAGGGAGCTGATCTGTCCTCTGCTACCCTATATAGTGAATCACCTCCTAGTACTAACAACACAAACAAGTATATCATTATGACTTCTCATTATAGTCTCAGAGAGACTTTGCCAACTGTGATATCACATTCTTTTGGTCTGAAATATATTAGCTTACTTTCTTTTAGTTGTAAAGCATGCTTTACTGACATTATACATCTCCTGTTTATTTATTTACCTCATTAATTTACTTATGTTACTAATTTTCATGTTAGTTTGACTTACATTAATAATTTTACTATAAAATTGTTCAACTCCATTGTACCAAACCCTTCCTGTCAAAACCTAATCTTGCAGTTGGTTTTGAAAACTAGGTAAGAAAATGTTAGTCCAAGTCAAAACACTCCATAATGCAAAAGACATAAAAAACTAGTAGAGCATATGTTAGCTTAATTGCTAGGCCAAGATGGTGAGGCTTGCAAAAACATAACCTCTCAGCAGACGTTAATAAGGAAGAACACCAATACATACAACAAATAATAAAATACATACTGATACATCAGTGACTTTGTGTTATCAGAAACAACGCTACAGGTTTATAAGGAAAAAAAATTATGAGAAAAATAGAAAAGTTGTAACCAATTAAAAATAATTTGAATAAATCTTAGTTTCTTATTTTCATAATACTGAAATATTTCTGTTAGCAGCCAACCAAGAAATCAGCCACATATTTTGTTGATGTCAGTGAAACTATTTGGGCCATCTTCTGGTTTAGTCAACCTCAGAATGTTGCCCACCATCAACTTCAGCAGGACTCTGACAATGTATTTCACGGGTGATTAAACTCAACATGTGCAATATCCTTAAGACATTGTATTACCTGCAAGCAATGTCTAAGAGATGGAAGAAGAAAAAGTAAAGTCTCTAATAAGAGCTGAGAAGAGTGGGCATTCACTACACCTCACTTAAGAAAGTAGTTCCGTTCTGTGTTTCACTACAATGTTAAGAAATACACAAAAAAGCCCATTGCTGCATTACAAAATGTATCTGTCCTCTGTTCATAACGTTATTTCTTTTGATACTGAAGGAGCTCTAAGAGGAGCACAGACATAGAAGGGGGCTGAGAGAGCTAGAACACTTCTATTAACCTATTAAGTCACAGCCCCTGAGGGCTTGTTCATCATGGTGCCTATCAAAGTGTCAGTCTTTTCTATTACCTTTTCCTTCAGAAGATGTCTGTCTATCATCGTCATGCTCTTGCAGCAGGATTAATCCATCATTTTGGGTGAAGCCAAATCATTCATTTTCATGGCTGTCTCTGTTAGCGATTCAGGAAGGAAAAAAAAGTGTTCTATTCAACAAAAGAAAAATGATGGAATTGCCCTCTTAATCATTTTCTTTTATTACTTAATCCAAAAGGTTGGAAGGAGGCTCTGCACTTTATTATACCAGCAGTCACCAACACCATTATATTTCAGGGTGTAGCAATACGTCCTGCTTTTCAGCAGCTTATAAAACTAGCCATAAACATTAACTCCAGGTAAGAGTTTGTCACACTGTACTATGGCTCTTGATTCAGAGCACTAGTTGACTCATATGATTAGTACTGTGGTAGCTCTGCCAGGTTTCCAGTTCACACTTGAGGAAGGCTGAGATAACTAGAAATCACAATCGGTTGGTGTGATGAACTGCAGCCTTGTCCTCCTGGAGCTGGGGCTGCTCGATCAAGCGTGTACTGAGATATTGTAGATTTTGCTAGAGATTTTACAAATGCCAGTTTTGCCTAAATATTAGGCTCAGAGCACCTTGATCTACATTATTATGTGGCTCATTATTATGATATCCCCATCAGTTCTTTTTTTTCTCTGAGCATCTTCATGTTGATGCTCTAATCACAAGAAACTGAGCTCCTATTGGCAGAATTCCTTCACTGACAAGAACTGTTTCCATCTTCTCTTCCTCACCTCTACCTTGGCAGTTTATTTTCTTAAAAGTTTTAGCAACTTAATAACTTTGAGATCACTTCTCCCATGTTAGATTCGGTAAAAATTGGCTGCATGTTCAGATGTTATTAGCCATAGGTAGGCAAGCAGGTTAAAACAGATTAAAAATAGCCATGGGTGAAATACTTAAAGTGGGATGATAATTGCAGTTGCTGTAATCACAGGAAAAAGATAAGTATTATAGCAAGGAAGAAAACATCAGAAAAGTGTGACACAGTAAGGATAAGACCATCCTAAACTCAGCCTTGTGAATGCCTTGTAGCAGCATACTTTCATACTGGGAAAAATGCCTTCTTCTATCATGGTCTGACCGAAAAACTAATGACGTAAATGGGAATCATTCTTTTGACTTCACTAGGATTTAGTTTAGGGTGTTGGGGAGAGAAAGAGGTACTGGACAAGTCCACTGGGTAAGTCTACATTGTGTTTGATGTAAACTCTCATCACACTCCCAGCCAGCTGGGCATAAGTCAGCTCCAGAGCAGAGCCACAGTTAGCACGGCACAGAGCCCGAGCTAATAAGGCCTGTGGAAAAGCAGAGTATATTATCTTGAGCTCAGAACTGTACTTATGGCTATAAGTCTCCTGGCCAGCTTGGTACTTCAACTGAATAAACATCACATCTGCCTGGCAAAGTGCTCCAACATCTGCCTGAAAAATCCCACATAAATACACCCATTGCTGAGCAGTTATAATCATGACCTATTCCTTACAGTCTGAAATGTGACTGCACTACAAGAGCCCCTAAATATTTGTACAGAACTAAAGCTCAAGAAATAATTACTTGGCTAATTCTTGATAGTTTGGAGATTATGTCTTACTACTCTACAATGTCAATTGCTCAAGTACTACTAAAGAAGATACTTCAGAAACATTGAGTGTCTTCTCACAATCACATTCCCAAGAGCCGTATTTGCCAGCGATGTCCATAAGTGGTTTCGGGATAATTGTGCTAACCTAATAAAACTATATGTCAAATTCCACAGAACTCTTGAAAATTAACTGGCACTTTTAAATTGCAACATTAGGATCTTTGGATTGATACTTGTACTTTTTACCTCTGAAGTTCCCTTCCCTGCCCAAGAATGTGTATATTCAGTATGACGGATGTTCATGCTACAGCATTATTAAAGTATCCATAATGATTTTTATTTTGAAGGTACTGATTATACAGGCTGTGATCTCAGAGTCCTGGTCCCTTCATGTTCCTCTCAGTGGATGGTAAGGAAGTTCCTTTTTCTACAGATATCCACCGGTACCTTAAGGGATCCACCTTATGCTTTTGAACTTGATGAACACCATAAATCTCCTGCAGTTTAGTACCAAGTATTTTCCAGGAGGAAGACCACTTATTTCTGTCTTGGTTCTGGAATATGCTTTTATTTTCTATTGCTCTGTCAACTGCAAATTTTTGTCTTGGTAACTGGATATTTGAACATCAATACGCTAATCCAGACTGGGTCTTAGTTTTTCTCTCCAGTGCATAATATGGTCTTCCAATACGAATTCAGTTAAAGGATTCTGAACTAATACACACATTCCAAAGAATCCCTAGATATTCCGGATTCTATTGAAGAGTTTGTTCTCCACAATCCTGCCTTTGCTAATAATTTTTTTTTAATAGATTGTGGGAACATTTAGAATACTTCCTTTGAAAATTCCTTATGTTTTCCTTACTTTTACCCATAGAGATCTCAGTGATATCTACATAGTAAAAAGTTCACCAAATTCATTATCCAGTTTTGATCAAGGACAATAAGGCAAAACACTACAGAAGTTAAGTTAAATACACCTGCAGATGATCCATGCCCCTGACAAGCAGCAGAAAGTGAAGACTGACATAAATTCTCCAAAATTATTGCCAATCCTGCCTAAAAAAATGTAATTCCCAGCTCCAACCTTGGACTGACAATCTCAGAAACAGGGCTCTACCACCAGGCACTAAGATCTGGCGTGCTCTTAGATAATATATTAACAAAATTTGTAAGAGTATTAATTTGTACTCACAGATATGAAAAAAAGCAGAAACAGTGGGATAAATGCTAGGTGAAGTGTTAGTATATATACCCAACCTGGCCCACACACAGTCAGTTCCAGTGTCTCTGCACAGGATTTTCCCACAATTCTGGTTGCAGCCTCTGCACACTCAGGGACGGCTCAGATTTATCCACTATTACCTTACATGCATGACACGTGCAACAAAATCCATTTTGCTCTTGACCTTTAGCCTCACATAAAGAAAGAGACACACCAGCTTTTCTAGGAATATAATTTTCAATTTTTCTTGCCAGTTAAGTAGTAGATATTGGACTGCAACTGGGATAAATATTAGGAAATTCTTCCCAAACATTTTCATATGTGCTGTTCAGTTTTCTTTAAAATGGGGGGGGGGGGGAAATCTTAAGAAAAGCTGCCTTGAGTCAGGGTCATGTATTAGGACTCACATTTGGAGGACACCAAGTCTACCCTGCAGCGCTATGATTTTATAGCACCTTGAGAAAATCAACTGCTCATCAAAAAGGAATTCCATCTGCAGCCACAGTAAAACAGAAAAGTGTTACGCATGGATTTACCAGCCACACTTCCCACACATATGAAGCTCGCAGATGGTACAGTTCCAACCAAATATAGGTGTTCTGGGTATTTGCTGCTATAGAGTAAACAAAACTCGTACTAAAATAGACAAAAAAGGCTGACAAGGAAAGTATTAAACTCAAGCAAAACCAGCAATGATGATACAAATGGATGCGGGCTCTGATTTTCTGGATTAATTCAGTGGTTCCCTTAACCCTGGGGAAAAAAAAGCTCCAATTCATGAAGACCTTCAAAAGGCACTCCTTCTATAAAGAAAACTAGTGTTTTTAAAATACAGTTCATAAAAACAAGGGACTATATTCATTCACTCATCTTTTGAAACCACTGGTTAGAATGAGAGCAGGGACAGATATGGCCAGAAGGCTCTAACTAATTTAAATAATAGTTAAAAGAAATCAAGACTAACTTCCCCTAAGTAGAAGTCTTTTCCTCTGTGATGCCCCTTATTCTAAGTGCAGATTCAGTCAAGTTCATGAACAACAGGCAGCTGAACTAGCAAACTTCTTCTTTAATTTTAAGTACAAACTCAGTGCTTCACTGCCAGAAATTTAACTACAATTAGAGGCACTGAACATCAGTGGAACATCGTTTTTCTTTGCTTTTCTAAACAGATCTAACAAAGGAAGCAAAACCTGTATTTTACAAATATGCCTAAAACTGAGTTTGCCTTTTAGGCTTGGTCAAAAAATAAGGAGACTTGATCGCCTCTTTCACCACCATCTCACCCCATCCCTCAAAAGGACTAGATTAAAAAATGAAAATGAGAGGAAACACTGCTCTGAGCCATAAGCCTCATTTTCTTATACCCTGCCTTAGGTGACATAGGGCCATCTATAGGCCCCTTTTTAAGGTCTGACAAAACATAACAGCCCCTGTAGAAAGTGATGTCCTCATGGATAGGTGTCTGAGAGAGGGAGAGGGGAACATGTTCTCCTGCCTTTAATTTATCAGCCTGAGAAGCTGCAATCAGGATACAGTACCAGCACAAGTAAATTTCTAGTGTTCATATAGATGAGAGGAACAATTATTGAACAGTAAAGAGTTTATAAAAACACAATCAGAACAATTAAATGCCGGATCTGGCACACAGGATGTGGTATCAGTACACACTTACCACTGCACACCTGAGCAACCACACTCCCATCTTTGACAAATTACCCTTCACTAAGCAGTGACATTTGACCTAATCACGCTGACAATGGGGGTTGGAAAATTATGCCCTGGGGAGTGTCACCTTTTGAGTAGACTATGAAAAATCTCTATAAAAATTAAGGGAAGGGGAGGGACTTCTGCAAGAACTGTGTTCCTTCAGCTTCTCCAAAGCAAATTAGAATTCTTGCTTCCTGCCTTCAAGGGAGTTTTGCTCTTCTGTCTCGAAGTTCCTCTGTGTTAGTCTCAAAAGTGTAGTTCTTTGAAGAAGGCTCTAAAACATTGCCCTTTTAAAAGTGAAAATATAAAGCTCTATATTAAATTATTTTCAACCAAAACCCCATCTTATCATGGTCTTTTCCTCCTCACCATCACGTTCTGCTTTCTACTTAACAGTATCTGTTTTTATTTCTTTTACCCTGCTTTAAACTATTTTATTTCTATGGTGTTGCTATATAGTAATCCTAGTTATATTTTACTGTCATTCATTTTTACTACATCATATAACACTCTACAAAATCATTTTATACAACACTTTGGTGTACCTACATACAATACTTAGTTTACGTTTTCCTTCTCATTTTGTATTCTGCCTTCAGCATTGAGCAATGCGGAGTGATTGTCAATGGAAGGATTTCCAGTGTCATGACTGAGAACTGGATAATACCTTTCACTACTGGGTACGAGCTTTACTTTGGTATTTTACGCAACTCTACAGAATTTAACTTAAAAAAGACAACAACAAACAAACTCCATCTACTTTTCATGCAAGGTGTAATTTTTCTTTTTTAAAAGAAGAGATTTACTTTCTCTGCTGTTAATGTTGCACTGATGGCAAGAGAGAATTAAAAAACATAGCCTCCTTTCCTCCCACTACTCTCCCACTCATTTTATAAACAGGTAGTAGCAATTGTAAATTTCTGTCATTTTTCAAGTAACAAAGGATAACATCGTAGAACTGCAAATTCTGGGAACCGTTTAGTTAGTTCCAGTTGTGATAGCTCTTGTTTTTAACTTTGGAGACCTCCAGTTTAATAATCATTGACAAACAAGGCCTAGTCTTTTTGATCACTATATAATACATGTCTGTAGATAAATCTGTGTATCTGTGTGTATGCACTGATGGGTGTGCGCTTGCACTGACATATTTATATGCACACCCATTTATACATTTTTATCCTAGTCTCACACAAATTTAAACTGTTTACATTGTGCTATTCTTTTCACTTGTTCAAAAAAGCAGTAAAAAAATAGTTGGCAAAATAGTTTACAATAAAAGGAGGAGATGCAATGACTACAGTTATCACCCTAAGTTGGGACCAGCATTTTAACAAATAAAAAAGTAGACTTTTTTCAGACTTCTCCACTACTGTAAGTATGACTTACAGCTAAGAACGTTTTCTAGCTGTCAGACTTCAACCTGTTACTTGCTACTGTGAAGAATTTTTCTGTCAGATTCCCAGTGTGCTTTTCAGGGGTCTATTAAAGGAAGGTGGAATGGGAGGTAAGATAGATCCTTACTTTTGTAAAATAAGTTATTTTTCATGATTCTAAAATAAAAATTCACCCTAGGATAGACACTTAATTGTCTCCATCTTAACTGCAGTTGAAAATTATGCAGTTGTGTGCCAGCAATAACCTAACATTGTAAGGTCACTGTAAAAAATAGATTCATGGACTTGATATGCAAAGACCCACAAAAATCCTGATATATGCACTTTTTTGGTGGTGACAAGCCAGCTGTGACTGCAGTGACAAAAGCAAATACAGAAGGTGGAGAGTAAGGGTAGATCTGCTTCCTGTGATCAGAAAGACTGAGCCACTATCAGAGACAAAAAAACAGAAGAAAGAACTAGCTGTAGTCTAACCTCAGAGTGTCACATTGTATTGCACAAAGAGTATGGAAGAATTGTGGATGACCAGTGGTGTGGGAAAAAATAAACCAACACCAGGATCTGACAACTTGCAAGGACATGGCAGGAGGGAGAGAATCAGTAACAGATGGTCTTTGCACTGATGAGCTGGTGGTGGGAGCAGCATCTAGGTGTGTTAGAACTAAAATAGAGCTACTGGGTGCAGATAGACAAGAGAGGAAAAAAAAAGTGAGTCTAATGGTCTTTGCCTTATCTACTTCTTCCTTTCAGCCGCTATATTTCACCCATACTATTCATGGCAGCACATCCTTCTGATGTAGCTGAATAGGTAAAAAAACCAAACCTCCCTATATAAACTAATCAATAGGGAAGGAACACTGCTATGACTAGAGCCCCATGCCAGCACACAGTGACACAGAGCCTCTGCACAGGAACATCTCTGCCTTTCACAACACTTTAGACTGTGAGAGGCAAGAAGCAGCTCCAGTAACAGGGCGGGGCTCTGGGCATGCTTAGCTTTTTGCCTCTTGAAACATGGACCTCTGTAGCCATAAAAACTATCACTTTCTGCCTTGCAAACATGCAGGGTCAGATGAGGATAACTCACTCATATCCATTAGTACTCTCCTAACTTCAAGGACTGGTAGAGAAAAGAAGTATACCAGGTTGAAATCAAGATACTAGAGTGGGTCCTGTGCATCCACTGTGATTTAGCCTACAAACTAAATACAAAACACTGCAAAAGGGAAAAACAAAGAATTAAAAACCAAAACCTTATGCCTTGAACAAACTTTATAGATAAAAACCAGGCAACTTTATTTGGGATAATAAAAAAAAACCCACATTTTTTCATTAACCTTTATTCTTTTTTTTATTAGCAGTCTTGGCACCATGACTCTGAGCTGAGCCCAGCAGGCTGCCCAGGCAATGACATTTCAGAGACTGGCAAAGCAGCACAGTCCATGTCAGTTTAACACTATCTTGAGTTTTTGTCATTCACAGCAGGAAGAAAGCTGTCCAGTTCCTTTTGTATTTCTGAGCGGGAGCTGAACAAAAAGGGTATTGGGGGGTGGGAGGGCGGCAGAGAGATAGGGAACTTGATTAGAAAGAGAAAACAGACTGAAAAATATTCCATTGATATTTTGATAATCTAGGAAGCAGACATCACCTCTTAGGCAAAACATTAGATTATACATATTTTCTCTCTAATCAACAGTCTCAGTGTGGAGACTATCGGAAAATAAGTTAGAAGTTTTTGGATGCTACATCTTCCTCTTTTTATGAAGAACATTAGAACAGGCTATGATAGGTTATTTTAGAGACAGATAGGCATAGGACAGGAAAGGACCACAAGAATTCTTTCAGTTCTTCCCTTTGCCCCAAGACTATATTGATGACTCAATGCCATCTTTCTACTAGTCTGTCTATATAATGGTTGTTTCTCACTGGTGAACCGACCATGAAGAATACTCAACTGTTAAAGTGTATGTGCCAAACTAATGAGATCTCTGTATTCAACAGGACACAAATGCTCTATCAGAAGACTCTAGGGAGATTAAACGTAACCTTGGGGTTTTGACTGATCAGATAGAAATAACTGTACAGTAATAAAAATGTATGTGTTTCAGAAACAAGAAGCTGATCCCAAGTAAGAACCACATGCTGCAAATTACATAATACCTAGTGCTTGCAGTTTACTGTCAAGACTAGGGAGAAAAGGCTGGGTGGAAAACAGGACACTCTTCTTCACCAAAGGACTCATCTCAGGTATATAAATTTAGCAACTTCACATGAACAAACAAGAAAACTGTGACAAAGTCAAGAATTCAATTCAGATCTTACCAAGTTCCAGGACAGTGACTTCCTTAATACTAGTGTATAAATGAATAATAAAAAGCCCTGTGTAGGGATGTTTCATATAAAGATTAAATCAGAGCTATTATGGCTGGAAATACATCTGACAAGACAAGCTGTGGTGCCTGCTGTCTGCAACATGAAAAATGCTAACTATATTTTAAAATATTAAGAATATTAAGTTAATTTGGACTTTCATTATGTCCTATAAACTCACTACAGTAAAGAGAAAAAAAAAGAGGAGGGGAAGAAAAAAAGAAAAGGTTCATTCAGTCAAATCCAGTGATAACAGAAAAAGACTTCTTCTCCCTAAGGGCCCTATTTAAAGTTCATCAGGTCTCACTTATGGAAGACAAAGAATATGTGATGATGAAGCCAAGGTGGAAGACACTGTCAATAGTAAGATCAAAATGAAAAAGGCTGGTGAAAATATAATATCAATGATCTATAAGCATTTAGATAAAAAATTATTTTACTATCAACAGACAGAAACTTGCAAGGTTGAATTTTTAAAAGTCCTTCGTATAGTACATCATTCAAAGATTGAGTAGTAGCCATGCCATTTTCTAAATGCTTTTGCTCTATGAATGCAAAATTTTTGCTTTTAACAGAATTGTGTTGCATTGTATGTTTTCATTTTAAATGATAGTCCAGTAGTACGGCTGGTTTTCCCCTTTATTCCATAACAAAATTGCTTAAGCTGATACAAATTAAGTCAGTTCTTTTGGTTAGCAAAAACCATTGCCTTCAGTGTTAACTAATTTCTTCCTTGTAATGCTGAGAAGTAAGCATAACCCTTTGTATGTAAGTGATCTATCTTAACTAATGCTATAAGTGAATTTTCAGTATGTTTTCAGAAAATACTATGGAAATAAAGTATTTTCCATCTGTAGAATTTACACATAGTTGATATATTATAAATGGTTTAGACCTAAGAAGGGTTTCTGTAGCACTGTTGACCTAGAGCAGAGTGAACCCATGAAAAGATTTTCTGCCTGATGTCACACTCCAAAAAACGTCTGCAAGAAATGAGGCAAAACATAGGCCAAAACTTTTAAAAGGGAGTCTTAGTAAACTGTTAAATTTATATGCCTGTTACGTAGGTAGTATTTTCTGAAGATTTTCAGCAACTGCTGAATGATAGCTGCGACAGGCCCATTAGTAAGATAAACAGATATGTCCTTAACTGCTCTGACAGTGAGTACAATTAACTGCCTTGAGAAAAGGAAAGAGAATTGTTACTTTGATAACACTGTTTATTAAGTCTGAGTTGATGTAGCCTCAGAAATCCCTGACTAGTATGTTGACTCAATGACAGGGACTCAGTCTGCATTTAATATGTTGGAAATGGAGAAGGTTAACACTGAATTATTCTCCTTTCTTGTTTATTTCCCACGACATTGCAATAGGAGTGTTGTGCTGTATTAAAAATAAGAGCCTCTAAGGTTAGGTATGAACTGGTGGCCCTGGTAGAAAACTCCTCTAGGCTGAAGAGTCTGAACATGCACCAGAGCTACCACTGACTCAGTGCAAGATCCAATACTGCACCAGTGTTTACTAGACTTATTTTTGGGGGGACAAATTCTTTATGTGAACCAGAAAGGTGTTGAAATGAGCACGTCCCAATTCTGAACAACCTGAGTACCAGGACTGTAAAGTATGCTGCAGCCTGCACCTACTTAATCTAGATGCAACATGACAGTCTGGATTTATGCTGAGCATTGGGTAGAGAATAGCTTATTGAGTCCACTGAATCTCAACCAAGATTTATTAAGTCAGAGAGCAGAGCTGGCCATAAGCTTTTTTACACTGTTTTTTCCCTGCTTAAGAAAAGAAAGAAAAAAATTAATACGACACCTCGTTGGTTAAAAGGCTTGTATGCCAGTAGTTTCAGTGATTTTGGTCTGCTTGAAGAGAAAAACATGCGTTCATCTCAGACTCTTCAAGCTCTCTATTTTCTCTTATCCTTCAAAGGATATTTCTTGTTAAGGTTTATTTGCAGTTCACCAATAATTTTTCCTTGCATCAGAAAGGATGACTGCACTTCTACTGAATGAGAAACATTCTTCTCAGAGGGATAACATTTTATTCCCATCTTCTTCAAAATTCAGAGATGGAAATGCAGAATTGCTTTTCTTGAGGGCTGTCTAACGGTGCAGTAAGGATGTAAATGAAGAGTTACATCTCTTAATTGTCCTGAACATGCTAGCTACAACTCCATTTTCTACTCTGATACCCAAATTACAGCCTTCTAGAAGCCATGTTGTGATAATACCTCCTCCTTTCCTGTGGATCAAGCAAGATACACCATATAGCAGCAAACTGCTGGACCAGTACTTCAGAGATAAACAAAAAGGCAAGCAGAACACACTTCATTCTATTAGGCTGTGCTGATAATGCCAACTGTCAAGGTGGCCATAATTACGGTATTGCTTCCTTATACTACACTAATTTGTCTTTTTATTGTATTTTTCCTGCTTGTACTAGATCACATCTCCTCTAGGATGAATGCCACCTGCTCACTCCTGTCTCAGCAGGATGGAAGCTGGTCCCCAGTGGGGACTTGGGACTATGAATCTTCAGGAAGCAGCATATTTTTAGAGACAAATGCTTTAGAAAGGGCAACAGTTTCAGTATAAATGAAGAACTGACAGCTGATACAGGGAGAAAAGCCTGTAAAAAACAGAAGACACTGAGAGGAATTCAAATTAAGAACCAGAACCAGCACACAGACCCAAACTCTTGTCATATTGACAATGATAGCTCCTGTCACCACCAGGCTGTGGACAAAGAGTGCAGAAGACACAGCTGGGTTCAGTAAGGCTGTAAAACCTCTTAGAAATACTTCTTATGGCAGGAAAGAAACAAAAAAATCAACATCATTAACAATTGATTAGGGGTTGTAGGTTTTACACAGAAAGCCCACATACGTGGGCACATTTCTTATTTCTTGCCTTTGACACTTAATATTGCCTTTCATACATCAATAAATCCCCCCGTATACACATAAAAATCACTGAAATCATTAAAAGAATCTTTAAATAGACCAAAACCTCTGCTGAGCTGTTAAGGCAGAAATAACAATGGAAGCTCTTACTTTTGCTAGACAAAGCAAACCATCTGTTTGTAGGAAAAGGCACCTTCACTTTATAAGAGAGGACAACAAGAGAAAGGAGCAAATGCAACTTTGTCTGAGAGCCCAGAACGTGCACAGGATGTGGTTAGCCCCATCTGAACACAAAATACTACTTAGCACTGCAGTACACAGGGTCTTTTCTTGATTTAAAACTACAGGACAAACAGGCTGAATTGTAAGAGTCCACAGTGACAATTCACGTGATGTGCAATACAGAACAAATAGAGGAGCATGAAATAAATATTCCAGTTGCTAAATAAGAGAAGCAAAAGGCAATCTGAAAAGATAAATTTTCCTTAATCATTCTTCTTTGAGTGATTTTCAACCAAGTTGCCTAACTAGTTACCTTAAGCATCCTTTCCATCAAACTTCCTATCTTTAGGGAGAAAAAAAGTCTTGTACTCAAATTTCAAAGCCAGGATGTCAGTTGCTTTCATTTCTCTTGGTTTCTAAACATGCCTGCTTTTGTAAATATTTCATGGTTAGGTTTGAACAAGCCTCTCCTAACTGTAGACCACATTCATGAGCCAGAGTTCTGTAAATCTTCCCAACACATTTTTTTTTGCAAGGAAAATTCTAACACCAAAGGCTTGCATGTCACCAATTTCTACAAGAAAGATGAATGTGTTTGGTCCCTTGTGTTGCTCCACCTAACTGAAAGGTAGAGACCAGCTGTGACAGTTTTCAAATGACATCTGCTTGTTCTTCTCTACTGCTGATGGGGCTAGAGGTCTGCTTTGTCAAGGCACGCTGCCTCAGTTCCTCCAGCCTACTTCTCTGTAGGCACTCCCTGTGCTTTGTGTTTGAGGTATTGAGTCAAATAAGCGTTGTTTTGCCATTTGTAAATCCTCTTGAAAGTGTTCAATCTGCAGCAGGAGCAAGGCATTTACCTGTCTTATCTTGTGTGGAATAGTCTCCAAGCTGACAGATGGTGCTGTCTCATCCATCTGCTCTGTCAACAGCTCCTGGGAGGACAGTGCGTGGACAGAGTACTTCAGTGCATTAAGTGGCCAACAAAAAGATGCATCAGTTTATTTACTGCTTTAAGCATATAAACCCCACAGAGATAGATTCGGGTTTCTCTAAATGCTACCCCATGAAAATACAGGAAGAGCACGGTCAATGGGAACCCTTGGGAGCACTCTTCACATGCTGTTGTGTGACCCACCTCTATCTACTAACACTCTGTGTGTTTCTACAGTACGCACAACATCAATCTCTTTATGGTGCTTAAAAGACGAGACTACTCTGGTGCATCTACAGACTTGGCTACAGTCCACCTTTCTGTTTTTCCAGAGATGCATGAGGCACAAATGATGGATTCAGCACAAGGAGTATCAGCTAACAAAGAAAGCTCTGTTTCCAGAAAGATTCCTGCAGACAAAATCGTACTTATAAAAAACCTATTACAAAAAATACACTTTGTGGAAATTTCCCCTGCGTGTGCTCAGGGATACAGAGTAGTTCACCACATGAAAACAATACTGCAGTTCATGTATGTATTTGCATATATCAAGGTGTGATATCCCAAAGCCCTTGAGTCTGGAGGTCCTGTTGTACTAAAAAGAACAAAAACAATGACCCTTAGTGAATCTGTGGCATCTAACTCACTTATACAGATGGTCTTGAAAATTCAATTACCAAAACATGATATAATGCAAATGATAAAGGTTTCAAAGAGTTATCTCCAAATCAGAAATCAACACTTGTGCTACCCAAACCGCAGTTGATAGTTATGGAAATCCAACTGCAAGCACTCCATTTGAGAGGAAGAGGAAGGGAAATATACTGGTTTGGATTCTGAAAGTACAATAGTTATTTATGTAAATTTGCACTGCAGTTATTATTTTTAAATATTATCATACGCTTGCCCCGTATTTACTACTACTTACTCCCTTTAGAGATTCCAGTAATTCAGTTGTTCTTGTAAAATATACCTTTAACTTTTTTGCTAACTCTAAAATAAGTGAATGAATGACAGAGGAACATGCTTATGTTGGTAGAATACACTTAATTCATTTCCCCAAAGTAACAATTTATAGTGCTAGCAGAAACTAAAGAAACTAGATGGAAGGATGGAGAGTGCTTACACCTGTTGTAACTAATTTCCAAGTAAGCTTCATGTTAGAAGCTGGTTTTCCAGGGAAATGAGCATCCTACCACAATACCAGGTCTTTTTTCTTGTTTCAGGTGGAATGTTCACAAAATACATAGTTATAAATTGACTACATCAGTGGACAAGGGAAAAGCTATGGATGTCATCTATCTGGACTTCCGTAAGGCCTTTGACACAGTTCCCCACAACATCCTTCTCTCTAAATCGGAGAGGTATGGATTTGATGGGTGGACAGTTCGGTGGCTGAGGAACTGGCTGGATGGTCGCATCCAGAGGGTAGTGGTCAACAGCTCGATGTCCAGATGGAGACCAGTGACGAGCGGTGTCCCTCAGGGGTCCATACTGGGACCAGTACTGTTTAATATGTTCATCAATGACATAGATGGTGGAACTGAGTGCACCCTCAGCAAGTTCGCCGACGACACCAAGCTGAGTGGTGTGGTTGACACACCTGAGGGATGGGATGCCATCCAGAGGGACCTGAACAAGATCGAGAAGTGGGCCTGTATGAACCTCATGAGGTTCAGTAAGGCCAAGTGCAAGGTCCTGCACCAGGGTCAGGGCAACCCCCGGCATCAATACAGGCTGGGGGATGGGGGGATTGAGAGCAGCCCTGCAGAGAAGGACGTGGGGGTGCTGGTGGACGAAAAGCTGGACATGAGCTGGCAACGTGCGCTCGCAGCCCGGAAGGCCAACCAGATCCTGGGCTGCATCAAGAGAAGCGTGGCCAGCAGGTCGAGGGGAGAGATTCTCCCCCTCTACTCCGCTCTGGTGAGACCCCACCTGGGGTACTGTGTCCAGCTCTCGAGTCCTCAGTTCAAAAAGGACATGGACCTGCTGGAGCAGGTCCAAAGGAGGGCTACGACGATGATCAGGGGGCTGGAACACCTCTCCTATGAAGACAGGCTGAAAGAGTTGGGGTTCTTCAGCCTGGAGAAGAGAAGGCTCCGGGGAGACCTTATTGCGGCCTTCCAATACTTAAAAAAGGGCCTATATAGAAAGATGAGGAAAAGCTTTTTAGCAGGACCTGTAGTGATAGGAGTAGGGGAAATAGCATTCAACTAAAAGAGGGCAGATTTAGAAGAAAATTTTTACAATGAGGGTGGTAAAACACTGGCACAGGTTGCCCAGAGAGGTGGTAGAAGCCCCGTCCCTGGAAACATTCAAGGCCAGGCTGGATGGGGCTCTGAGCAACCTGATCTAGCTGAAGGGGTCCCTGCTCACCGCAGGGGGGTTGGACTAGGTGACCTCTGATGGTCCCTTCCAACCCAAGCCATTCTATGATTCTATGATAAATACAAATTATGTAAGTTACAAAATAAATATAGATACATCTGTGCGTATTATTTTAGGAGCCAATGAAATTCAGTGGCTCAGATTATAATCAACAGAGAGACAGACAATATTTCAGTAAATAAAGTAAACTTGAAGCTTCCTGTGCACAAAATTTCTCTCGTCTAAAAATCACCCATTCCATACAGAGACTGTACAAAATAAGTTACATCTCAAAAGACACTGCTGACTGTGTGGCAAATGCTCCCGCACAGAACCACATTTTAAAACAGAAGAAGTAATAATTCTATAATTATCTTACAGGTATGCACAACCTCGCAGGGTGCCTTCCAGACCCATTTCCCTTACTGTCACAAAGGACCATATTGTATGCAATCTATCTATAGATACCTTCTATACAGAGTGAAGAGACAGTCTCAGCCCATCATTTTCTAAGACATTCTTCTCCTTGGAGAAGAGGAACAAGATAACAGCCACTCATAGGAGGAGGAAAATGCAACTGCTAAGGAAAGGAAATAAAGGCAGAGATTATACCTCTGGTAAGAAAATCCCTAGGAGGAGACTACTAGTAATAGAGAATGCAATGAAGGATAGTTAGTAGAACCTAAACTGTGCAAATTCAGATTAAAATAATACTTACAAATATTTAACCAAACCCATAATAATTAGAAAATGCAATCTGTGAATATGGTGGGTAACCCTATTTGCAGTTTCTGAAAAGTGTTTAGATTACCTGGTATTGATGAACAGAGTTAGAAGCTCAAGATCTCTGTAAGGCCTTTGGCGAGGTGGAAGAAATTCCAAGAGTGAAAAGGGAAGCTTATACCAGGGAGCGGAAAAAAACAACTCTTCAAAGCCAAACTTGGCTTATCTTCTCCTAAAAGGCATCAGACATAATGGACTGAAAGCAAATATTATGGGGTGAGATCCTGTAACCTCCAGTATGCAGAAGAACTGACTAACCTGTCCTATCAGCCTCCTCTGCCCTTAACATCTGCGTGTACATGAATTTACCAATTTAGCAGTAACAATAACCCTCCTTTAAAAAGTCTCTGTGGAACATTTTAATTAGTTTGGTCTTACGGTTTGTCTAAAATGCTTCTGATAGCACAGCGTACACTAAAGCAGTGTTATGAATGCCTAAAAATATAAAATCTAATTATGGTAGCTGTGCAACTGGAGTAATGAGAAACGAGTGTGACTGATAAGAAGTGAGACAGCAGGCTAACAAGCTGAACCTCTGTAGTTCAAAGGACTAACAGAGGTCTAAACGAAACACCTGTGGTATTGCTTGCAGGAAGATATGTGGACTAGGAAATATGAACATACAGGATTTAAAAAGATATGGTATGAACTGAATACACAGCAATGTTATTAGAGCAGGTATTTAGCATATGGATAAAATAAACAGCTAATAAGAATGTACAAGACTGAAGATGATTGCCAAGAGAAATACACCTGATGTAGTGAATAAGAAATTACCTGCTGTAGATAAGAGAAAACTGTGACTCCGGTTCTTTGGATTCATGCTGCTGGACAATCAAACCTCACTGAATGCTACATGGTCACTACTACATAGTGTTGTCTCTGAGTAGTTATTATTCTGCCTGAGCAATTGTACTTGTGACACGCTGAGTGGCCAGTGAGGCAAAGCCACCAGTATCAAAGACAGGGAAATAGAAGTCAAAGCAGACCTCCTCTGGTATGAATGAGAAAGAGGAACAGATGGACAAAAATGATGATTTTGTCTTCCTTTAGTGTAAAGAATATACACTGTCAAAGCAGTTAATGCATCCACAGCTGGAACACACTCCGTTCTAGACTCTCAGCACCTGACCTGACACTTTGCAGAAATTCTTGTCACTGACGAAGACTATTGCCCAGTGAAATACCAATGCATTTTCTGTATTCCACTAGACTTTCCCATGATAGTCAATTACTGACCAATTTACACTCTGTAAGAAACAATAAAATCATAGTTTTTAGTAATAAATTTACGGTTCTACTGCAAACCACAGTCACTGTAGTCGAAAGCAGTACTACACTACACAGATGAGGCAACAGCACAGCAATGTTCCCACCATACTGCTTCAACCAGCACATCACATCAAGTTGTACATGACTGCATGTCTAGGCCGAAGCAAGACACCACATGGCTTTACCCTCCCTACCCTTGCATTGTTTCTGTAGGGTTACAATATATAAGCTAGGGGAACTCTTTTCTATGTACATACAGCACGGGGAGGGAATGAAACGTGCACAAGCTATCATTTAATGATTGATGAGGTTTTCTTTGCTCAGTTTCTTCAAGTTGCATTAACAATAATGCTTTTTCCTGGTTTTACTGATCTGCTTAAATATTTCTCAAAAATTATATAATCAAGCAATAAACAGTCCATATTTTTTTTAATTCTCAGTTTGTAATGCTGAAGATCTTAACCTTATCAAGTATCAAAGCTGTAGAGCAAGTCCTATTTAACAATATTCAGTAACTTACTTTCTTACCCTGCTGCCTCCACACTAGTATTTTTAGCTCAGTGATGATTTTCCAATCTGTCTAAGCTGTCATTCAAGACATGGGGAATACCAGAAATGGTACATTTTGATTTGACAGTACCACAGACTGTTTTTTAGAAACAACCGAGGAAAAGATTTTACAGCTTTCTTTGAAAATACTAGATTTTCACAGGGGTAAATAGAGGTGCTTCTTATGTGCAGTTTATTCACTAACAAGTTTCATGAGGTTTATGGGACTATTCACCTTCCTGATTAATAGAAAATCTGTACTTACCATGGCAACCCCTGTATCAGATGGTCATACAGTAACACTCTTGAAATATACCATAGATTTATTCAGTCTTTATAATCAATCTGGTCATAAATGTCACAGTAACTTGTCATTAAATTTTCCCTGTAGCAACTCTAGTAGTTGTTTGATCCTTCTTGCTTCTCTGTCAAACTCTTCCCTGTGCACAGCTGCAGTGTTCTGCATGCAGTCTTTTCTCAAATCTGTCACCTGCTGGGTGTATAAATCCTCAGTGATACAGCATACGTAACGGGTGACCTAATGACAACAAGCAGTTTCAACACACACCTACTGGTAATAGCAGCAGGATCACTTTAAGAAAACATTGATGACCAAGTGGAAGTCAGGATGGAAGAAAAGGGAAAATCTTGAAGTTTAATAGCAGGCTAAATTATTTGTCTGTGTTCCTCATGTGACTCCTTGGATTTCATTTCAGTTTCACTAGCTGCCAGTGAGAGATGCTGCCTCCGTGAATAAGACAGATCTCTCTCATACCAACAGCATTTGAAAGGAATGCCCTGTGCAAAGAAAATTAATGAGATGTGGTAGAACCCAGATTTCAGCAACTCCTGTCTGTCATGAGACTTGCAGTGTATTGTAGGCCTAATTCTTGCTGCCTTGCACCTTGCATTAGTAATCTGCATCAGTGCAATGTGAGTGTAAAAAGCTATCACGTAAAAATGAGTAATGTATTTACATCCACTGCAGAGAGGGAAAAATGCCAACAGAAAGGGATACATTGGGACCTCAGAAGTAGCACGTATTTTGAACACATTTTTTGTCAGCTAGAAAAAGCAATACATCCAGCCGGAGGTGACATTTTTCTAAGGGTGAAAGATAAGTCAGTACAAAGGAGGGTGACAAAAATATTTAAAATTACCTGAATAAACTAGGAGCTTAATGAATAGTTTATGCAATTCGTATAGGAAAAAATGTAAGGTAATGGAACTAGAGCAAAACACACAAAAAATGGAATATGTTCTTTATAAGAGCACATGCTTCAAAACACTGAAGAGGAAGATGAGGAGGTTATGGTGGGTAGCACCCTAAAAGCTTCTGAACTGTGTGTAGTACACTAAAACTTTCCGAATGATATGTAGCAGAAGTAAAACAGATTGCCTCTGCATAACCAGAGGTAATGATTAAAGTCTAGACTACTAGAAGTATATAAGCTATTAGCAAACTCTCATCCAAAATGTTAGATTCATCACATCTGATTCTCTTCTACATGATTTTAAATTTACAGCAGTGTCACGTTATTGATTGCAGCACAATTATACAGGAGCCAAGCCAGAGCAATTCAGGAGAGAATCAGGCTCATCGTTTGCACAGTACCCTTTCTACAGACAACTCAAAGCTATGCTAGTGCATCAAATCCTTACTTACATTGACTAGTAGAAAGATTATTAAATATGCAAAATTTCAAATTTCCTTTACTATATTTAGAGTAGTAGTAGTGAAACCACCCTGAGTTCACAGAATCTAAAAGAAAGACACTTTTCAATGACAGAAAAGAACAAAGTTCCCAGCTGCAGAGCCTTGTCTTTGTTTGGATCTTATAATTTAAGGAATCATTTTCTAAAATTGCCTCTTGTACAGTAAAATGACAATGATTAGGCTTGCTATCTTCCAGTATCCTGCTGTGCAAGACATTTGCTCAGTGGGCCCGGGATACAAAAGTAGCTGCTTTACAAATAATAACACAGTTTAACTATCATTTAATACCTTCAAAAACAGCACAGTAGTTACGAATCCTTTGGAATGAGGACAACTAATTTCAGCATCTCAGTTGTTGTCTTGTTTAATCACTTTCTAATGGTAGTGGCTGTTTTGGTTTGTTTCTTTGTTTTTAATTGCTGGAAATTTTTAATTCCTGGTTCAAACAACTTAATTTCACAGTTTTTAGATTAATCAGTGATCACTTGAGGGGAAAAAATGATTGAAGTTCATCAGGATGTAGTGTGGAGAATCAATGTAATATTGCAGAAAAGCATTTCAATTCTACCTTCCTGAACAATCTGGCTTTACATTGTAACACTTTAAAGTAATATTGGGTGAATTGTCTGGGTACATGACTTTCAGGGATTCTTTGTTTAATCTACAGAGCTGATCTTCACTGGCAGAACTAAGGATACGTCAGCTCCAGTGCTGCTGTGCTTAAAGGGGTGGGAAAATGACTCCATCACTAGAACAAAAGACATCTACTGGCTTGAAGGTTTCATTTACACACCAGGGAAATTTGCCTGCCCATCCCCTCTGAGTGCCTTGTGCAGTAAGGTCTCCTTTTGGAAATATTAAAATAAGGCACATACACATTATTTTGGTGAAGAAATTCTGAAATAACTGTTAGCAGGAATTCAAATGCAACATGAGAATGTGAGCTACTTCAGATTAAAAAAGAAAAAAGAAATCTGTGAAGAGATCCTATTCTGTTCTGGTTTCCACCCAGAATTTCTATTTGCACATACAGCTGACAGAATATCTTGACGGTAACACTAAGACTGCTGGCATTGTGAGATGCATTGTCAGAGAGTTCTGCGGTACACACCCTGCCCAGACACCCCGCAGCAGCGCAGCTGAGGGTGCAGGCAGCTGCTGATCTACCTGCACTGAAACAGAAAGGAAAGCACCGCGTACTGCCATCACCAACACACACCATCTGTTCAGATTGATGAGAGCAATGTTGAGAGCTTTAGAAACTTTCATAAATAAAAACTCTAGGCTTCAATAAGTCAGGCAGTCAAACCAATGGGGTTTCTTTCACCCCTATTTGAATGCAAATCAAGCGTTTGACCCAATAAATATTTGTGATTTCCCATTTCCTACACACTGAGGAGTCCAGTGCTTCCTACACCATTAACGGAGGCTGTGTCTAGCAAACATCATCTATCCAACAGCTAGAAAGGGGGATTTATCAGGATTATTCACTCATCTCCTTGGCATTTCTTCAGTCACAGCATTTTACCACTGCTTTTTTATTTTACTGTCTCCTTAAGTAAAGAAGAAAATAAGGAAAAATTTTGTTTGGTTTTAGAAAGGTGCATATATTTATTTTTTAAATAAAATCTTACCTGGGTTTATTTGCAGGACCAGCTCAGAATTCAAGGCCTATCCAGCCATTATGTGGATGCCAGACAATAAATTCCCCATTCTAAACTTCTGTGTATGTGCAAGGCCTTTAAATTAGCTATAATCCAACCAGCAATAAAAATAATCATAAATCACTTCTATGAACACAAAAATACTGAGAACATTTGGCAAGGTCCAGAAACTCACAGATCCAGTTCTCAGACTAAACCCTTCCAACACAGGTAGGTCATCCTTACTCCTATAATTAAAAGATATTGAGTGCCCACTTGTCTTCGCACACCATTAGCCTTCATCAGCCTTACCACCAGCAGCAGTCCTTTTTGAATGTTTTAATACTGCTATTAAACAAGATTACCTATATAAATGCAGTCTTTGTTCAAACCTCATCAAATACAGTAGCAGGTTCAGCAAGGCAGCAATGCATACAAGACACTGACTCATTTTAAATTATTTTTTGTTATATAACTTAGCACAGAATCCCCAGCAGGGCCTTTTCCAAATAAATTTTTGCATTGAAACATACCTGGGGGTGCTCAAACTCATACCTAGAGAATTCCATATAATAGAGAGAAGCACAAAGGTATTTAATGTTTTATTTAGTCTGAAATGTGTTGTATCAGATGCTGCTACAGTGACACTAGGATCTTTGATTCTTATCTCTCTTTCAATGGCTATAAACTGGTGAATTTCCACCTATTTACTCTGATATTTGTCTGATTCCAGGTCAGAATCTGGCCTAGTGGGATCATATGAAAAGTAAGGCAGCCCAGAATTTGCACCTGACTAGTCTATCTTTCCCATACCACTGTAAATACTCTTATGTTTAGTCAATATATTTTATATTCTTGTAATTTTAATTCATAATTTTACAGTCTGCTGTTGTCACTTCTAGCAGTTTCTACCCCAAAATGCCTTAGCTATTTTGACACTATTATACTGTCATTATCTTAATGCACTCTTGCATCTTATGCTATAGGTTTTATAAAACATGAGGCAAATTGTTGTGACTTGATACTGAGAAAAGCCTAAAAGTATCAAAACATGTGCAAGGAATTAACTCTATCATGGAAAATAAAAGCTGTTCTTCATTACTCCAGAATTACCAGTATCCCTGAACTAGAAAAACCCAGCATATATAGCCCAGCTGGGGAAAAAAACAAAAGCTCAGCATCCAGGGTACAAAGTAGAATTCTGCATCTCTAGTTAGTTCCCAATTCATTTCTGAGCTTACGTATGCTCAAGGGAGTATTTTAGTCTTAAAGCATAATTCACTGAAGACACAGGAGATAAAAGAAGCTGAAAGAACATTTTGATGGAATATTTCTCAAAGGGAAAACTCTTTTTTGAAGGTCCCTTTTCAAGTCGTCTTTAAATCTTTAGGTCCTATGCATTGTGGTTTTCCATAATTTTTCTCCCATTTGACTTTCACTCCTGTTTTTACAGGATGTGAACTCTCTTAAACATTTCAGATCTGCCTTCTTCATCCTTTTTAAACTGAGGGCTTTAAAACTCTAGAAAGTAAAATAAAATAAAATCTGGAGACAGAGGAACAGAAGAAGCCACAGGGTGTCTTGAGGAAGGTGGGAAAAAAGACAACTATAGAAGAAAGGGAAAGGTGATAATTCCAAGAGAAATGTGCAGTTATTCACAATCTTCATCATCCAAATCCAAAGTAGTTGAGGGTAAAGTTCAGACAAACCATGACTCTGAAGTTGCTTGGATAATGAATACATTTTTATAGACCCCTAAAGTCTTTCTGCTATTCGATCTTCTGTGCCTCCAAACCACAATATCTATACAAATTCCAAACAAAAAATCTAATCCTCTATCTTCATTCACGTGTTCAAACTGACCTGTGGTAGTTTTTAGCTTTGCTGCTTACATCCCACATTTCCACTACATAAGCACTAAAACAATTATTTTCATACAGGTGGATATTTATGCAAGAACAACCGTATCCACCTAGCTAGTTAGGAGACTAACCTGAACTGCGTCCCATATCCCTGTGGTTTTGGTAAATGTCTCTCTGGGACTCTGAGTCTGGGTTCCCTGGCTCAAACTCCTCCATTTCAGCTGGAAATCCAGAAGCCCTAGTTTTACCCAGACGTTGGATTTTGGCTCTCAGCTTTATGGTAAGAAGCCTGCAAACCCAGAGAACTTTGTTACAGAAGGAAGTACTCCAGAATTGCAGACTCCATGCTGTGCAGCCAAGAGCATTCCTCGACTATATGCAGCCCCTTGCTTCAGTCAAGGTTGCTGGATTTTCAGGATACCCTTTTCTCCAGGGGTCAAAGACTCCTATTTCATGTGGGAAAAAACAAACAAACCAGAAAAAGGAACAGGGGAATTTTGGTATTTGAGTAATTTTGAAATTTTGTTCCCAGTCTTTTCAAAATACTATCCCTTCTCATAGAAAAGAACTTACAGTTTTTAGAAACTTCAGTTATAACTGCATAAAACTCAAAAAATTTAAGGTCCAAAATCATTTGTTACACAGACATCAACTCTTCCTGCTCTTCAGCAATCAGTTTCACGGCAGGTTACAAACACACTGGCTTGATTAAACTAATGATGAAATGTAGATAGTTCCTTTTTTTGCCTGTATACTTAACTGTAGAAGGAACATGTGATAGCTGTAAATTATTTATTATTTGGAGGGGAGGGGATGGCAATCAGTAACGGCAGTTTGTCCAGATTATCTTCCTCTGCTTTGCTAAGGTCTGACGTGAGGAATATTTGATTACTTTGTCACTGACAGACGCTTTTCAAACCTGCCTGTGCAAAATCTATGCAAGAGACACATTATGCTTGAAAGAGAGCGTAAGATCTAACAAGTTAGCTTTCAGACCACAACATGAGTAAATTAACATGGATCTTTCCTTGTAAGAGTAAAGCAGACTTTCAAAATAGGAATATTTAGCAGTAATAGCCAACAGTTTAAGTGATATTCTCTTCTTGCAAACAAACAATTATCAAACAAGGCACAGATATAACGGAAACATAATGGTAGAAATTGTAGAAAACCTTTTTTTTTCTCCTTTACAAATTCTGACTCATCAGCAAATACCAGAAAACCAAAAATTTTTGCACCTCCCTCACACTGATGCACAAACGTCACTGCTCATCCTTACCTCCATGCTTTACCAGACTGAACATCCCCTGAAAGGTGGGACCACCTTGCCTCTTAGTAAATCATAGTAATGCAATGCAGAAAACATTCCCTGGCTGAGGAAGACAGTGAAAGCAACAGCACTCGGTCTGCAACTCCCATGTAGCAACTTCTAGGTGTGAAAAAGTTCTTCCTCTTAATCTTAGAATGTGTTCACTTCTTAGAAAACAGACTATGTGACATATCCAATTTTAATTCCCATGTTTTCCGATGAAGAACAGGTAATGGAAAATTCTGAACTAATTCTGCTAAGAGGTTGTAGAACTCAGTGTCATACTTCCACACATTCATAAATGATTGCTAACATCTTACTAACCTAAGAGGAAAAGGACAAATAAGTGACAAGGAGATCCAAGTTCATTTTCAAATTCCGAAAAAAATTTCTATACATGCATCTCCATTTACCCATTAATGACTTAATTATTCTAAATTGCATAATTATATTTGTTCATTATTTTTGTTCCGCAGAATACCACTAAAAGAAAGGCTTGTTTGCTTATTTAGAATAATAGCTTAAAAAGTTTAATTGCCTACAGCAATTAGATTTGGAGGTCTTCCAGATAGCATATGACTTGCATTCTCACAACAGTGAAATTTTTCTCAAATAATGGAAATCTGAATGAATTTGTAAGTTATAAATTAAAATATTTCCTGTCACTCTCTGGAATAATATAAGTAAATTAGGATTACAGTTCCAGGTCGTGTGCACAAGAATCCATAAATAAATAAACCTGGTAACAAATTTCTAACTAATTTATTTTCAGTGGAAAATAAAGTTTCAACACATATTCACAGTTTAGTTACCAAGAATATTGTAATTTTTAAAGAATATCAACAGAGTGCTGAAATTTACGTATTTTCATTATTACATTTTCTAAATGGAGAGCCCTTGGGTTCAAAACTAGTTTACTTCTTGAAATTTTAATAAATTTATCCTTAAAAAGAAAAGAAAAATACTCCAAACTATCTAGCACCCCACAGTATTTTTGTATGAACAGTTTACAAGAAGAGTTAAAATCTTCAGAAGTTCAGACTGAAATGAATGAACATCATAAATATACAGAACTGAAAGCTTTTTGCAGTCAATTACACCAGTGCGTTTCAAGAGAAATTAAAAATAGATTTCAGTCTGAAAATATATAGAAGATTAAACAAGCAGATGAAGAGTGAAGTGCAACAAGTACCATTCAGCTGTTTTTTCCTGATGTACAGAGCAGGGGCATGAGACTGGTCAAAAAGGTTTTCATGAGTTTCTCTTCCCATATTGCTAGAAGCAGTGACCCGCTGCAGAACAGGAAGAGTCACACATTCTGCTTCTTCCTGACTGTCTTTTTTTTTTTTTTTTGAGATAATGACCATTTTTCAATGTAAAATACTGGGGGATGAGGGAAAGGGAAAGAAAACAAGCCTTTCTATGTCAATGCAGTCCTTTCAGGGAACTGTAGTGTGAATATTTCATGCACACGGTCTCATCTATATGCTCAGCTTCCCAGCTGATGCTGTAGTTTCCATGATGTCTTATAAAAAAGGAAAATGCAGAGCACAAATGCAAAGCCTCGTGGACTTACTTGGTCAAAGTACTGCATAAGAAAACCTACTTGTGAATTAAGTTTACAAAACGAAATGAATATGATGAACCTCAGCAACTTTAAAAAAAGAAACCCAACCAACCAAACAGCATATTCAGTTTTGGATAAAAACTTAGATTTTGAGAGATTTGACTTCTTAAAAGAAAAAAATCTTTATGAAAGATTCTATCTAGCATGTACAAAAATTACTATATTCCTTTTCATTAATAAGGAAATATCACTAGTGTAAATAATATAAAAAATATTAACCAGCAAACACATCCATATATATACTGCAGAGCTCTGACCAAAAATATTATATTAACTTAGATTTAATTAACACATACTAATGCTTGTATCTGTCTCTGATTTTTCACAGGAAGCATTGCAGAATATCATTAATGTTCCAAAAATAGATGCAAGTTCAGAACGCCATTATCCTGAAGAATTTAATTGGTCTAACTAATAGCAAAATGCCATTTTTTAAATAAGCTTAAGAATGAAAGACTCTCTTTCCAAATCTAATTATAGATATTTAAAGGTGAAGCAAAGGGAAGCAGAGATAACCTGTAATAGAATAAAATATCCCTGTTGGTATATTCAACACATAATTATCAAACAAAATGAATTCTCAATAAATGGTTAATGGAAAGAAAAAGCACCTTATAAATTTTGTTATGAAAGCTGAACATTCTTTTTGTACGTGCTTCATCGTGGCAATTTAATATGTTAGTCTTGATCTGACCCCAAAGCTAGTGGGACAGATCCTTAAAATACAGCTTGCTGCTACTAAGATGAGCAGTGCAAATACCATATAATGTCCCATACCTCTGTCTGATTTTGCCTCTGACGTGTCAGGAGAAAAGATTTGGGGCTGCTCTGCGTTATACTGACTTCTCCTGAGAAAATTATTGTACCCAAGGCAGTCAAGTCTTGATCTTGCCAAGCCATACCCAACACTGGAGGAAGGATGTTACACATAGCCCTGTTCTACATCTAGCTAGTGAAAGCACACCCTACTGTTTATTTCAAACCTGTCTGAAATAGTATTTTGGCTTCAGTAGTGAAGTAGCAATAACTGCATCAAAATTTCCCACCAGATGTTTTATACCCATTCTTTTTTCAAAATATTTTGAGCCACTTAAGTGCCTGTAAAATGGGTTGTCCCTGAGAGGTGAAACTGGATATGTAAGCATGGTGCAGTAATAGAAACACAAAGGTACCAATCTATACTATAAAGACACCATTCCTGTAGCTCTATATCCGGTATATACAATTTTTGCTGACAAATTGGAAAACTTAAGGAAAGTTCTTCTGTAGTATCATACATAGGATATAAGTGAGTGGATTCCTGATCATAAAGAGTTGTTTAGGCAAAGTCAGAACAAAATTCACATTTCTAAAACATAAACCTTTTATATTTAGATGTAAAGATTTTGTGTGGATAATTAACTATTAAATTGAGCATACAGGGATGTTGCATCATTTGATGTCTTGAAAATCTTCTCTTCTAGCTCAAGGAAAAATTATGGGCTTGATAAAAGAACCGTTTATTAAATTCTGATGGTCTATGCTAAGCAGGTTGTCATGCCAGGTTATTTTAGAAAGGCATCTGTCATTTGAGTCTATCAAAACCTCTGTGTCCACAACACACATAATGAACACAGCTTCAGTGAAATGTTCTCATAATGCCATATGGATTCCAGAAAGCACCCATTGCAGTGCTGCATCTGATGCTCAACATCGTAAATCCACATTTGGTTGACCTTGGGGTTTCATTTTGTCAAGAATAGAGTTCGGCTCACTGACATGAAATAAGACAAGTAACCATCCTGAAAGTAAAAGCAGTATAGGTGCCCCCTTTGCCTCCCCCACAACCTCTGCTGAATGTAATTACCTTGAGACTTTCCAGATAACCTTAGTAGAGAGTAAAAAGAACAAGATGTCTTAAAAAAAACCCAACAAAATCTTTCTGAAAAGATCTGTAAATCCCTGGGGCTCTTTGGCTTACAAGTGCTTTGATTTATTAAAAGTTATACACACTGACTTGCAAAAGTTTATATTACAGTTCCAAGTAAGCTTAGGTCAAGCTGCTTTGGAATAGATTTGGACGCAAGTGAACCAGCCTTTTGGACTGCCAGAGATGAAGATATTCAGCATTGTCATTTCCCTAGTGGTTCCGGGATCAGCAACAAGTGGAGAAGCAGTGCCATTCCTGCCTTAACATCTTTCAACAGCAACAGTCAACTTGGCAGCTGAGAATTCCGGGTGCTAGGAAAACTCACTAAAGCAAAGGCATCTTTCTGAACAAATGCTTTCAGTAGAACAAGAGGGAAAAGAAAACACTAGCAACAACAAAATGTGCTAAACAAACAAAAAAAACAAGCCCACAGGTTCAGCAAGACCAAAGTATCCAAATCTCACCTGGATGAGTGCACACAAGAGCGGAGAAAAAAAAACAACTCCCATACTTAACGGACTGAATAACTAGCACTATGCACTCATTGAATAAAAGTGAAGGACAGCCTGTGCTAACTGTCATGAGAGCTTTTCAAAGAACTTTGTTTTCACAAGAAGCATGCAAAAGACTGAGAGGAAGGGGAAAATGGCACAGAAGGACCCAAACATTTACTATACAAACTCAGAAATCACAAAACCAGCCTCTGACCAATATTTTATCCTTGGAAAATTCTATGAATCACTTTAAGTGCCTAATTATTTCTTCTGTTGATTGTTCAGGTCATTAGACAAAGTACTGCGTGCCAGATAAAACTGCCTTCCACATATCACTCAGATCAGAAGAGAAAACGAAATGCCCAGAAAGGGAACTGCAGCTTACTGTATGGTTTGAGAAACAAAGAAAACAGACTTCAAAAGAGATAAAACCGAAACTGAGATTCAAGAAAAAGTCATTATTAATTGTCTGAACTACCAGATCTTTAGTGACCATTTGATAAACTATTATACCACAAGAGGTCACAAAGCACGTCATTGGGAAGGTGTGCGTTATTATCTTTATTCAGCAGGCGGTGAAGTTGACACACAGCAAGGTGAAGCAATTTCTGTGCATTTGCAGTGCAGGTCAATGGAAGGGTGAGGTACAGGCGCCGGACTCCCAAGCCACAGCACTTTTCAGGGACACTGCACACTTTTTGCTAAAATGCTGACCCCATAAAACACTGATGACAACTAGGAGTCGCCAGTGAACCACAACCAGTTTATGCAATCATAAGATATCTATGAAAGGTGTCGCAAATAAAAATGGTTTTTCCCAACAACCTGAAGCCTCAGTCTATCAGTTGCACCCAAAAAAGCACAGGGAGACCAGCTAGTTTTCACATTAACTCCGTAACTGCATTACAATCACCCAAGTTGCACCCACATTTTTGTTAGATAAGTTATCAGCTCCATATTCAGATCTAAGCTGCTTAATAATATTGTAACATGGTAAACCAATACTGTATTACATACTGCAACTAAGCATAAACAAAGCTTTAAAAATATTATAGTTTAAACTACAGTCTCACAAGATAGCTTTAGAGGACATAGACAGAAAACATACATGAAAGGACAGCACTTTTTGTTGTAAATTATCTGATTACAGCTCCACTATAAACCTGGGAGCTGTACACAATTTTCCTGATAAATATGCCTGGAAACAGTCAGAAGAAAGCTGTACAGTGCCTTACATCATCTCTTTCTATCGGTTACTAAAGCCAGATGTCATTCTGACAATGAGCTGGCTGAAGATGAGATACTGTAGCTCATTATCCTGCAAAAGTCTCCTGACTTACCTTCAAGATATGCACAAAGTGTCATAGAGTATGTTGGTAATGATTTGTGCCACAGCAGTGCACCGTGTTTTACAAGGGACAGTCAAAGACTCAAGTAGAACACCAGCAAGAACTTGCTTTGATCTGTTGTCAGTTTAGATGAAATTAAGAGCATGTACAGATTATGAAAAAAGGGCAATTATCCCATGGGGATTTTATTCTACATTGCGAGAAGACATGTAATTAGATTCTTGCTACGCCTGACTACGCTTGTGGAACGTTCCAATTTAGGTTTGATTACCTGATGATTAACAAAATTTCAAATTTCAGTTCTGATCTTCCTCCATATTTTGCAAGTAGGCGCAATTTCCGTAACTGTAGAACCTCAGCTCTTCCTGAGAAGAGGCAATCACTCAACAGGAGTAAAAAGGCAATGCTATTCATGCCCCACACTAAAAGCAGCAGTACAGGAACTGTCGGGATCATAATCATCCCTGTTTGTAACCTCTCTTTAGTCTGAAGATGTGCTAGTCTACTTGGAGGTCTAAAATATGCTCCTAGTATCATTCTGCTAGTGGATGTTTCTCCCTGCACTCCAAAGATGCTCAGGAGATACAAGCCTTCCCTTGACATTTTTTTTCCACTACGTATGTCCCGCCCTGTAATGTAAACACATGCCTGAGAGGAAAGCAGCTGCAGCCCTGCATCCAGATAAGCCATAGACTTCAGAGAATGAGATCGCTGCTCTGAGTAGCAGCCTTCGGGGCACCCTTCTACATGCCACATCAGGAAAGTGATAAACTAGCCCAACAGCAGACAGTTGAAAAATCAGCCTAAGATAACTTACGACACCAACCACTACACAACCCTCATTAAATTCACACAGTCAAGGCTGGCTAGGGAGCACCAAAGGATTTAATGTACAGCAAAGGACATAGTCCAATACATAAATACATAAGACAAATGAAAAAAAGACAGCCTGGTTAAGGCAGGATGTGCAAAGTGCTGGAGAAAAGATGGTAAGAAAAAACTAAATGAGTTTTCAGCAGAATTTGAAAGGGAAAATAGTAGACAGACAGAGAAAGGACAAGAAAAATACTGAGAGATAGTGACTAATATCAAGGCCTAAAATCAGTAAGAATGGTTCAAGGGAATATAAAATGCAAATAGATGAAATTTACCTGATTTTTGGTACTCACTTTGTGTAAATAATGGAAAACAACAGGAATTTGACATAGAAAGAAGTAGATGATGCACTAGTACTTTAGATGATCAGAAGAAAGACTGGAGGCAAATCACTGTATCCAATGGTGTTATACTGTCAACAATGTAAGAAAAGGAGCATTTAGTGCACTAGGATGAAAAAAAGAATACACATTCTCAGCAGTAAAAGCAAGCGCTGGAAAGCTTGGATGAAATGCAGGGAGATAAAATGATTCATCTCTCTTTAAAGAATGCACAAAATAGAACTGAGAACTTCCTGTCTCTTACAATCCATTATTCTTGCAAAATGACTGAAACAATGCACAGAACTTGGGTAAGCCTTGCTTTTTACTATGAACTTCCTTTATACATTGTATACATATGTACACTTACATACTCATAAGGAACCCTCATCATAGCTACTTCTATCCATTAATAGTATTTTTATTTATATACAAGAAAGTCCAGTAGCTGCATGTAGCAGATGGTCTGAATCACACATTGCTTTTCTGCACTATGATGCTGTCATAATTGCAACTAATTTAGCCACTAGAATGGGAAGTTTGAAATGCCTGCTAACCAGCATCTACCAAAGACTCAGATCCTCCCTTGTTCCCCAGAGCCTGGCTGCAAGGCTAAATGCAGAACAAAGGGTAACTCCAGCCAAAGTCAAGGAAAAGGAAGACCTCACTGTGATGTGAAGGTTTTCTGAAAAAAGCAAGAGATCATTCCTTCTTTAAAAAAACCCCACTACTTAAGGCTGCCTGCTATGGCTTTGTTTTAAAATTTGTTATCTGATCACTGCGGAAAAGAACAATATGAAAATCTCTCAAAACAGAACATGGAGCACAAGCAACAAGTTTTCGGTTGTTACCACAGGTTAAATTTAGATTACCAAGACACATCATTACTTTAATCATATTATTATTTTTCCCCCATAATGTTTACAAGGCTCCAGCAAATGATGCCAGACTTCTACCTGAGCCACCTACATTCCAACAGAGATTTCCAACCTGAAGAATGGGAATGGAGCATGACTGCGAATTTTGTTTTGTGTGGGGGGTAACTGATGTGGAAGGAGCATGTAACAATGCAAGAATGATATTCTCTCTTTACCAACTGTCAAAGTATTTGCTAAGGAACACACAGATGAACATAAGCATCTAGAAAGATTTCTCAAACTCGCTACGTTTGGAATTGCAAAGTAAAAAACAAAAAAACAAGAACACAAAAGGCAAATGCTCCCCAGTACATTGCCTCTTTCAGAAAACTGGTACTCATTATGTTGTGCCTTCTGTGCTCAAATGCAGAACCTGAAAAAGCTAATTAATGTGTAAAAAAAGAAAAAGGGACTAAGTTTTTCAGCTTAAAGATGTTGAATGCATCATTTGCTATTAGAGCTAATGAGGATTTCAGTTAGGTTTGGCCCCTGTAGAATTTTCTGGGATTTGTCAAAATGAACAAAGGACAACATATATTAATGAACAACTCCAAAGGCTTGGATAAGGCACATAGCTCAAACGCACATGGAATAGCACCACTGTAAATCATACGTGTTGTGTATAACACAGTTTTAGGTGGCCAACAGACATGTTTTAATGCCATTTTAGCTGTGTCTGTATCATAATTCTGCACTAAAAAAACAGAAACCTTTAGCCAAAGGACCCCTTAATGTCAATGTAGCAAGCACCCTATTGCGCCTTCCTGCAACAGGAGAGAGGTAGTAGCACGGCTGCAGCTTGCCCGAGCAGCAGGGGAGATGCAGGCAGAGCATGGAGTGCCTTGGAGATTTGTAAAGCACAGAGTCTGCAGTGCCCTGCACAGGGATCCTTTAATGCCCCCCAGGCCATGCCACTGAAGGTTACTCTGTGCCCAGCGTGAGGCAGATGGTCCCTCCTGCCAGAGTTTCTCCGTCATGCGTGGATGAGTTGCAGGCTTGTGCGGTGAGCTCCATTACACAAGGCGCATGTAAAAGACTTCAGAGAACATAGCCTGCTTTGCACAACTTGCAAGGCAGCCCTATGACTAGATATGGTTTAAATTACACTTCCTGGGAACCGGTGAATGAAAAAGATATGAATACTACCTGTGTACAGATATACACAAGAATATCCTTATGAAAAAAGGTGTAACACAGCAGTAGCAGTGCCCACGCAGACCAGGGGCACCTGGAGGGTGTGGCTATTTTTCAATAGAGTTGAGTGATCCTGTTTGCAAAGGATAGAGCCAAGGACCTGAAAGAGGAGAAAGCCAAGGACATTGGAAAATCCAGCAGTTGGAATGTGGCCCTAAGCAAACTTTAGTGAGATGATTTCCAGCATAAACACTACCTGAAAAGATGAACCGCTAGCAAAACCCCACCTCCTTCTGCATTCAGAGAAACAATACTTTGTCTCTGCAACAGTATTACCCCCTGTGGTAAACAGGTGGGATAACATCAGGGTACCCAGTTTCAACAGTAATTTTTCTAACTAAAATAATCCTTTAGGTCCTGACTTTATGCTAACAGTTCAGTTTAAGAGGCAGAGCAGTATCTTCCTCCATACCAATTAGCACTCAGGTATGAAGTACAGATGTACATGTGTACAAAACATACGTGCATGCAAGACACTGAAACTTCCCAATTTCCCGTTCTCTTACATGGTGGGAGGACCACTAGTTGCGGGTTCTTCAGACTACAAACAGTACATGTGTCTTACATCTAACCGTCACCTAATTATGCCTCAATCAAAATTGAATCCTTCTAACAATGTAATAAGATTGGTCACCTGAGAAAGAGCAGCTATATGCCTAGCAGAGTAAAAATCAATGATTTACAAAAAGTGAAATAAAACTATTATCCAAATAAACAAAACCTGTCCCCAATAATCAAGAAGAATTCTGATGTAATGATAGAACTCTTGCATTGAGTCCTTGCATGACAGGCAACCAGATAACTTGGAAGTAAACAATGACAATCAAGCCCATGATACTCCTCTTTAAAGATTTTTTTTTTTAAAGAAACTTATTTTGCATAGTACCATGGGAAAAAATTATGTCCCGCTGCTCCCCCCTTATTTTCATATGATCAACTGGAGTTTTTTATTCCAAGGAGGGGAACAGAAAGAGAAGGAGGTGGCTGACGGGTTAGTAATTTATATCTCTACATTTCTTTTATACTGCAAGTATGTTCCATTTGTTCTGAAAATAAGTAATGATCTAAAATGAGGACAATTTTAATGAATTGGGTTCATAATATTTCATATCTTGCTGCCAGACTCTTAGTCAATCAAACTAATGTTATAAAGGAATAGCCAACAGCCAATTTTGACATCCTTTAAGCAGGTCAGTTATAAGCCAATTAGCTCTACCTACTTGGTCTCCAAGGTCTGAATAAAATATAGCCCATTTTGATTAGAAGCACTACTTCCACCAGTGTGCACATGTCTTAAAATAGACTGCAAAAATACCTAAAGCCCCATGGAATTGTTAGAGAAAGTCTCGATCCTACTGAAGTCAATTACCGTAATACAATTTCTCCTGACTTCTCACAGATTACAAGAGCTCCTAGATTCACACGGTGTCATTCCAGTTTTATTGGGTAGCAGAAAAAAACAAGTGCTGCATTCATCAGAGCCCTTCCATCTGCTAAATACAACTTTTCTGCAACATAAGATAAATTGAAAACATCAATCATGAATTCCAGCAAAATTCCTGGTGAACTAACTTCAACAAAAGGAAATCACTCAGAACTACATTTATATGCATCACACATTAATTCCTCCTGTTTATTTTAACACAAGTTTCATTTTATTAATAAGTGTCAGATCCTCCTTGAATTTGGGTGGTTTGACAAGAAATGCAGTTATTAAAACTGGGTAAAATAAGACTTGCCAAATTATTTCAAGAATGAATTTCACATTAACTTAAACATATTCATTAATATTTTTAATTAGTCAATAACTGTTTTTTCTTGTTAATCATGTAATTTTTAAGAGCTGAGAAAAATATGGATGTTTCATTTCTCAAGAATTTCCTGCTTTTCATTGCTTAAAAAATGGGTGGGGTTTTTTCGTCATTTGCCTACCCCTTAATAAGATGTAAACATCTTGTCTGGAACCATACTTATGAATAGGAAGTGCTAGACAATTCTTGTTTTATATGTAGTCCCACATATCTCTTGCAAAAATACTCCTATCGTTCACTGCAATATATACCTAATGTAGACAGTGAACTTCAGAACAACAGATCTGATTCTAAAAAACAACACAAAAAATCCCCCAAAACCAAACCAAACAAAAACAACACCAACACAAAATGCAAAATCTCCAGCAGCATGCAGAGAACATGCCTTGTTTTACTGGGGAAACTCCAAACTGGGCAAGATCCTTAGAAATCACAATGCCTCTGAAATCTTACTTGTGTCTTCCTTTTATTCTAATTCTAATACACTAAAAAGACTTGGCATGCAACCTCTTTCTCGGGTAACAGGCTGTCTCACTAGCAGTATTTGGCTACCCATCCCCTAACCCTGAAAGCTATAATGAATGGCTAGGAAGTAGTACTACTTGTCTACAGATAACCATAACTCTTTACAAAGACAGTTTATAGCATCCCGTCGCTTAACTAAGGGGGCAACCAGAAATTACTTCTTTCAAATCATCTGACAGGTCAGAAATTGAGCTTGAAACTAGACTCTAATCTCCTGTGTGCTTGTGCAAGCACCTTATGCACTAGGCCGCGCACCTGTCAAGGTTCTAGATATGGCCAGAATTAAAAGCTGATCAAATAGAATAGTGCCGCAAGGATCTTGCAGAGAGAGAAAATTTCATGAGAGAGTAGTGTTAATTTAGACACAGAAGCCTATCACACAAACCTCATTAGCTCCTGAATTAAGAAAATAAGACTTTTCTAAACCACATTATATATTTTAGAACTTTGTGTACTTGGCCTAGCATGGCACTGGGAAGAATCAAACCTTGCATGAGTAGACTTCTTGGCAGCTTTTTGCACCAGTTCTGAATTCCACTACTCAATCAGAAAGAGCTAGTGAAGCACTCAACAGCAAAGCCATGTCTCCTCAGGTCTCAGTATGATTCACTTCAAAACTGAATGCACTCAAACTGCAAACTAAATGCAGTGGTTATCTTTTGTTTGGTTTAAGCATGTAACACAGGCAATAAGTGAGAAATTTTTGGTTTTCTTTGTTTCTGCACAAGCCAAAAGGATTTTGTCAACATTTTCCTAAGGGAAGTGTGGGAGGGGAGGAGGAAGAAGTAATTTCTGATCAGGAACAATGTATTATCAATATTAGTCCAAAAGAAAAAAGGTTATGGGAAAAAAAAAACAATTATTTGGAAAGAGATTGCAATACTTGTTTCACATATAGTATATACATGGAGATCAGTCACACTCCTCCTTTTGTGATAACTTATAAAATTCTGTTTGTCTTGTCTAACAAACCATACCCGTCCCACATGATCTTTAATAATGTAAGCATATATGCATGGAAAAAAAATCTTTTTTCTCCTACCCCTTAAATCATTATATAATCTTCCTGCACCATGTGTCAAATTCACAAAAAACCTAAGTTACTGAAACTACACCAACAACAAATCCGGTCTAGTATACTTCACCATGTTTGCTACTGTAATCACACAATGAAAAAATGAGAGAGGGGGGAGAAAAAAGAAAAAGATAAAAAAAGTTTCACAGCTAATAATCCAAGGGCACAAGACGCAGCAGCTCTAGGATTCAGAACCATCTAGAACTGTCAAAACCCCCACATTTAACAAGACTTACAAAAAGATAGAGGGGGCCTGACACTCAGCTACTGCGAATGGCACAATTCGCATGAATCCAAATGGCTTCTAGCCAGTTGGTCTGGCCAAATGCACAAAGAGCTAACATGACTCTGAACCCAACCTAAGAGGATTTCCTTGACAGAAACTGGAATGAAGATCATACGAAACAGCAATAATGTAATATTGAGGGCTGTAAAATTTACTCATCCTTGGGCATGTAAATAAGCTCTACTAGAGTAATTTAAAAAAAAGATATAGCTGTTTCATACTGAGAATACAGAAATATTGAAACCTCTTATCAAGGAAACAAGACTACAACCTCCTTGATTTAATGGTTAATTATACAGCAGCTAATTATTAAAATTCCTGATAATTGATGCAGCAGAAGCAACTGTACCTGCCTTCTGAAAATGCAAACGTGCCATAAACATTTTCTGTAATGTACTACTTTTTCAATTTTCAGATGATTGCCTGTCCTACGTCCATTACCTTTCTGCATTTCCACTGAGCTTTAATTAGAGTTGAAGTATGTCTTGATTTGCTGATTAAACATCATAAGCAATTTAAAAGAAAGGGTCATAATTTTAAATATGCAGCAAACCCCATTTAACTTCCTTCACAAAACGTACCATTAAATCAAGTCATGTATTTTTTAAGATAAAAGTTCTGATCATTTCAAAGTATAACTTAATTCTTTACTTAAGCCTGGAAAAATCTGAGCTATTCTTGAAAATGAACCAAGGGAGCAAAGGGGATGTAGACTACAGGAGGGTATATATGTAATTTGCAGTCAAAGCTGCATGTACTACAATAGGTACATACCAGATGGAATGGCTGAAAGTTGTTCGCTCAGGGATGGTCATTATTTCCGTCACAGAAATACTTGCTTCAGAAACTTACCCTGCCTGTCTACACCAGCAACTTTGGTCTATAGTACTTATTTACCTGGAGGATAAAACCAAAATCACTTGCAAGATTATCCATATAGATACAAAGATATACATGTTCTAACCCCTCTTTCCCACTATGGAAATGCAAGAAATATCTACAGTGTATTTTTCTTAGTGCAGGAGAATTTTTTGACATCTCACTAAGTGCTTTTTGTTAGGGCGAGAGTAAGGGAGCTATGGAGTTAGATACTTAGTACAGGTGTCTTTTTTCCAAAAGATTATTCATTAAAGAGAAGTAGCTGCTACCTAAATATTTATACATTTTTTCATTGAAGAATAAAGACTTACAATAATAAGCTGTTGTTTACTTTTCTTACCAATTTCCATCATAGCATCATTTCATTAGTTAATCAACTTTTCTGTACTCACACACGCTCAACGGACATTGTAATTGCTGGTGACTGGGCTAATATAGAAAAAACAATCTTTGTAGAATCAGACACATGGTAGAAATGGAAATATTTTACACACAAATAAACTGACATGCTTAGAGAATGACAGAGCATTCAAAATTTATTACTTCAAATTAGACACCCAGTTCCTCTTCCTACTAAGAGTTATGCAAATGTTTAAGCGAACAGCACTGATCAGTGTAAAATTAGATATCCTTGGCTTTTGCAGAACTGAGGTTGTGCTCCATAGTTACACAATTACATAAATTACTTGCTTTTTGACAGTCCTCAAGTCACTTATTTAAGTATCTGTGTGTAGCTACAGGCACATAAATTTGAAAGTGTGATAACAGATTACCTAAGGCCAGACAGTGAATCAATGTCTAAGCTAGAAGAGGAAACGAGGAATGCCAAGTACCTGTTGAAAGACAAGGGGACACTGCTCAGTGTGGAAAAAAATTATTATTCTATTTGCAACCTATACAAATATAAATCAGTTCTGCTCCCCACATTGTGATTCTCCCCTTGAAATAATATTAAACACATTGTGTATTCCTTTACCTTCATTCTTACAGAGGTAGGTGAGGAGGGACTAAAAGCACGAAAACACAAACCTAAAATTCAAAACATTCTTTACTAGTGTTAAATCACTAATTGCTTGCACTCTTCTTGTGGTGGTCCTAATTAGATTGTAAATAAGACTGTGTACAGTATCAGGTGAATTACTTAAACAGTTTAATTACCCCCAAAAATGCTTATAAGTAAAAAGTTTATGGGAAGCTACCAAAGTGGCATTGTAATTAGTGCAGAAAGTTAAAGTTGTGCCAAAATTACCCCCACATGGAAAATTTCACATTTAGAATAAATTGCATGTAAAATATTTTGGGTGTCAAGGTGCAGGCAGAATATGAGCTACCTTTTAAAGAGCACAACTGCAGAGAAGCTATTTTTAAAAGTTCAGTCCGTCTTTCCCCACCTCTGCAACAATTATTCCCCCAGCAAGCATCAATGGGACTAGGAGACCAGAGAGCTGGGAACTAGATGGTAGTTCAAGGACCCTAAAATCTACCTTCACATCACACTGAAAAATTTGTCAAAGATTCAGCCGGTTTCCACATGCTTCAGTTTCAACAAACCTTCATTTTAAATAGAGACACAAGCCTTCAGAAAATTTCCAGCCAGTTTAACAGTAGCTGCTTCTTGCTTTTTAGGTAGAGAGTAGAGTCACTTTAAGAACAGTTAAAACTGCTGTGGCACTTCATCATCAGCTGGTGCAATGCAAACTGTGAAGTAGTAAAACCTGGTCACTGCCTGAGTCTGAGCAATGAACCTCCATGAGAACTTGGTGACTCTTTCTTTTGGAGGATGAGGATAAGGGGAAAAGGAAGGAAATTATTTTTTGCTTCTGAACATTGCAAATGTTTCTAGCCTCCTTTGGGTCTGAAATTAGTGTTTCTCAAGTCAGACTCATGACCCTACATTTTGGCACCTATGATTCCTGACAGTATCTGGTCCGCCCACTACCAGGAAACATTTCTGGATGTGGAAATAAATAAGACTTACATAAGATGCCAAAGGACCATTTTTGGCATTCAAAGAACATCTCAAAGTAAGTGGAACAAAGGTGGTTTTTACATAATGCTGAAACATCATTTCTTTTTTGTGTGTTACATTATGTATTTTCATTGGTATCTGATAATAGCAAGAGATTGGTAAGCAAACTAAATACCAAGTCTTTAAAGAATTCAGTAGGCTTTCTATACATCCCAGGAGAGATGTGGAAAATAATGCTTCACCTTCTAGAAAACTTAATGTAGTCTGTAAGGTAGGACATTTGAGGTACAATCTCTGCATTATAAAAAAGCACATTTCCACATTCAGCATCACCACTGATACAGCAAGTAGCCTCAAGGTTAAACAACCTGCTGATGCTAAGAGCTGAAGCAATGGTTATGAATTACAGCTGGAGATAAGCTGCACTTCCCTGGAAGTGAACTGATGACCCTCACAAACACAGAGCACTGAAATAAATCAATTAGTGACTAATAATAATGTTTCTGCAATTCCTAACCTTCACCAAATCCATAATAGATAAATTTTCATCTCATGAAATCAATGAGCAAGGAAACACCTCCTAAGTTTTCTTGCAAGTTATGTCTCTTACCACATTTGGTAAAGTCTAGGCAGACTAATTAAAATCAGTGCACAGCGTTAATCAGTGCCTGACCAGGAGCAAAAAGAAAATCATCTTTCTTAGGTGGGAATAAAAATCCTGAAAGTCTAAGGTGGCAGAAATGTAAATGCACACCAGAAACATCAGTGTGACTTACACATAAAGGGCTTCGAAAGAAGTTAAAGTTGTATTAAATTAGGGACCGAATCATAAACGAGATAAACTGTTGTAGTCTCACGGACCAGTGGAAGTAGGGGTCCACCTCAGCCACCCTTTTGGCTGTCATCATACTTCATTGCTTACCCATGATTTAGTGGCAGCCATGACCTGTTGCAGGGATCTCTTTTCTGCTTCTCTGTAAATCTGTATGAGCCTTAGAGGTGACTAATATGATACCGTAAAGGAAAGAACAGACACACACTGCTTTTTCTCAAATGCTCTACAAGTGATCAGCCTGGGCACTGTAACTGATCTTTTTATTTAAGCACAATGGGAACACCAATAACAGAAAACATGCATATCACATTCCTGAATCCATATCAGCAGCCTGAGAGATCCACGTGCATGCTGAATTTAACCATTTTAAGCGTGCTAATTTCAAATTTAAAGCAGTGCCAAACAAAATGGTTGGCTCATTTTTGAACACTGTTCCCCTTAAGAGATTTGTCAGGTTTGGACATGGCCTCAGAGTACACTGGGACTCCCACCAATGTAAGCTGCATGTGCAAACTGAAGGCAACTCATGGTCCTGTGAGATAAACTGTTTGCTTTTTTATATCCTGCAGCACATAATTTGAAAAAGCAATCTGCTTTGCTTACTGGAATTCAGAACTGCAGTGTCCGTAACGAGTTCAATATTTGAATCACATCTTGCTCCTAATCTTACTTACGTTCTGTACTATCAGAAGTCCTATTTAAATGATTCTGCTTTGATAATAGCTGAGCTTCCTGATCTCAGATGCCAGATACTGGAGCCATTACATAGCTGAAAGCTCCAAGACACTTACCAGGTAGTTCAGAAAGCCCAGGGAAAAGGAGATTTGGGTGATGACACTAGCTCACGTGGGAGCTCACCACTCTCCAGAAAAACATAAAAATACAGGCAGAGATGGGCCTTAAGGCAAACCAGAGCATTTGCACTCCCTGTAAACTCTATTCCTCAAAAAAACCAAACCAAACCAACCAAGCAACCAAACCCCCAAAAATCCTCATTGCCAATAACATGATGTAGTTCCCAACAGAGGACTGTGCTAGATGCAGCCGTCCAAATAACTGCACTGGAACTGCTTGAGAGCAGTCATCTGCCCTACTCAGCAGGAGTACACCCACAAGACTGGCAGCAGAGGACATAGGTAGTAAAGAAAAGGAGGTATGAATACATCTTTCATCCTGTTAATTCCAGTAGATAATATCTGTGGAAATCTGAAGCTAAATTTGATAATAATATAAAGACTACCTGCTATATACTAGACAAAGACCTAGACGTCTTTAACATATACTCTTGGGTTTTTTGGAAGCAGCTTTGCGCAGTCCCAGGAGATTACAGCATTTATATGTGGTACATTTAGCTTTATAACTAAAAGTCAGAACAGGTCATGTCCATAGAGCCCAGTTTTTGGAAAGCAGGTATTCAGCACTTTCAGTAGATGAGGCATAGTTCAAAGTATCAGATCCCAGCAACTGGTAATTACATCAGGAGAGCCTGGCCTAAATATTCATCTAGGCAACTATGGGTCTGTTCCATTCTGATTCAGTATCTGGTGCCTTTTCCATCCAGCATAAAGAGTGTTCAAAATCTCACCTAAGTCAAATAAGTTTCAAATGATATAGAAACTGGGGAGAAAAACTTGAGTGACTTGGGGGTGAGGGTGGTGGGTTTTAAAGTAATGACTACATTTGCCATTTATCCTCCAGATCTCCCATTCAAATCCAAACTCAGTCATGTGATGGGCCTCTATCCTGTGGGCTCTGACCTACACATATCTTAAGTACCAGACATCTTAAAACAGCAACAGGATTTCACAAACAGCAAGAATCCAGATAAATTTACATTAACTTCAGATAAAATCCTTTTACAAACCAAACACCAGTACTTATGGGATTTGTTCATTGCCATTGCCAGAATGTCCTGTAACATGCACCCTGACTCTGGCTGTGCAAGCTAAATTTGCTGTGATTAGTAGGGCTGAAAGAAAAACGACTGCACTAATATTCAAGCTGTTTGAAGAGAGGTTTACTGCCCCCAAAAGAATCATTTAATTATAACACACCATTTTCTTTAGATCTACATATAAAAGAGTTAATTTGCCTAAGCATGCACCAATGGGGCTAATGGATAAAGGTTTTTATTAGGGATGTGCCAAATGGTTCAATAGTTATTTGAATACTGCAGAGACCTCTCAAACATGTAGCTTTGGTGTGCAATAATTCTGTTCAATTAATGGGTTTATTTCCTTCACAGACATTCTTTTAGAAGTGCTCCATCATCCATGCAATGCTGTTCAGAGACACGTTGTAAATACTTTCTCTTTACTGGTAAGTTCTAAGGACATGATGCTGTTCTTTCGCAGTGCTGTACTTGATACAGGAAAAAACCTGCAGAGAAATACGTAAAAAATGCTGTACCATATTCTCCTTGGACCTGAGTTAATTGGTGATAATAATATTGTAACCAATGGAATCACATCAGCTTTAAAACAACCTCTAGCACTTTTCTCTCCATTTCAGCACGGAGCTTTACATGGCAGAAGGTAGCACACCCAGCATCCCTTCCAGCATTAGTTACCAGAGACAGCCATTAATATGACTCTCAATCTCTTGGAGTAAATGTAGCTCTGGTATCTGGGCACTATTGCTGAAACTGCATACCTCCACATACCTATGAATTTGAAGTTTTAATAGCTGTCAGTAATGAGGAAAAAAAAAAAGCACTAAAGACCATTGGCCTCTACCACAAAGGCTTCTGCCAAGAAGGATCGTGTCGGATCTAGCTGATAGAAGCACGCAGGCTGCAGCCCCACTCACTGCAAGACATAAATATAACTAGCAAAACAACATTTTCATTCATTACAGTTTTCCTGATTCATGGGCTAGGTTTTAAGACACTGGTTTTTGCACAGCTACGTTCATGCTGGGATCAGTTTTTATGGAGTAGTATCTCAAAAGAAGTTGAAATCAAACTCGATGCAGATATTGCCATTACCATAGACCAAGACATAAGTGATTCAGATAAGAAATTTCTCCAGAGCATTGCTGACATTATAACTGGCCAAGCTGAGTTAGCAGTTCAATTAATAAGAATATTTGAGGTTTGCATAATGCTTTTCATCATCAATACCAGTACACCTTGCTACTTTGACAAAAAATATATCCCTGGCAAAATTAATATCTGAAGGAACACTGCAGAGTTCAAAGGACCTGACTTGGGAGCACTTGGAACAAACGCAAAGTCAGGAGCAGAACCTCATCTCTTCCCAGGGTCCTTGCATAACTAAAAGGGTGTAAAGAGAAAGGGGGGTGGGGTTTTCAGTGGGATATAAATGGATAAAGGATGCAGGAGATTTGCATTTAAGTGTGTCAGACTTTGGAGTCAAATTTCAGTGGCCATCTTTTCTAACGTTCCTACGCATTTTCCCCTCAAGTTTCCGGATCAATTTCTGTTACCTGTTCAATATTACTCATGTATCTTCAAACTGAATTTTTCAGTATAATCTAAGACAAATTAGTCAAGTCCAACCTGACAAAAGATGCAAAGAGTTGGCTTGTGGGAGACATATTTTCCTAAACATTGTCTTAACTTCTCATTTGAAGGCTGATCCATAAATCCTTGGATTAACTAGAATCTGAATCAGATCATTCTCCTGGCAGCTTCATTTCTAATGTAGCTCTCCCAGCCTGACCAGCTCCATTAACTATGCTTCTTGAGGCTCCTCTTAAAACAAAGGAATCCTTTCAAACACCAATCAAATTGCAAAAGACTGCTCTCATAAATCCATTTAGTCTCTTTTAAAATGTAGAAGCTTATACAAATAAAGAGAAAACAAACCAGCAGAGAGTCAACCACAGATGTGGAAAAAAAAAAAAAAGCTATTCCACAATTTCCACGATTAGTTCAGTGGTCTCAAGGCACGCGTGCTTTAGCAAGCCAGGATAAAGCAAAACTGTAAAAGTGAATACCCAACCGCATAAATGCCAAGAATTCTAAAAGCAAATAAGCATATTTTGATCCCATTTGTAAACTAGCTCTGTTCAACAGTCCTTAAAAAGACTTCTAGAGAATTTTATTTATTTGCATACTTTCAAGACAGTATGATTACACTGTGATTTAAGAGCTCCCAGGGACTTTCCAGCAGTGATGAGCCAGAGGACAGCACTCCCTCTACTGCTGTTGAAATTCCTGCCTTTCTGTTAGTCTTGACTCTTCCTTGAAAGGACAGAGGAACTGGAAGAAAAGCTGCTTCTGATCACAAACAAAAGCCCCTATAGTATGGAAACCACCACCCTCTCCCTTCCTTCTCCTGGCATTAAAATAAGTTTACTGTGTCTATGTTCAGAGATCTTTAGAGATCTCCTACAATGCTGTATCTCCCTTTAGCTGCTATCTTTCTTGCTTCCGACTTCAGCTTTTCTTTGCTTTTTAATTACACACATTTTCCAGTAAGCTAACGAAGCACCAAACTTCTCTAAGCTAGATGAAAACATTTGCTGTGAAGCACCCATTGGCCTAAACTGCCCAACAAAGAAAATAAGGCCCTGTCAAATAAATGTACCTCAGCTACATCTCTCCCAGGAGCAGGAAATACTGGATATTACATATCACACCTGTTGCATTGTCTGGCTATTTCGTAAGAGTCTTCCTCAAACAAAGAAACACAAGGATCCCTGAATATTCCTGTATGTTTTCCAGTTTAATTTCTGAATCTCTCTAATTATAAAGCAAACATCTGCTACTTATTCATTTTGTGTCCGATTATCTGTATGTGGATGTAAAGAAACATATAATACCTGGCATATCCAAGAAATCAAAATGTCTTTCTTCACCAAAACCAGACAAGTTACAGCAAGGCACAGTAAAGTCTAATGCACACATTAACAGACAACACTGAAGTAAAACTCTTCTCTGAATGGTCTCCTCTGTGCCACCTGTTGTTTCTGCTGGTTGTTTCTGAACCCTCTTCCTTTAGTTCCTCTTTTCCTTCAATCTGATCTCTTTGTGCAATTCCACTGAAAGGGCTGGAAAAAAATTACAGACCTAATATGACCATTGCCATTCAGCTGTTACCTGTCCTTGAACGGTCTCTTTCTTTGCCCCTAACCTTCATCCAGATGGTTTATTTGAACGGTGGAAAGCAGCAAGTTTGTACAACAGCTAGACCTTCTTAGATGGTCTTAAGGTCCACATCTTCAAAAGCATTTAAATGCCTATCTCCCATTGGAAAAAAAGAGTCTGGTAACTATATATTTATGCAAAGCTGTCTCTAGGCATTATGTATTAAAATGCTTTGCCTGTGTTACATTACAAAGACATATTAAATCTTTATGTAAAAACATTTTTCCTATTCAAAGGGAGCTTAGTTAAACTTATACTACTTGAGAATTATCTGCTGTGAGTTTAACATTGTTAAGTTACCTTTGTATAATTTTTCTTAGCCTTTAACAAATGGAGTTGCAAATAAATATGTTAAATGCTGTATGAGTAGCCCAACATGTATAACAGAGAATATGAGTGTTTGGATAATAGAAAAGTCTGAGATCCCCTCCAGGAGAATTATTCCAGCTCATTAATCATATACATCATGACTACACTATTATAATCTTTAATTACAAAAAAAAAAGATGAAAAAGAATAAACTTGATAATAAATATTTCTAAAGTTAAAATCTATGGAGGCCCATATCTATACTCCTGTGCCTTCCTTTGCCATTCTGTTCTTTGGCTGTGTGATCACCTAGCCAGCAAGTATCTCATTTACAGCAATGTACTACAGTTACTGCCATTGATACAGACGCTGTGATATGCTACGGCATCCCACTTACAGGGGGGACTCTACATTTGCATGAGGCTCCATGCTGGCATTTTTCCCTCTGAGATGCATTGGCAGCATTTTCTATATGATATTGTGGAGCACACTTGTAGTATTCTTCCACAATTAACACCATAAAGGAGATGATGTACACACCTCTAGCCAGCTACAGTCAATAGCTCCATTCTGGTGGTTTGGGTTAGTTTGTTTTTCCCCTCCTGTTATTCCTCACTCCTCCATTTCTGAGTGTTGGATTTTTGTTCTCCTGCTACTAGCACAATGACAAAAAATGGTGAGGACAGAAGTCATGACTACAAAAGACCGTAAACATTGCAACATTAACATGGTGACATATTTACAGTGGCCAAATGATTACCTAATGACATCTCCAGAGCTTCTAGAGGTTAGACCAGTCAGAGTCATGGGACAGTTTTTGCTTTCTATGGCTATCCAGGACAGAAAAGGTCCACATGGGAGGCACCTTGCTCTTTCTCTGGCAATGAACTTAGCAGTTTGAGATGGAGGAAAAACTACACAAGTTTCTGAGACTGAAAGTTATCACCAGTATTTGATACTTCTGAAATTGTTTTCCTCAACTATGTGATGAGAAGACATAGATATGGCTTTGTCCTGTTTACCCTTCCTCGTAAGGATCTCTTATTTCCTAAACAAGGGCATCATATTCAAACACAGCAACTCTTTCAGCAGTTGGAATTGAATACCACTGAATACATTGACCTTTACAAAGATTTAAAAATAACCTTGAATGTTGTCTTGCATTAGCTTTCATTATTATTCAATTGCATCTGATGAGCTGGCAGTAATTTCTGGTTGCTATTGTTTCTTGTGGAACAAACACCTTCTCATATCTACAGGGCAAGCTATATATGGAAAAGTGTACAAAAACCTCCCTGCTAAAATTCAGATAAAACATGTCAGTACAGTGGATGGCCAAGGCATTGGTCAGACCAGCCTCTCATTCACGCACCCTCAATACAATTTACACAAATTTCTGCTAATTTTTCCTACTTTCCCTTATGCCATCCAACATTTTTAAGAGCATTTATTTAAGCAGAGAGAGATTATCTACATGCATGACAGAATTCAGCTATGTGCTTCTGGAAGAAAAGCTGAAAATTACTGTAACTCAAATTCTTTTAAGGGTTATCATTTTCAGAGAGATGTACAAAACAGGTTTGCTCTTTGTCCACATTTATATGAGTAACACCTGTTTTGTCACCTTCCATTCCACTTAAACTTGCACCACAGCTTGTCGAAGTAAGTTTACTGTACAAACGAGTGAAATATATTTCTCTGACCTACTCATTAGCCACTTAAATACCTTCAAGGATCAAGGACTGAGCAAAGTGACTGTTTTTAAAAACAAAACACAATGTAAGAATGTCCGTTATTCTCATTCCATCAATACTCACTATGTTTTACAAAACCTAATGTGTCTCTCAAACTAATGGTACCTCCCCTCCAGTGGTAATTCCCACCCAGATATCCCACCTCTCTCGACAGATATTCAAATACTAAAGCGCTGGGAAGGCAGCAAAGCCTGGCCCAATTGAACTGTGGTTAGCAATAAGCAGTCTCAAACAAAGTCTTTCTTGGGATCCACACTCACAGAGAAGCAGGACTGGGGCAGTGAGGTCCTGGTACTTGGCTACTTACAAGCCTTGCAACATAATACAGGGAAAGTTATAGGCTTTTAATTTGATTTGGAACTGTTACAACTTTTATGAGGCACAGTCATCTTTTTTGAGTCAACTGGACACTTTGTGGAGAAATACGTGACAGTATAATGTAGCTTCATGAATGTGAATCCATTCACAGCTGCATTTGAAATCCTTGATGAAAGGTGTGATAAATAAGTATATTTTTTTTAAAGAGTAAATGTAAAAAAACACTGGCTTTTTCCATTCCTTTTTTTTTATTTGTAACTTTTAAGTAAAAGGAAAAGCACCAATATTTATTGATCTGATAATATCTGTTGCAAGGATGAGAGAAGAGAAGCAGTGATAGTTTCAAAGTCGTATTTACTTCCCTGGTGTAAACAAAGTAAAGTAAATGCAGGTAAACAGATTCTCCTCTACCAACAGAGAGTCTGATACTATGTTCTGACTTCAGTAAGACTTGCAAACAACCCTAATGGTCTGCACTAAGACCTTAACAGATCCCTCAGGTATTGATTAGTCTTGAATCAGTAAAGATATTTTCTGATTTACCCACATTCTCAAAGACGTGAACTTCAAATATAAGTAAACATTCATTTTTTTAAACTACTCAGGATTAATAATTCATTACACTGCCATCAGTAACTTAATAATTCTTTTCTAACTCTTATTGTGATGATGTGAAGCTAGTAATCAAAACTTTCTCCCTGCCAACAGTACTCAGAAAAATAATTATTCCTTTCTTATATCTTCTTTCTGGATTGTACCCAGGTATTTGCTTCAATATTCCATGTGGGGAGAAATCCACATCTTTTTGCTTATATCTGGCCTGGAAGAGAACACACAACAGCCAGGTAGGAGAAGGCCTTTCTGAGAAAGGCACAGGAAGCGTGGAAATACAGGTGAATGCCTTCTCTTGTGTCTGCTGCTGTTTTCCTCACTTTCTATGCAACATCTCAAAAATGTGTGCGTGCAAGGCTCTATTCGCAAAGGTGTATTTTGACAGAGCTAATGTACAAAGCAGCATAATGCTAGAAAACTCATCTAAGTTGTGCTTCAGCTCAGACTTCAGCTCATCTATATGCTAATTCAAACTGGATGCAAGTTGGATTCTTCCAAAGGCTGTGCTCCTAATATCCTTTTAACACATAATTTAATATTATGATTTGGGGACAGGGAGTAAAAGTTAGTGCTTTGTGTTGTTCTGTAAATCTGCTGATTGCTTCTTTCAGGGATACCGCAACAAACATTGGCTTTTCCGCTGAAAGGACAGCAAGGTCTGTCAGTCTGATCTGGCTCATTGTGCCACTTAGCCACATATGCAACACTGGAAAGCATTAAATAACACTTCACAGATGCTAATATAGAATAATAAATGACATGGTACAAAGGTATGAGGAAGTATCTATTTTTATATTGGCAACTGAACCTCTTATCGCTGAAATGCCATTATTTGCATGTGAAACTTACTCTCCAACACCTGTTATAACTATTGACTTCCTGACCCCTGTAGCATAGGAAAAGGAAAAAAACCAAAAACAAACACCGCAGATTTGTGAACTGAACTCTATTATCATTAGAAATTAGTCCAAAACCAGGAAGTATTTTACTCCACATGAAAAAAAAAAAAAAAAAGAAGAATCTATTTGTTTTTACATTCACTTCATGATAGAAAGTTGTTATAAGGATGCTCTTTAGGGCTTCATTTTTTAAGGTATTTTCCTTGCAGAGATAACACTGACTTTTCACAAAAGTTTTGTGTGAAGTTAAATTTTTTGTGGTATTTTTTAAATTATTTTTGTGCTTTCAAGGCACAATTATTTACAGAAGAACATTTGTCATATGGTTCAGATGGGATTTTACTTGAAACACTTTTTTATTTAAAATTTCTATAAATAATGAGAAAGTTTTATTGGTTTTGCACAAAACCCTACTCTTCATGATACCAAATGGCAACATGAGAAGTGCTAAGGGAGTGAATCTGCATTCGTATATGTTTACAATAACAGAAAGGAATTTCAAACAACAAAAAGCCTGCTCACCAATACAAATAATTTGACTTATTTAATGGAAATTCTCAAAGTCAATTTTCACCCAAAAAAAAAAAACAAATGACATTTGTAACCAGCCACTCAACTAATGGTCACAACCAACTCAGTGTGGTTACGAGATAAGTTCTTTAAAATCCTAATCACTGAATAATCTTAAATGAGAAAAAAAGATTTTAAATCTTCAATATTCACACATCTCTTACGTTGAGAATAGTATCCTCTAATGAAATGCAAGGAGGCCACAAATGACAACCCAGTACACCTGCCTCCCCTCTAGACAATCTTTTCAAGACGAAAAAACAAGTTTCATAACTTGATTGGACCCTGGGGCTAGAATCATCCCAACTAGTAGGTCAGTATCATCTCTTGACCATACTGAAGTGTTCTCTCTGTGACAAATCACGTGAGGCCAGTATTCTCCCTTACTGCCTAGCTGCTAGCAACCCCACGCTTTTGTTTTGTCAAGTAAACATCCCAATAAGCACATTGTACTTACTTACATACTGCATTCATAAGTTATGTGGAGTAGATGCACATGGGTCACCCTCTGTCTGTCGTACCTATGTGCAACAAAATGTGGTTTCTAAATACTTAATCTATATAGGTGTGGTGACACAGTAGAAAAGAAGTCAGAATTGGTTCATCTGGACAGCAGGCTGTTCTGAGTGACATACAGCTCACGTAGGCTGAAATCCTGGGAGTCAGACACATGAAACCACATAAAATGCTCACAAGGGGCATTGGCATAAGAACTGCAAACGTAAACCAAGAGTAATGGAAAGGAGAGAAATGACTTTGTAACATCCAGGTCCAAAACTACTTTGAAAATAACAATATAAAATAACCCTATGAATTAATTATTATCCTCAAATTCTTTTTGTAGGATTTCAATCTGCATTTAAATGGTTCAAAGATAAAAAAAAGCACAATCATTTTTATGAACTTATTTAGTTTTCATCAGTTTCTGATAGCATAAAATCTCAAGTTCAACGTGTATATAATAATAGCTTGACATAAATGAAATCAAGCTTGAAATCCCTACATCATGAAAAGTGCAATAAATAAGTCAGTAAAAGGTGACAGACAAAGGAATTTATACATATTTTGACTGTTCTTATACTATCTAACAATCTGTATCTACTGTGTATCTCAGGCAGCTAAACTCATTTAAGCTATAATAAACAACATTACTGTAACTTTTTTCTTTCTCCGGCAAAAATAGAGTAAAGCACATAGCACATTGAAGGATCAGACCCCTTTTTGCACATAAACTCAAATAACCTGTAGCAAAACCAAAACTGTAGAAACTCTCAGGGGCCATCCCCACTGCCTGGGGCCAATGCTGATGGGTACCATAACACCAATAATTAATAAGCAATATCTCTAAGTGGTAAGGCAATATCAGTGCATCTGCGTTTACATCCTGCAATGCTTGACAGAGATTCATGTACAGAACTTAAACTGATACTCATTACAAATTAAGAGTTCATGCGAGTTTGAGGAAATCAGAGAAGAGGTTTCCAATTAGTTCAAAACCGTGCATGGATGTCTGTATCTAAGGAAATAGGTGGTTTGAAGTTAGCGAGCTAGCCTCTTGGTTGCTTAAATCCTAAAAGGGTTGTAGAAAACGTTTGAGCAAAACTCTTAAAAAGCACAGAAAGTTACCACACAAGTCAGAACGCCAAGACATAATACCTGCAGTAGTAACAAGATGTAATCAATCATGATGATTTTTGTTGCTATTTCACATGCTACCTCTGCTGCTAGAGTATGGTTTAAGGTGCATTTTGGTTGCTTTACAGAACCAGACTGTTACAGTTAGAACTTTCCTAACAGGATCAATCAATACCACTGATCCCTAATAACTAGCTGCTGCTAATTGCTAATATTAACATACAAGTCTTCTCATCAAAGCAAAAGTATCAAAAGAATATTCAGGCTCAAGAATCACAATGAGTTAAAAGGCTGATGGGAAAAAGGTCAACCTGTTCTTCCACCAAGGGGGGATAGCCCTCTAGGCTAAACAAAGTAAATGCTACTTTTTTGAGCTAAGGATAAAAATTAGCAGGCCTGAAATATGCATATCTGGTAGGGAGTTTTACTAGACTGGAATCATCATAGTTCAGTACAAGCCTGAAGCTGGCTACTAGTACCACCAGGTTAAATCACTGTTGCAAAATACAGCACACAGGAGAACTACCCGTGAGGAATCTCAATGTGTACTGCAGTTAGCCAAAGGACCACCTGACAAAAAAGTCTAAACACCGAATCCCAGACGCTGACTAATTGCCAGTACACAAAATGTAGCAGTTACTGGCTAATGAGCACTATCCAGTCAATTTAAATACTACATTACCAGAAAAAGAAAGTTTCACATACTAGTTATTTCCTTATGGCAATTTCTGTGAGCTTCACTTTGTGAATGTGAATCTGAATATAAATCCTTGAACATATCCATGAAGGTTAAAATCCATATCCTGCTAGAAACAAGAAAACAGTCAATATCAAAGACTAGATATACCAAATGAATTATACATAAGGAAAGGAAAGTTAAATGTTGGCTTCAATGCATGGGCCAAGCCTTCAGGCTGGTATAAAGTCATACAGCAGGAGTTTTTTGTACAGAGAAAGGCAGATAGCCTAATAACCCTTTAAAATAATTTTATCATAGGCATTTGTAGCCGATCCATCTAATAAAAAAAATTTCAAGGAAATCATTCAACTGTATTATTGCTCATGGCTTGCTTACAGCAGAATGCACTTCAGATTAAGGAACAGTTGGAGTTAAAGGAATAAGAACATTCACACACACAGTTAATTGGAAGAAAGAAAGTGGTATTCCGGAACAGTTCCTTGCATAGATAAATATCCTCTCAAATTGTTGATGGTAGATGTCCCACTATAGGATCAATCTCTCCCCTTCTTATTTTCCTTTTGACAGCTCTATCAAACTAGTAGAGGTGCAGTGAGACATTACACGTTCAAGTGTCAAAAGCACACTCATGTTACGTGGCTGACTACCTCGTCATCCAGAGCAGGCAGTACTCTTCTGGGAGAGCTGACATCGCAACAAAAATACCAGCAGGAAAGAAACAAGTTAACCCAGTGAAAGCAGAGACTGATTAGATACACAGATTAAAGGGTTTAAAAGGCAAGAGAGAAACAACTGCTATTAAACCCCTGTGAAGAGGTCACCCCAAAATGAAGACAGACAAGCACGTACTGCAGTGTTTTGGGGTTTGGAACTTCATCTGCTATTTGCAGAATGGATCTGAGATACCTTCTCTCCTTCTCCAGACTCTCCCCATTTCCATTACCCAAGCTATGCCAAACCTGCCAAGCACAGAGATTCATGACTCCACCCTTTCTGAGACAAGCTGCTAAACTACAAAGAGAGGCCACATGTTGGCTTCATCTGTCCTGAGATATAGTGACTACCAAGCAGTGGAAGAAAGCACATCACGCTAGTCTTTGTTGCAGGGCTTTCCTGTGTGATACTGGATACAATACAGTACCCATACCTACACATGGAAGCTCAGTTAATTGCCCCAAGTTAATACATTGCTTTGAATTGTTTTCTAGAAGACATCTTTTCAAATTCATTGCCCCTCCCCCTAGATAACTGACAGCAGTATATTCAGAAAATATGTGATCAGTGTGTTTAGACTTCCACCTAGGTCTTTTTTTCAGGAAGACAAACTTTTCAGGATGGAGGAGAAGGACGGTCCTGAGGCAGTAACAACAGAATTATTCACTCCCACGTTTACTGTAGTGACATTACAGCAACTGGTGTACTCGATAAAAATTATTAACATTAGGGAAATGTGAAGGGAATCAATGAAGTCACAATAATCAAATCATGAAATAAATTCTGGCTAATGGATATAGGTTTACCAAATTGAAAAGCCCACAGGAGTTGCTATCAAAAATCTGATATATACCCAAAGTTATAAAGTAATAATCCTGTGATATTTCCTAGTCAAAGCAGAAGAAAGGGAAAAGAATGAGATTCCACTGTCCACATTACCCAGATATGTTTATAAAGACACAGTAACATTTTAAGTGCAAGCACTGTTGAAAGTTAGTCAAACAAATATCTGCGTTTTGGAAGAAAATTCAAGAGTCAAACAGAATGCAGTAATGCTAAAGCACAGACTATAAATAGAAGGATACTAACAAAAACTCTAAGGACTTCCCATGGCAGAGAGTAATTTTTCCTCTAAAACCTTCTCATATCAAAGTTAAATTCAATTCTACATTTGAGAAGAAGATGACAGAGTTAGCAAAAGCAGATGCACTGCATCTTCACAAGAATCTTGCAGAGCAGGCAACGTGAAGCTAGTAGACACATTAAAATGAAGAATAGATCTCAGCTTCAAAGGAAACAGAATCACTCTCGGATTTACAATAATACTGTCATATAACATATTTAAAGAAGATAACATAAAAGGAATAAAAATACATTTCTTGAAGTATAATGGGCTTTATTCTTTTAGCCTTGGATGTGGAAAAAAATTGGAAATATAAGAGGCAAATGACATGAAGCTTTCACTAGCTTGGGGAAGGTGGTCCACCAGTTTTAAAAACTTTTCTCTGGCTGAGAATATTTAAGCTATGCATTTATCAAAGTAACTCTGAACATAGCTTAGAGTCCATGGAGTTTGCTTCAAACAGAATAGACACTTTTAAGCTGCCGGTGGACCGTGTTGCTTATCTGCACGAAGACTTACTACAAAGCCCAAGAGAGCGCTGCTGTTACCTCCTACCTGAGTGCAGCTGATTAAGCATGTCCTTGACAGAAATTGTCTGTGTAAGTGACTTTTAGCTTCCAGGAACTTAGCCAAACTAAGAAGTCATCCTACAGGCATCAGGATAGGACAAAGAAATGATAGTTCTTTGAATTTTCTTCAAATCTAACTCTTCAAGAGTGGTTTGGTTACCCCAGGGAACAAAAACATGAAGTCAACTGATTGTGCATTGCAGCACTCCTCATCTACACTGCCCTTCTCATCTTTTTTCTTCTGGAGTCACAGGTTGAGATATAACCATACCAGAAAGATAGGAAGCATCCACTGTTGTGCACGGTTTATCCTTTTCGTTCCTCCTCTTTAGCAAGCACATTGCAAGGTAGGCTGTGACATACTTTAGGAGAAATAGAGGATCAAGGACTATTAAGATGTGAAGTGACTACAGGCACACAGGATCTTCTGTGGCTATCGTAAGAATGTCATGAGCACTGCCTGTGTCTAAATGGCTCAGATAAGAGCTATTTACAGAGTTTTTATTATTATTGTGATTTGTCGTGGATCGCACTAGGAAGATGTCTATTTTAGGAACCTGATACTTTATTGAACCTGGTTTAAAGTGGTTATTTTGAATGCAATTTTCCCCTACTCACTTTTTAATGATAAGCTACTTCCTTCACTCTATCCATGCCCAGATCTAGGGGATATGGAGAAATGTGGTTCTCCTAATTACCTTGGCATGAATAGCTACCTTGAACATCTCAAGATAGTGGTCTAGTCAAAAGATGTATTTTGACCACCACTCTGCACGTGACCATGGGCTGAAAAGTCCTTCATTTGTGCAGCTGTTAGCCAACACACAAGAGAGAAAACTCAAAACTGAAGAAATTATCAAGAAGTATGTCAAATCACTAAAGTGAACATTTCAATTAAAAAGCTAAACTGCTGATTGACTTGATCTGATCGTGAATTTTTAGTTTGCCAGTTCATTCAACAGCGACATTTTTAGATACTCTTACATCTCTATTTGAGTTAGAAAACTGCTTTCCTAACTCATTGAGGCACCTGATATATCAGATTTAATATAGGCCCAGCTTTGTTGTAAATCTATGTCGGAATGCACAAGCCTGTTTGGGGAACCGAAATTTTGTTAGCTGTTTTTTTAACCCTACATATGCAAATTGCACTCGCCAAATTTCAGCCATTTCAGTGGTGACTGCTTTTGCTACGCTGGTCTTATTGTCACAGTTCTATGTAGCAGATGTACTGCAATTACCCCTAATGCCTAATGTGTGTCCCTTTATGTCCCAAGTGTTTTTTAATTTAATGGAACAATTTTTAAAATCATGTTTAATCTCGTATGTCAATTTGAAAAGCTTGCCTTTTTTTTTTTTTTTTTAATCAAACACAAAATGGATGCCAAAGACAGACTTGATACAGCTTCTCTGCAGATAATGGAGGTTTCATATAAAAATCTCACTAAAAAGATTTTTGCTTACTGTTGTGGGATTTTTAATTTTTTTTTTCTTTAGTCTGCCCATGCCAATTCCAGTTAATGTCTTTAAACTCATTCTTGAGAAATTGTTTGTGTGGAAGTAAATAAACTCTCCCTATTTATGAGGGGATTAAGGTTTTCATTGACACTTTCCAATTAAAATACTGCAGAACCTACACTAAATGCAGTAAAATCAGGTAAGTGCACTAGTAGAAATGGGCAGTACACCAGTCTGGCAGTTCTTAGGTAAAGCATCATCTGAATTCAGTTGTAAAATCTTGAACAGTAAAGTCTTTATCCTTGTTTATCCCTGATGTAACAGAAATCAGGTTGAATTGTATTCTGAAACAAAAAAACAAGTGATACACAGACTGTTTTAATTATGAACAAAGTTTGTAATGCTAAGGAATTGTAATCTGATAAGGTTATGTGCTTTTTCTGCATTGGAAAAGAAAAATAAGAAGTGTAGTCATTTTTTGTCTTTGAAATAATTTGTCAAATACATTAAATTAGAACAATGTTTTCTTATCACCTCTTGTTTGTGGTGTACCAGAGTTTTATTATATTCAAATCTTTTTGAGTCACACAGATTGCGGATAAATACAGATAATGGAATAGTGATAACATATTAACTCAAGAACAAATAAGCATTCATTTTCATTTTCCTTTTGGATCCACAATTTTTCTTCTTTAATCCAGTAAAGTAATTCAAGAAAGATGTCTGCTTCCGTGAATATCTTATTTCTCTGTCCGAAATAGATTTTGTGTAATCCTGAAACAAGAGCTCCTTCTAGTAAGGAACAGAATGACTAACAAATTTTGAATATAATAAAACTATGCAGTACCAGAAAACATATTATCTGATGTATTTGTTCCCTGGGTCCCCCAGGCTTTTCTCTTAAAAAGAAAAGAAAAAAAAAAAAGACAAAACAAACAAAGCCTGTTTGTTTTGCAACCAAATAAAAAAGAAAAATATAATGAGCTACATGTTCAGGTCCTAAAATTAACAAAGTGCACTTACCAGCTGAGGACCTAAACTATCCTTAAAAAAAAGACCAAAATCAAATGGCTGGGTATGAAATGCATATATCCATAATAATAAACTAGCCAAGATGAGTCTTCTGGGTTATTCTGAAAAAGCTGGAGATAATTTTTCTTATACTGGAAGGTGTTAATGGACACTATCAAGGAGATCTTTGATCTATATATATTATTAGAGATCAAGTTCAACTCAATTAGGTGTGCTAAGAACTCCTTTCAAGCCCAGACGAACAATGAAGTCTCCTTACACCACAAAGAGAGTAAAGCAACAGAGCGGGCAAATTCTTTTTCTCCCTTTGGTACTCTGTATCTGTGTTAAAATATCTATGGTATGCCTTCAGATTCAATTTTTTTCTCCTTACAATCACACCTCCCCTGTGCAAAAATCTTGCTGCTCATTTAAGCGACTGTAGACTGAATTCAGGATCTGTTTGTTTCATGGAAGTGCTTTAGCTGCTTTCATCTTGCTATGAAGCCATTTTGCGGAGTGGCTACAGCTGTAGCATTGCTATGAGTAACAAGAAATAAAGACAGGAACCCTCTATTCCCTTGTCTCTGCCCTTTTTCCTCTCTTTTGAAGCTTACGTCAACTCCTGCTGTCTTCTGAAACCTGCTCTAGAAGTTTTTGGGGAAACACATGCACGCTCCTCAAACCCAAGCATCGTACAAAACCACTAGAAAAACACCACAGACACAAGGGTAATTGGTGCTTCATTTACATCAAAAGAAATACTATTCATAAGGAAAAGTGTTTAAGCATAGATAAAGCTTACAGACCATACAGAGTGCAAAAATCACCTGCCTAGACATATCTTAGGGTCAGAAAACAAGCAGACAGTGGGGAAAAAAGCTATCGAAGATAGCTCTAAGAGAGATAAATAGAGAAATTAACAGAGAGGCAGACCTGAGCCTGGAAACCTCCCATAGTTGCTTTCCTGAGTGTTAAGGGAACAACACATGTAACTCTGCAGGACTTTGCATTTCTCAACTTCCCGTCACCAAGGCACCTCCAATAGCTCAGAAATAATGATTCAGAACCATTGTTCGCACTCCTTTGAAACAGCGGCAATACCTATTTTTCCCCCCATTTCACAGATAAGGGAAACAATGCATGAACAGACTGAAGTCAGTTCAGAGGACCTGCAAACATGCTTTCTGTTAGCCATGTATTTAACCTCTTTAATGATAAGAAGTCTTAGACAAGGAGAGTCTAGTTCTGTTTCTCAATCACATCACGTGCTCGATATAAACAAAGTTTTAAAAAACCCTGCTCCATTGATTCATATTGCAGAGGTAATTCTTAGCCACGTGAATTCTTAGCCAAGCCAATAGTTTCTCAACACAAGTGGCACTACCTGCACTAAATTAAAAAACAGGGCTCCTTCCAGGCCAGGCATCCTTAACTGAGTTTTAGTAAAGCAGCAAACCAATTTCCTGAAGAAAGTTGTTTTCTGATTCATAAGACCAATTATTAAAGCATATCTGAGTTTGCAGATGGAAAAAGAATACACACCTTTACCCTTGATTTTTTTTTCAAGATCAGAATTTTCAAAAATCTCAAGGGTTTACATAATCATATATCAATACACATAAATGAAGGATCATGTGCGGTCATTTAAATGTGAATTTCTGCATTTAATTAATTAGCATGGAGCTATTCTGCTACTGCTTTCCAGAAAGTAGTTATGTTTTCATGGAAAATTTAGTGTCTCTTCAATGCAATTGACTGCTGGAACTAAATTTATAAAAGTGGCATATTTGTCACCACAGTGTAAAACAAACAGTGCAGCTTCCTACCTTCTCCATGCTTGATACTTAATACCTAATTTCAGCTTTAATATTCCAGTTTGTAGTCAGAGTGTCTATTAGAGCAATTGTGCAGCCAAGCATTGAGAAAAAATGTTTCTTCTTCCATATGCACAGTCTTTGCCACCAGAGGTCAACAATTAGTATACAGATCTACTATTAATTTTAATTAATTTCTAGAAATAATATTTGTGAATATGAGTATTCACAATTTATGAGCTGATATTTAAAATCTGTGAAGTAGCCCATTTGACATACATCATAAATTACACAGTACATTACCAGCTCATGAGTGGAAGAGCATATGACTTCGAATAAATTGTGTGAAATGCCATATATACTAATTTGAAATTCATCCTCTATGAACATTCCCTAATTATTTAATACTTGCTGCATATGAATTTCCCTGCCAGCAAAATCATGGAACATATGCAAAAAGAAAAAACAACCAAGGTGATAGTAGTTTCAACGCAAAATGTTTTGAAATTCAAATCATCATTTGTGGAGAGAGAGAAAAAAAAAACATCACAGTGTTCAACTGCCCTATAGAGGTAGACAAGGAAAAAGGCAGGGAGGATGATGACCTGCGCTGTCTGAGGGGCATGCGATGGCTTCAGAGTTGACACATATTGAGTCACAGTTAGACGTAAGTTTGTAATTCCCAGTCTCTTTCCTAACATCACAAAATTGCTGTTTCTTCCTACTACATGCACGCAGAACATAGATATCCAATTACTGCTGATCGGTTTTGGTTTTCCATGCATAGTCAATGCAACCTCATTTATACAGGACAACCAACTCCTTTCAGGTATACCTAACTTTTCAGTAGCGTTCATATTACATATCATTAATTTTAAATCTATAAAATGCATTGCAAATATCCTGAGATGACATAAGAGTCAGCCTATCCAATGAAAAGTTAAAAAAAAAAAATCATGTTTATGTAAACAGATAAATATGCAGTTTCTCTTTTCCATCAAGACAATTCCGTTATGGATGCTTTGGATTGTGTGGACAGATGCGTTGGCCAAAACCCATCAGAGAAACAAAAAAGGCAGCAATAAATGAGCAGAGATATCATGCTATGGCCTAAAACGTGCCACAGAAATATACTACGATAAACTACGACACACAAGTTTTTACACAAAATTGTATCTTCCCTTGTGTCCCCATGAATGTTTTGCATGAACACACATCTAAGTCTTCACACCATAAATGCTTTTCGATAAGTATGTGCAAGAGTCTACAAAGGGAACCAGCACACGATGTAAAGGTAACATGCAGTTGTGATTTCGTTTGATTGTGACAATAGGTCTTAAGTCATCAGTGGGAAGGCCATAGGTAATACTGGATCTACAGCAGATTCTCACACAATTTCACTCGCACCTGCCCCTTACCCACTGTGTTCACTTCTGGCAGAGAGTGTAACTGCGGTCTGTCTCTTACCTCTCCACATTTGGAAGGGACAGTGCAGCTGTTTGAATTCGCTTTCATGCCTTTTAATACTTACCTACTGAACACTTCTGTGCTGCATATGAGAGGCAGAACCTGTCTGCACTGCTCCCGAGGCGCAAATTGGAAAACAGGATAGCCGACCAAAACATGTGGATTCAATGCCTGCATTTAACAGCTAATACATTTCCTTTGCTCATTGTTTATTCGTCTAATGTATACTTATTGATATGGTCTCCAGAAATATTTCATTTTTCTCTTCCAGAAACCTAAATCAACTGATAGCTGCACTCATCTGACAGCACAAATGAGCACTAGAAATCCAGTGGCTAGAGAGTTTCCGATAGCAGCATTTACCCAATTAGCCGTCAACCCACCATTTTGAAAAAGATTAGAGAATGTGCAATTCTCTGCCTGTATTAAACTACTGAAATCTCTAGGAGAAAGCTGGGAGATTTATATGACAGTATCAGCCTTTCACTACAAATGGTGAAACTAAAACTTGAAGAAGTGCAAACTAGTGGTGTTAAGCCACTGCACACTTCCCAAAACTAACCTGCCTTACCTGACACACCTTCCCTGCAGGTGACTTCAGGGCAGTGCTACATGACCGCCCAAACAAGCAGCAGAAGCTACTCCTCTTTCTCCCATGATGACATCTTCCAATACAGAAAACTCAGATGACTGGCAAGTCAAACTGTGTTAAAACAAACCGCCCCCTACTCTCCTTTCTGTCATGCAGCACTGACTCCTCTTCCAGTCCCACTTTCCCAGGAATGTCTAGTCCCTGATGGGTGCTGCTGCCCACCCTGGGGCCCACCCTGTGCCTTGCCTGACCAGCCCAGTCTCAGCACCCCAGGGACTTGACCACCCCCAGAGCAAGCCCAGTTGCTCTTGGGAAAAGCTCTGCAGAAAGGGCAGCCGAGACAACAGACTGCAAGGCAGTTTTTTTGTGCCACCCAGCTTCATTTAGTCTTTCAAACATGCAACCCAATAGTCATATTAAACTTCAGAAAAACCAATTAGGCCCTCTGTCACATGGCATAAATCAGATGTCATGCCATATAAAGAAATGCTATGAAATCAGCAGAGACAACAAAGGCAGAGGCAAACTCAAAGGTAGCAGCTGCATCGGCCACCTGAAAACATCATTTTAATTTTGTTTCTGCTCTGCTATAGACTTGGCTACCCTGAGAAGCATTGGCTCATTATGCAAATGTCAATGCTCTCCACTCCCCAGTTCCTTTTGGTGTATACTCTCCACATACAAGCAGGTACCTGTTCATTTAACTCACTTAATGCAAATTAGTCCTTGCAAGTGCAGTGGCTTATTCGGAAAAAATATCATTTGAAAATGCAGTCCTATGCAGCCTGCAGATGAAAGGCACAGTATATTTTTATTTTAATGTTCTTAAAGATAAGCACCATGGTTCACAGAATTATCCCTTTTTCTGGTCTCTAACCCATTGATATCATACTCAGAAAATACTTCCATCATAAAAGGCCCCACATTTATTGCTTTCTGGGGAGAATATAATAGTTTGTCTGAAGAACAACAGTTTCTTAATTATTCCACCATTTATCATCTGCGTACCACATTCCCCTCCCTTGTGGTCAATAGCACTGTCACGGAGACCCAGCTTAATTGAGTAGATATCGACAGTCTCTTTGTTTGAATTGAGGCATGTGGAAGTATTTCTCAAGTACTGTTGATGGCATTTGGGTGATTAACATCTCTGGGTGTCTTTCAAAATCCCATCATTATTTTCGGTATGTGGCTTCATCTAACAGACTTCACTAGGATGAAATCAGGAGATACGGACCCTGCCTTCAGTTCTACTCTTCCGTTGCTCATCTTCTCATGCACACTTATCCTTTATTTCTTAAGTGTGAGGACATTTGAAAATGAAATTAAAAAGTCAGAAACATAGGCCGATGGCAACCCTTATTACCGGAACTGATTGTTCATGATGACTGTACAATACCACTCCAAATAGTACTAGTTTGAGTAGCCTGACAGCCAGTGTACCAAACAAGCTCTGTTTCTTTGTTTCTCTACCATCAAATGTGTGTCCCCTCCAGACCACCGCATATGTCAGTTCTAGCATGAATTTTGCAAAGGCTTGCTCGCCAGTCTGGGCAATGTTATGCTGTGTTGTGCATCCTGCCCCATACAACAAAGACTCTGGGTTACCAATATTAATCGTCTTGATGTACCCTTTTGGTGTTCAGTGAGGAGCCTGTGCCAAAGCACTTATGTTATTAGCAGTCTCAACCTTATTTTACTTTGAGCCTTAGCAAAGAAAGATCAAGTAATAAATTTTAAAAACCAAAAAACATGGATTTAGCTAAAGAAAGTCTAAGACAGAGATCTCGCCTTTGCACTACTACATACCCTTAGGGCTTATGCCACCCACCTGCCTGAGACTTTATTCTGATCCTCTCTAGGTTCCCTGTCTTGGTTTTCAGGGATACTGTCATTGTGCAGCCTCTCACCTGTCAGTCCAATTGCCTTTTTCTTTTTGCACCCATGAGTTCCGTATAAAAACTGGCATAAATGGCCCCCATGGGAATCTCTTTCTCACACCAGGTATCACCTCTCGCTCTAGTGGAAAGCGCTTTGTGGAGAGTGCCACCCCACTTCCCTGTCATCTCTCCACCAGGGAGTTGGAAGGGAATTGTCAGGTTGTCTGCTGACAGGCAATGAGCTCAGAAAAGCTGCCTGTTGTATGTGCAGAATTAGATGAAAGACAGCCAATGACAACAAGGTGAAAGGTACAATAGGGATACAGTGCCCTACTGCCCTCTGATAACAGTGATGCATCCAGCTTTGCTTTGTGTCCTTGGAAGTACCTGACATAGGTAGACAAGTACTAGCATGAGCTATTGCAGGCCTTAGTCTCAACAATTAAATCAGTGCATCCTTAAAACTGCATCTCTCCCATCCTCACAAAGAAAAATTAGAAACACATTATTATGTCTGCTCAACGCTGCCTATTGAAAACCAAGACACAGTGGAGTTGTTCCAGAGTTAAGCTGTCCTGACAAAGTAACATGAGCAAATAATTAGCCTGCTTTTATTAAGCCATGTTTTTTAGCATCATTTTCTACTCTCATGTGGTCCTAACCAAGAGCCAGGGTGGGGAATGTCAGTGAACTCCAGACTCAGGAGACCAGTTAGCATTTGAATGTCTGAAGCACACACTGAATTTCCCAGTTTTATGTTCAGTGACTCTCAGTGACTCAGCTCCATCTGAGGTGCAATTCTATCAACTGCAACAGTTCCTGTGGCTTTACCCTGGGGATGTAGTTAGCTCAAAAGGATTAACTCAGAAGGGAACTTCCCCCTGAAACAGGTGAAATAAAAGAAATAGTGACATGGAAATCCTATTAGTGGTTCCTGCCATTATTGATTAACAGTCTAAAGACAACCACTTGTAATAATCTGTTTACTAAAACCTAATGGTTGCTTCTTTCCTAGTGCACACAGGCGCTGATCCTTGTGGCAAACGAGCAGCACATTAAATCACCTCCAGGAGGAAAAGCTGTTCCTAAGTCCTTTTTATTCAGCAGATTCCAGGTGGGCAAGATCAAAAACCCCAGGTAGTTCCAGGAGGAGGTGTCTAATTCATAGTAAGGAATAGAAGCTAAAAGTGAGCTATTGAAGTATGGAACCTGCTACAACAATTCAGAGCAATAGACTGCTAATAGACTATCTCATCTGTAGGACCAAGTGATACTGTGATTTCGAGAAGTGAAACAGTTCAGTTTTCATTTAAGTATAGAGTATTTTTCTGAAGTGGCATTTAGATTACAAAGCGTCATCAGTAAAAATTTGCATCAGTAACTACAACCTCTTACGAAAAAAGGTGTTCTGCATTTTCAAAATGTCACAGAACAACCCTTTAAGAAATAAAAAATAAAGCAAGAAATAATGGCAGTAAGCTTTCTTCATTATGCTGAAAATCAGCCCACAAATACTTAAATTATCTGCTTTGGTCTATTACATTTATTTTCTGAACAGATTTAGATATCAAAAAGATTTCTTAAAGGTTTTCTGGAATAGAAACCAGCAAAAAAGAATGTTTTACAGGACTGAAAGCATAGCCATGTGCATTTAATTATAAGTTATGCATGTTATGCACTTTAAAATATGCATTTTCAAACAGAACTTGGAACACTTTACATTGTTGATACTATTCAAAAATGAATATAAATGAAAATGTCACTATAAATAAAGGACTTTTGTCAGCCACTATTAATATTTAAAAGCAATGTGTGGGGTTTTATTAACTCAAATAAGGACTCTTTTTTAAAACTTCATTTACATAAATTAAACATTCCCTTGCTATTATAGATACTTTTTCCTTTATCTGCTTCAGTTGTCTGATTATCAAAAAAAAAAAAAAGGAAAAAAAAAGAAAGAAAAAAAGAAAAAAAAAGAAAAAAAGGGTTGAGGGTCTAGAGGGCAGATAGATTTCATGCAGACGAATTCTAATAGACCTTCCAGATATATAGCATCTTGTTAAAAATTCATGCAGGCCAGAATACTAGAAGGTCAGAAAATGTCTTTGAAATTCTGCCAGAGCTCTTTTTGATAATTCATTCAGGTTTTAAAAGGGAAAATTCCTCATTAAAAAGGACCTAATGCTTATTAATTTATACTCCTAAGGCAGAGGCTGAATATTAAGTGGTGGACTCTGTTAATCCATTTATTAAATATCAAAGACCGTATGTTTTCACCCTGTGTCCTTGCTTATTGATTAATTGCCTTAGACCTATATGGGTAAAAGCAGAAAAAAATTCCTTCAAAGGTAAGTCTCTAGACACTTTCTTAACCTGGTGGAAACTGTATCACTCTTTTGTGTACTATATATCTTAAAAAACTAAATCACCTCTGCCTTCAGGTACAAGTCTGTAATCTACTGGATCTGACTGAATAAAAATTCCCTTTGCTGAAAGTTATAATTTTGTGACAAAGGGTAACTATAATAGCTCCTACAGCACCGATTTCTGGTTTCCTGGTGAACATTTTATTGGACATTAAGTAACAGCAAGGCTTCTCTGTGCCCCAGAAACAAACAATAGTTTCTCTGCTCTATGCTGGGACATGGTGAGGAACTGAGAACGTTTCCACTCTTAATACTATTTTCAAACTCCCTATTCAATTGCAGAGTTCCAAGTACAGTACAGATGGAGCCCAGGTTCTGGTCCACAATTTGAGCTATAAACCCTATAAATCAACTGTTACTCACAGGTAAAAAGCAACCTCCATTTTGCCCAGAATCCACTTATTGCCAAAGCAGAAGGCAACGAAAAGCAACAGGTGTGCTTGAGTATTCAGCAAATCTGTATTTTACTAGAGTATTTTGTAAGGATAAGGTTTGGTACTTGTACATCTTCCACTTCATTATGTCACTCTCAAATGACAGAAGAAGAAAGGCAGGATCATGTCCTTCATTCACTTTGTAGTGGTATTAAAGATGACTTAAGGTGCCACTGGTTCAAGAAAAGTCAAGCCCTAACTATGAATCTTTTCTGAAATCTAGTGAACATAACAGTCAAACAGCTATTAGTTAGGAATAACTTCTCCCCTTTCCCAGAACTGCGGATGAGAACTAACAAAGCATGATCTCAGCTAAATTAAGAAGGTTATATCAAGAATGATTACTGACATGGCAAAGTACGACATTAGGTAGCAGAATAGCCTTCCAAGTGATTGAACCCCTTTCCCTGGAAAAAGGAAAAAAAAAACAAACGTGAGCAAAAAGCCAAACAACAGACCACCAAGAGCAATCATAGTTAATACCTTCGAGATCATCAAGTAATATGCTGATGCCCATTACCTCGTAAGGTAACACAAAGGCCCACCAGGGAAAACATGAAAGCAGCAAGCACTGGCACAAGCTTGCTTGGCAAACCTTTCTTTCTCTGACTGCAGAGAGGAAGAGCCCCTCGAGGAGTGGGTACCATCACATTGCACGTGTGACTGTGTCAGCAAGCAAGTTTTCTAGCCAGAATTGCTTGGTTACCAGGAAAGTGATTATTCTGTTTGTCTTTTGAAAACCAGGTGATGCTCATCTTACTGCTAATTTTCAACTACCTGCTCACACAGCTTAGAAGTCTACAGAGACTTTTTCTTCTTTTCTTTCTTTTCTCTTTTCTTGAGTGCTTCAGTAGTCAGCAGACAACTAACGAGACGGCAGATGAGTACTGGCAGAGTTAAAACAACATGTTGTATGGGGAAAAAAATTCTGTGTAGCAACAAAGTGAGGAAAATCCACAACAACAACAACAACAAAAGCCTGTAACAGAGAGAGAATGAGTGCACTTCAAATTGACATGGTATAGAGGACTTAAAGGTGTTTTTCTTCTTGTACGAGGGCTGCTGTGTGCAGTCACTGCTCCCTCTGCTAATTCGTGCTGCTCCCTCCGTTGTGCCAGTACAACTATTTGTGAAGTGAATCAGATGGGGGAATTGATCCAAGTTAAAAATAACCTAGGAAAAAAAAAAGAAAAACTCAAAGCAGCTGCCACTGGTGCCAAAAAGAAATGTCAGGCAAGTCACAGCCTCACCGGGGTCTCTCCTGAGCCCACAGTTTCAGAACAGTTAGATTGGCATGGTGTTTGAGACCTACAGCCTGGACAGACAGCAACACACTAGCCTGTCCTGTTATAGGCATGATGGACGCAGGCAAGCGCAGGTTTTGAACTCAAAGTCCAAAATACCAATACTAGGACTTGGGGATATAAAAGTATAAACACAAGGTGTTAAACCATAAGATGAGATGGACAGAGCATGGGTGCAAGTCTTCTCATTGCTGCAACACTTCAGCCACTCAGCTAGCTAAGGTGCAGACATGCTGTTTCAAGCTGGACTTCCAGCCATCTCTAAACTGCGACCTGAGGGAGGTCTTCCCAAAAGCAGAATTTTCAAAAACAGAAACCAAAACGCTGATCCCCATATGCACCATGACATACTCAGTGTATTTTAGGTTAGGGGATGGAAGAAACCATCTGCATCAGGAAATACCTAGTAAGCATTCAGAAACTACAACAGAGAAGGACATATCAAAGGCAGAATACTCATCAGCAGAGTCTAAACCTCCCCCAGTAAAAATGAAACACAGATTCAGTTTCTATAAATGATTCCTGTATACAAAATGCCTTTACTTCTTACCAAGTTGAGGTCTACTTTATATGTTAATAACATAATTCTCTGTGAATACGGCAAAGTCTCTTCCTGCTTATAACATGATCTTCAGCATGGCATTCAGTGACAGTCACCTGCTCACCACAGCACAGACGAACTGTGGAATTTATTGCACATTTTCTGAGCTCAGCAGACAATGCTTTCCTGCTGGACAGTCTGCCAGAAATACCCAAACCAGTACCAGATCTATAACATAGGCTGAATGGTTTCCTTGTGAATGAAAGCAATTTATTAAGAGAGTATCATCTAGAATCTATTTTGGTGTCTGTCTTTATGGTTTAGATAACAATTCCTGATGATAATAAGCTCAGCCTTAAATGCACACATGCCATGATCATGCTGTGTAAGTTTAAAAATGCTACTTGTCTGCCTGCCTGTTTAGCTGGCAGTTTTACCCACCAGGAACACAAATGATTTAAAACCCAGATGCTGAGCAATTTGAGATGCAGAAGCACCCTACAGTAAAGCAATTATTGCCTTGGAGGGTCTTATTATCCTCATCACGACATGAATCTACACAAAGTAAACATGCTTTCATTGTTATATATTTCCCAAACTACAGTATTGTGAAAACAAGTTGTGAAAGAAGTTTCTCACCCCTAAATGTAAACCTCACCATCTTCTCTCCTTGCTTAGAGAGGCAACGGATGCAGGCTGTTTTCCTGTCATACTATATTGGATTCCACTCAACCCCACCCAATAAACCTAAGCCAGTAGTTGAGGCATGGGTTTCATATGCTACTGACTACCGAGTACAAACACAGGGTAGCTTGCAGAGATAAACACATCATGCTACTACACCCTGACCAGCACTGCTTACTCTTGAGAGCCACAACAAAGTGTTGTAGCACATTTGGTCAGATGTGCATTAGCCACAGAACTGTGCAGGAAAGGCACTAGCACTCTGGTCTAAGAAGAATATAGTCTGTGGGGCTTTTAAAGCCATTTTAAATCAATAATGTTCATGCCAAATGTCTTATGGACTAGATTTCAGAGTCAAGAAAAACATTCTTTTCACCATAGCACTTGTATAACATTACTATCTTGCTGATGACTGTATACTTGTTTCCCACTGTTAAATAAAATGCATTGAGACAAGTGGCCTGTTGACTTAAATGGACACCAACAATTGCAGACCTGGGACATATCTTTGGTGCCATCTGATCATACGCAGATCACCTGAGCATAACTCAGAAATGTAGTTTTCAAGTATTTACAGCACAGCAAGGACGTGGATTAACAAAATGATGCATGCATTGGGCAAAAATGTACGGACTGCCTTTAAGAAAACTGCAGTGCCTCATATTATTTCTTGAATGATACTCGAAACCTTTGCTGAGTCATCTAAGAACTTCCATACTTAATGATTAATTGACAGTGTTGTTTAATCTTTACATTGATTATTCTGTGTCCTCCTGTGCGATGCATGAAGGACAGCCATATACTTTTGGACTACGTTGCTTATTTTAGAATACAGCAAGTACCCAGTATGGGAAAATGCTAAAGTAATAGCTCTGTATGAGGCAGCACATGTGTGCAAATTGCATTGAATCAAATGCTTATTCTCTGCTACTTTCAGCAACCAGCTGCTTCTTACATTTTTAAGACCAAAACCACACAGAAAAAAAGGAAAAAAACACAAACACGTTAATTTGTGTCTGAAGTGAATGGGCAGTACAATAGGTAATAATTACAGTAGTTAATGATTATATCTGTATTTTAGATTAAACTGAGGCATCCAAGGATACTTTTTTATTTTTTATTGCTAAACTGCACAGTAAGTTCCCGAAGAGTCACAGGGAACATGCCTTTTCCTGAGGGGACATAAACTTGTAAGGCGTCTTTTGTAGATACATGCCCCTAATCATTATGCTATTATGGGAGTTTAAATTCCGTCCTACAAAGCAAGAAGCCTAACTGGTTAGATTTTAATTAAATGGGATTTGACTTGAATTCTCAAATAGCCTCAGATCAGACAAAAACATATCAACTATTCTACAAAAGTATTTGCTTATATGTACCTGAAATTTGAAGTTGTGATAGATCTGTTAGCTAATACTGTCCAGATACAGGAAGTGGATTCTGTAGGTTTCACAGCAGCGCAAAGGCAAGTGCTCCGAGTATGACAGTGTATTGTCCCATACCTGTGTCTCAGCTTTGTGGTGTGAATCAGTAATTGTTACTATAAAAGAAGAGCTGCTGTGCCTTAGGAAATTTAGAATGAAAAATCAATTCAACTATTTAAATTCAGATACAGCTCTTTATTGTAAAGAACAACAATAAATTTAAGTGCATAAAATATTTTAACCATTATAGTTGAATGTATGAAACAATGTAGTTCGCAGTCAATTCCAAGTCTCAAATACTTCCATTTTCTTATCAGCTGAATCCCAAGATCAGCCAAGTCCCCCACTTGATCAGACTCAACAAGCTGACTAAAGAGAAAGTGCACAGAACATTTTATTACTCGAGTGAAGCAAATGATCTAATCTCTTCATGGTGCACATTCATCATCACCAGGGAAGGAGGATAGATGCTAGGAGCACTCTCCAGACTGCTTCACTTCTGCTGTCGAGTTGCTGCATATTCTGCTTTGTCAAGATATTTAGCTCTTAACAAATGCCTAATAAGAACCAAATCAGCCCCGTAATTAGAGTTAATGTTTTTTGTTGATGTCAGCAATGCCAATGCAGAGCAGGAATAATATTGTAATTTAATTTTGAAGAATTCAGAACTGAAATTAATGCTGGCTGCTTTGAAGCAATCACAAGAGCATAACATCCTTCACTCTAAGATCTCCTAGTGCATACGCATGTGGGCATAACACAATGTAGGTTAAATAAGCAATAATGTATGAAGCAAGAACAGTACAAGTTACTAATTATCTGGATATTACTAACTGGTTTTTGTATGTTGGAAAACAGAACAACAACAACAAAAGATTTTGTAAAAGACCTTGTAAGTTTTTCCTGAATGTTCATTTTCATGTTCAGCCTGAGTTGCCCAATGCCTGTCTCTGAACTTAGGAATAGCCAAGAAAATATTTAGGGCTGTTTCTCAGGAAACGAATGCAAGAGAATACTGAGTTTGTTTTTCAACACCAAAAAACCCCATTCATCATTGTACAAAAGGGGGTTGAAGCACAGAGTTACTCGGCAAATTCTCCCCACTCACATTACAAATGAAATCACCTGACAGCAGGGGTACTGAGACCTAACTTTCTCCTCTGCATTACCTTTCATGCCCACATGGCCATCTGCTAGACCTGATCCTGGCACATGCACCTTCTGTGCTTGGCACAAGAGGGAAGACTCAAAAGTTTTTACAGAGGTTTTTAAAATTCACATGGGGACAGACCCTACTACCTCCAAGGTAAGAACCACGTGTTTTTTGTTTCTTTACACTCCCACAGTCAATCACTGTATCTCCTACCAGAGGCAGGTTGTATATGTTAAATTCTTTCTGTATATTTGCTCCAATCCTTTTGTATAGTTACTCCACCCATGGTCAATTGTGGAATTATTTAGCATTTGTTGACCCTTCTTAAACTAATTTATTCACACCTAACTTTCAACTGTTTGCATATGTGATTAATTTGGTCCAATGCATCTTGCTGCTATTGCTGTTAATTTGTTGTCAGCTCAGGCTTATAGGTATAGCAATTGATTTCTCTTAGCTCTTCTCTGTCTTTCATGCTGTAACTTTCAATTAATGCCTATTCATTAGTGCTTTCTTTCCATTAAAAATCCACAGCCTTTTTGGTTGGTGACTTTTATTGGCCTGCAATAAAGAAGGCTCTGCTTTTTACATGTCAGGCAGGCCTGATTTTGTATTGCTACTGGCAACAATAACTAAGCATGTGACACTGCCTTTGTACTACTGATGGATGCCATATGACACATGTAGGAGGCAGAGATGAAAGGGAAAAGAAACTGAGGGAGAAAGGGAGGTATTCTCTGTTTAATACCTACACATAATAAAGAGTCATACAATGCAACAGACAGAGTGGACCTCTGCACCTATCTACCATTGTCTTTGGCAGAAGCTTTAGTACAGATCTGCCATTTTCCCCCGCTCCCATTTCTGTTTAATTGCAGTCCTAGATTATGTGCAGCACACTTGCCTGAATACTATGTGGAGAACAAAAGCTAATGAAAGCTAGATGAGAGAGCTCAAAAAAACAGTGGAGGAAAAAATTGCATGGTGGGAATAAAACCATCTGTTTAGGAAAATGAAAAGAAATAAATGCCAAAATGGCTCAATCTCCTAGTCAAATTGATATATGTCAGCTAGACCTCAGCACTTGTCCATTACTACCCATTGCAACCAACATAAGGTAACATAACATATTTTTTTATTTTCTAATATTGACCTTTGGGACAGTTAAATGACACGATACTTTCTGCAGGCTAAGAATACTACTTCTGGACAGTTACTGTGGCTAAACTGGTGCATCGTAGCTTACTGAATGATCGGAACCTTACTTTGAGTCTGACCTGTTAAATTTACTCAATACAAAAAGTTAAAGACCCATTTTGTTCAGAAAAAAATCATTGCTGCATCCTGAAAGGAAAGAGGTCTAAGAGCTCTTCCGACAGGTCACCAGATGGAGCGGAGATGCTCTGAGCCAGGGCTGTGCTGCATTCTCAACACGGTAACTGAAAGGGACAGCTAAATGATAGATGCCTTGGCTGAGCATCAAGATGAGCTGTTGTTCTCTCAGAAGATCCACAAAAGACCATCAGGCATTCTCTGTCAGTAGAAGCTACATGATCAAAATGCCGTTTAAGATGTTAAGCAGAAAATGGAACAATAAACTAAAGCACAGGAGTTCCTTTCAGACTTGCTGCCACTGCAACCTATAAGAGTTTTGCCACTGATTTCAACAAGAGCAAAATCATGTAATTATAATGCTTGTGGCTTACAGAGCCCTCTACCTTGACTAACAAAGCTCCTCAAAGTGAAACACTTCAGGAACTTCTCTACAGTCTCCTACAAAATAATTTATTTTATAGTTACGGCACATCTTTGATTAAAAAAACATTTAAAAGTGTATTGGGTTTGTGTGGCAAGGTTTTGGTAGTGGGGGGGCTACAGGGGTGGCTTCTGTGAGAAGCTGCCAGAAGCTTCCCCTATGTCTGATACAGCCAATGCCAGCCACCTCCAAGACGGACCCGCCGCTGGCCAAAGCCGAGCCCATCAGCGATGGTGGTAGTACCTCTGGGATTACAGATTTAAGCAGGGGGAAAAGTTGTTGCGCAAGAGAAAAATTGCACCTGGAGGGAGGAGTGAGAATGTGTGAGAGCAACAGCCCTGCAGACCCCCAGGTCAGTGCAGAAGGAGGGGGAGGAGGTGCTGCAGGCATCAGAGCAGAGATTCCCCCGCAGCCCCTGGGGCAGACCCCGGTGAGGCAGGCTGTGCCCCTGCAGCCCGGGGAGGCCCATGCTGGAACAGATCTCTGCCTGCAGCCCGGGGAGGGCCCCGTGCTGGAGCGGGTGGGTGCCCGAAGGAGGCTGTGACCCCATGGGAAGCCCGCACCAGAGCAGGCTTCTGGCAGGACCTGTGGCCCCGTGGAGAGAGGAGCCCAAGCTGGAACAGGTTTGCTGGCAGGAGTTGTGACCCTGCGGGGAACCCATGTTGGAGCAGTCTGTGCCTGAAGGACTGCAGCCCGCGGGAGGGACCCACACTGGAGCTGGGAAGAGTGTGAGGAGTCCTGTCACTGAGAAGGAAGGTGCAGCAGAGACAACGTGTGATGAACCGACCACAACCCCCATTCCCTGTTCCCCCCTGCTGTTGCGGGGGAGGAGGTAGAGAAAATCGATAGTGAAGCTGTGCCCAGGAAGGTGGGGCGTGGGTGTTTTAAGATTTAGTTTTATTTCTTATTATCCTACTCTGATTTGATTGGTAATAAATGAAACTAATTTCCCCAAATTGAGTCTGTTTTGTACATGATGGTAATTGGTGAATGATCTCTCCTTGTGCTTATCTCAACCCATGAGCCTTCTGTTATATTTTCTCTCCCCTGTCCAGCTGAGGAGCAGAGTGATGGCATGGCTTTGGTGGGCACTGGCATCCAGCCAGGGTCAACCCACCACAAAATGAAGGAGTTATTTAAAAACAAACACTTCAAGGGCCTTAGATCATTTTGTACTGGTGTATAAAGCTTCTTCACAGTAACAACAGACAAATTACCTCTATTAAACTATAGCCTTATTACTTTATTCCATATATCCCTGTAGTAAGAAAGTGAGTAAAAGATGGAAAAGCCTTTTTAAAATTTTTGTTTTAATTATTATTCTACAAAGGTCCTTATTCAGAGCAGCCTTTGAGTATAAAAGATTCTTAAGGTTAAGAACAAATCTCATCAATTACTTGAATGGAAACTAAAGAGATTCCTAAAGTCAACTGTGATCTTAAGCAATCCCTTAAAATAGTGGTTTATGAAGCACTGTCTCTGTTCAGTGATTTTCTTCTTTTATGAGTGCTACCCTTGAGTCTACCAAGATGTATATAGACACCTATGTTTCAGCATATACATTAGCCATAATGGAGTTGAGGACATTCTAAAAGGTTAAAAAAATCAGGGCAACTTGTTAACACAGGTAAACCTGTAACATAGGTAAACCAGGCTTTACTTATGTGAGGCTATTTAAGAAAACTGTATTCAAGTAGGGGGCAAAATATTGCTATTGGCAGCACAATGACATTCCTGTGCTTTTCATTTTGCTAATCTCAGACAAAGGCAAAAAACTGTGTTTGAGATGGTAAATCCAAGAAAATAAGCAAATGTTTTTATTTTCATTTTAATTGTAGGTAGTCAATTTGAACATTTTATCTACCCAGGGACTATGCAGCACAGGCTGTAGTAATATGACCTTCCTTGAATTTTTCTCTTTTGCCAAGTAAGAAGAGATGAGAGAGCAAAGATTGAATGGAGCTACAGTAAATATTTCTGGTAAAGCCATATGACAAAGCAGGTAATTGTCTCACAATACAGCAAGAATTTTGTACTGTGGGCTCTACAAAACAGAGAAACACAGACTCCTTGGCCCTATAGTCACTGCTGCTGTTGGTTATATAGACCTGGATAAAATGTGAATGTCCGTAGAGATTGTATGTCTTATCTGTGAGCTTCAGTGCAGATCTTTTGTTACAGCCTGTCCACAAAGAGAAGAGAGCGTCTGGACGGATATGTAACGGGTATGCTGCAGCTTCACACAGTCGCAAAACACAAATGCACCCACCTGCCACATGCAGTGTAAAATCCTAATTGCCTAGGCCCCTAAAAAGCACTAGCTGACAGGCCACACTCTAATAGATGACTGAGACAGCTCTTCGGATGGGTTCAGCATCCGAGAGTGCCAACCAAGGGGTTTTAACAATGTGGCTATTTTTGACACAGATGCAGCTTCTTTTCCAGAAATGTGATGTTACCCTGAGTAGGAAACAAGCTCTTGCAAAAATCTAGCATTCTTGTGCTGCACTTCTCATGAAGCACGTCTTGTATTTTCTACTCCTTTGTGTCTAACATCAAATAACTTTAAATACCTAGGTGTTTAAAAAAAAAAAAAAAAAGCTCTGGGAACATATCTGGGTAGGACATACGCTTAGAAGTGGAAAAAACTGCAAACCAGAGAGACCTCACTGGGAGGCTGAATTTAGGACTGAATTTACAAAGGGACTTGAGTGAAGACAGCAGAGCAATTTCCAGGTTCAATGCCATGTTGTATGTGGATACATCCAAAATCCTTCAATAGCTATAAAGTCTATGTCAGAATAATATGTGCAAAATTATAGCTCTAGTAGAAAGGCATGAAGTGTGGGTAAGTGTTCATAAATCAGATGTAGAAATGAAAATTAAAATTGTAAATTTTAACCTGACACATTCTGGATTTACAAAGCTATCAAAATACAGCCATCTCTTTTCACTGGGCTGGTTTAACTTCGTACCTTTAAAGAAAGGAGGAAATGATGCAAGTACATTTCCCTTTAGGATTTGTTTAAATTAATATAGCAACCTCTATATCTACATCTTTATATTTGTAATTTACTACAAAATTCTTGAATGTCTCATTACGACAAGTATGAATGTGAAACTAAATAATAATATCCCCAAAAGTGGTTTAGACCTGATGTAATGATTCCTACGGAGCCATTAAGTTTCATAATTTCCATAAATTCAGTCTCCATGCAATAAGCTCTTTATGAAAGGGCATTTAATTGCCTGATAGGAAATTATGGCACCTTTGCATCAATAATATAGTCAATAACCTGCATTTTTTAAACCTCTCTAAATATCCATTGATGCAATAGGTTGTTGCAGTCCTAAGTCCTTCAGGCCCATTGGACCACTAATATAAAAGGTCTGAAGCTATTAAATATACATTTAACATGATAGAATGTTATGAGTCTACTGGAGGTCAATGCTGTAAAATTATGCCTCTAAAAATCCTCCTCAGAAAGTAATTTATGGCATAGAATATGTTTATTAAAAGTCCCTGACTACAGATTTATGTGATTTTATGTGAAGACTGCAATTGAATATGCTTGGGGACCAGTCCTGTGAACACTTTCCATGAAGTTCAGAGCTTATTACCCTACATAATCCCTCCTGGAGTCAAGGGAAATACTCCCAAGAGTAAAGTTACTCATAGCCGTAAGTATTTGTAGCTTCATGCCCTTAAACTTGTTTCCACAGCTCTGCCTCAGATACATTGTGTGATCTAGCAAGTCATTTGATTAGCAGTGCTTATCTGAGAAAGGGAACGATTTAATGGATAAACAGTAAGATAAACTGTATGTTTGCTATGTACTTAGATGCACAGCACTATCAGTACTTGTCCTGGTTTTGGCTGGGATAGAGTTAATTTTCTTCCTAGCAGCTGGTACTGTGTGTTTTGGATTTAGTGCAAGAATAATGTTGATAACACACTGATGTTTTAGTTGTTGCTAAATACCACTTATCCAAAGTTAAGGATTTTTCAGTTTCCCACACTCTGCCAGCAAGCAGGTGCACAAGAAGCTGGGAGGGAGCACGGCCAGGACAGCTGACCCAAACTAGCCAAAGGGATATTCCAGACCACAGAACGTCATGCTCAGTATATAAATTGGGGGGAGTCGGCCGGGAGGGGTGGGTTGCTGCTCAGGCATCAGTCAGCAGGGTGGTGAGCAACTGCATTGTGCATCACTTGTCTTTTCTTGGGCCTAATTTCTCTCTTTTGGCTATATTCCTTTTCATTACAGTTATTATTGTTGTTATATTCTTGTTGTTGTTGTTGTTATTATTATTATATTTTAGTTATTAAATTGTTCTTATCTCCATCTATGAGTTTTACCGGTTTTTTTCCAATTTTCCTCCCCATCCCAATGGGAGGGGGAAGGAGTGAGCATCTGCATGGTGCCTAGTTGCTGGCTGGGGTTAAACCACGACAGTACTGTTACTATTTCTGCACCTCCACTTTTATTACTCAGCGATGTCAGTGGCAGTGACCAATTAAAGAAAGAAAAACATTCTCAGATCAGACAAGATATTGAAATCCCTTTGGGACATCCCTTGAAAAAATTAGAAGTTCCTCCTACCCTGTGCCCTAAACCCCTTCCTAAGCTTTAAAAAAAAAAAAATCAGTCATGCAAGTCTATTTATAGAATAGTTGCAGTGCAATAAATATTTATGAAAAAGTATTGCTTTTCTGCTGAAAAATAGTTATAAAATGTTATAAAATAATTCTCCACCTTGCCATTCCCCCATCCACATATCCCTGGAAAGAATTTCCCAAGAGTCACTTCCTCCATGCCACTGGAGTAGTTGGTTATCACTGTACATGGGAAAGAGCAAGAGCTATTAATGAACTGCATAATATCATTTCCATTTCTATGCTTGTATAAACTGGGGGAGGGATAATTTTTACATTAATTTCAGCTGTAGCTTTGAGCATATACTAAGGAAAATATACATTCCCACCGACCTGGCATGGGAGAAAGTTTACCTCACAGTAAATTAATGAAGAGCTTATCATCAGCTAAGCTTACAAGCTGGTCAACAAGGCACAGTTTGCCACCCAGGCAGGGAATGGTCCCGCTTAGTCATGCATGAAGGACATCCCTGTCTAAACACAAGGAAGGATAACCAGCAGTCCTCATGGAGGAATACTAATCTCCCAATCTCCCTTCCATTTGTGGCTCAAGAAAATTGTTTAAGGGTGAAATATTGGAGCAAACAATGAAGAAATAAATCTAGCTAGATCTCCCCACTGTAACACTAGAGGTTTGTAGGTTTTCACTCATTCTAAATTCAAATTCTTCTGTGGTACAAGAATTTTCTGAAGTACTGAGGCTCATCTACATGGCTGTGCCACCGTGTTAGCAGGATGATACAAGGGATAGCAGGATGGCAGAGGGATTTCTCAGCATATACAAACACACACGTTTTTCTTCTATTTCTATATACCTGTCTTGAACCCTGTTACTGTGCTGTGACTGCTTAGGTGATTATTAATAAAGGTCTGCCAAAGAAAAACAAGGCAAGAATGCAACAGAGTATCAATCCACACTTCACATTGCAGTAGCGAGCTTTTTATTACTGGAGAAAAGAAGCAGTGAATCTTGCTTATTCTGGACTCCTTACTCTGTCATTTATTTCCTACTTTTTTGGGGTGTTGTCAACAACCAGGCAAGAACAACAAAAATATCACACCCAGCTAGGTGGAGTTGAGCCAAGTCTTGGTTACAACATGAAAATATGGTTTTGATAACATGGTCTCCTTACAAATGTTTTGAACTTCTATTGGGAAGTTTCCTTTTTAAATGAAGATGACTTTTCCCCATTAGTAACTCGCTAATAACAAATAGATTTTGGAAGACTAATGCTGCAGACTTTAAGAGTAGACTTTATTTTAATATAGACAAAAATCTTCACATGTAGTACAAAGACACAACTCTATTGACTTCAGCTGATTTATGGTACAGTGTCTAGACTGTTCTGTCCAGCATTCACATCCCTGCAGTAAAGGCGGGATAAATATTATCACTGAAAGAAGTGCTGTTGTGTAGTCCAACCTGCACACAGTGGCTATACCTCTTGGCCCTCCACTGAGCCTCTTCTACACTGAATTTGATGGAAGACCCATCTAATCTATGCCCCCCACAAAATCTCCAGTCTTTCTATATTATAGCTTGTCTTTGCCCTCAAAGCTGTTAGCAATGCCCAGAGTGGATTCATCATAAAAAGTAACAAATTACCATAAGCTAGGAAAGAATTTTCAAAGTATTGTGCTACCAGCTGATAAAGGATTTGGGAGACTGTAAATCTTGCATTATTTATGTAATACACTGTACATGAGAAGCTGGGTTAACATACAGTTCATCTTGAGCATATACCATAATGAAATCTTTGCCTTTAGGTAAAGACAAGAACTAAAGAGACACATTCAGGAATTAAATTGCTCCAGTCACAAGCCAACATCTATTAGAACTAGCAGTGTAAATGTCACAACAACAAGCAGAATTTTAAAAAATCATAGTTTGTTTTTAAGTGAAAGCTAGAACAGCAAATTAGCTTGTTAGTAATGCAGGACTGACTGCCTAGGTGTACAGACATTGCTGTGGATGACAGCAGAAGTTACTGAGCTCACTTCCCTTCCCCAAATTTTCTTATGGCTCTACTTTGAGGGGTGAAGCTGTAGAGAAGAGGGATTTTCAATTATTGAAGACTTATCATGTGGCTGGCCAGCAATTAGGATAACCTCAGATCTAACCGCTGTGCTAGTGACTATACCCAAACCAGAAATGTGTCCCAGACTTTAGACACTTGATACATTACTGACTGCACATCCAAAACAAATAAGGGGACCCCAGAGCACTTGTTAAGGAGGCACTTACTTTAAAGCTGCTACAAATTTTTCCATAAACTTAGTTTTACTGTGTACATAGATCTTGGTAGATCCATGTGTAGGATTGAACTCTGGTCTTTGGCACATGAGCCTTGGAATATGTTCAGTGCCAGATATGATGAGCTTTCTGGTAACTAGATTTACTGTAGTACACCAGGAGGAAAAAAAACACGTTATCAGTGGCTCAAATTGCATACTTTATTTTTCCTGCTAATCTCTGTGCTATTTTTCAGAAGTGAGAAATCTTATAATAAGAAGGTGTAAAATTTATATATTGTATACCTGGCCTTACATTATACTATTTATTTATGAAATTTACCAATTCTTACATTAAAGCTATAAAGCTACGTTTAGAAATCTAAGGCACATAGTCTTAGAAATGAGGTGGGGGGGTTGTTGTTTGCCTTATTTTTTTTAACTCTCCCCAGTGAAAACAACTCAAAAAAATAATTTCCCCAATGATCCAGTTTTGTATAATAAAATGAGAATTTACTGCAGACTACTTCTTAGTAAAAAAGAGAAACTAAAATCTTAATCTCATGATTAAATTAGTGTAGGACAAGTCTCAGACCTATGAAAATCTTCAGTGTTAATGTTACAGCTAGGGAAAAGGGTCTACTCATGTGTATCATATTTAATGCTGGGGTTTTGAGTTAAATTCAGAGCATGATGGACTCCAGTGAAATAGTGTGTTTTGAACTGGACTGAACGCTGTGGGGAATTCCAGCTTGGCTGCAATTTCATCAACTGCTTTGGGGACTTAATCTCCTGGATTCAGTTTCCCAATCAAAAAAAAAAAAAGTAAATCTGGAGACTGTCTGAAGAGTACTGATTTTTTAATGAGAGAGAGAGAGATAGACAGACATGGGTGAGGTGGGGGGCAGGGAGTGTAGAGGAACACTTTAAAACAAAAATGTTCAAAAGAAGGGTGGAATCTTCCAAAACACATTGTAATTGCCCTGAATCTTCGCATTCATCTGACAGGCTTTGGGAGATGGGGATAGGAGTAGGTGGTGTACCTTATTTGATTGAGCGGGCTTTTTTTTTTTTTTTTAAAAAGGTATTTTAAATACTTCCTCAGTACTTAAAATAGTGTTTGTGGGGCATAGGTGTGTTGATCAGTACCACTCAGATCTTGTGAAATACTCTACAGAATAGGCCATTTAGGATTTCAGAGGAAACACTGAGGTATTTGTCCTGTAATGCAAGCCTGGAGGAAGGTTGCTTTCCTACAGGCACGGAAATCTCTATTTATCTGCCTAAAGGGGAGAAGACGCAAGTACTTGATGGGGAGAAGAAAGCACTGCCCATTTATACAGATAAGAAATTAATTCAAACAGAGGCTTCCCTTAATCATCAGCTACTGGGACATTACACAAAAGGGAACATTTCTTAACAATTTGTTATCCTTCATCCTGATTTGAAAAAATTTTTACTGGAAATGTAGGAATACCTTAAAGTACTAGCTGAAGACGCAGGCTTCCCCCGCATCAAACCCTGGAAGTCAGAGGGTCTATACCTTCAAGAAACTGAAAACAGGAGCATGTAGCAACTTCTTTACTGTGATCCTGTTGACATTCAAAGAAATTACTCTCACAGAATGGTCCCCCCCCTTTAGGAAAAAAGGGATTTACACCTGCACTTGTTACATGAAACTAAGAGCACCACTAAACAGCAGAAGAATTAAAAGCAACTCACAGCACCACATCAGCTCTTGAGATTTCTGAACGTTCATGCATTTTTGGTGGCAGAAATTGTTTGTCTGTGAAAACAGGGCACAGCAAATAGCACAGTACAACACCCATTTCTTGGCACTCTTCATGTGCTCCCTGGGTAGAGCTCTCTCCTTTCATATCTCTCTGGAGCCATGTACTAATTTCATGTATACGCTAAGCTACAAAGAAACTAAGAAGGAAACCTGTATTTTGCTGATGTCCTGTATGTTGGAAATGTTGGAGCCTGCATTTTCTTTTTATGGTGTTTACAGCACCTAGAACTTTGCTGAAAGCTAAGCCAGGAATAAAACAAATATGGGGCTTGATTCTCCTTTTTACTTGCATTGATAAAACAAGAAGTCTAATTCCTTTGACTTCAGACAAATTGTTCCTTATTTACATTGGCATAAAAGGAAAGCGAACTACTAGCCTCATAATCAGAAGAATCTATATTGACAGCTAGTGTATAACAGAACTCAATAGTGCAGGACAATCCTATCATACAAAACTGAAGATAAGAAATGCCGTACCTGGGAATGTGTTAGATTTTGCTTTCTTTCATAGCCAGAATTTTGGAGTCCAGCAAAGCTGTGGATCAACACTGACAGCATAGCAGAGACAGAGACAGCCTTACTACCTGTGATGTGAGCACTGCCCTGCTCTGGCCACAACTCCTCTGTTCACTGGAAATGCAGATATTGTAATGTCACCATCTGCTCCGATGTAAACTACAACTTACATCAATTTATTACGCAGCGGTTGGTCACAAAAGTTTAGTTTCATGAGAAGCAGAACTAGATTGGAAAACATTTCCAACACAGCAGACTTTTGTCAGAAAATGCCATTCACTAAACCCAAAATGTTTTGCCCAACATTTCTCTCTTTCTTTCTGAGATTCACACATATCGTCGATTGAATTCTTGACAGGCTGTTGGGGAGCCCAGTGCTTCCGCGCTGTGTAATGCCAGGAGATGAGCTAAACAGGCACTCACACATTCACTGCAATAGAGCTGACAGATTCAGGTTACCCACACCACAGTGCCAAACTTCATGTCAGGGACATGAGGACAGAGGGCCTAGGACCTTTAGCCTTACGGTAGAGTAAGTTCAAAGATATAGATATTCATACGTACATAAATTATTCAAAGTATGTTTTATAACTTCTAAGACCTTATAAATAAACCCACATTACAATGCTTATGTTATGTTGCACATATGCTACGTTATTTATATAGGAAAATCCTAAAGTAAAACACAGCAGAACTAACAAACAAGCTGAGACTTCTCACAAACAGTAAAATAATCATATGTGCAAATAACAAAAGTCTAGTCTAAGCTTAGTAATAAGTTGTCGGAATGTTCACCCCCAAACAGATTTTTTTTTTTTTTTTCAATTGAGCAATTCTGAAAATTTTCAAGTATTCCTCAAACAACATCAAGTTTCTGGTATGAAAGAAGTTTGCTGGGACCCACAGCTGAAAAGGATGTCAATTCTGTACAGCATCTTTTGGGGCTTCTAGGATACTCAGCAGGTATTTTCCCGGGTTCCTGGGTCAAAGGCAACAATGGGAGAAAGTGCATGAAACAGTGACATATGGTGAGGGGAGCTTGTTTCAGATGATCCAGGGCCTGAGTGTCAGCTGTGTCTAGAAACCTTGAAAGCTGTAGCTGTGGCCAAGGCTTTCATGCTTAGGTTTCAAGGCACAAGGCTAGAAATCCTACCCTGAGAGATTGTCTTGGAAAAAATGGAACGTCAAAGCCCAGGGATTTTGATACCCATTAATGCTGTATCGCAAGTAAGTCTTATGATGCATCAGGTTACAGCAGGTAACCCAAGGATGACCTAAGCCAGATAACTGGATATTCTTAGAAACTTAATTGTGCAAAATCGGGGAGGGGGGAGGAGCAATCTCTCTCTGCAGCTCCATGATTATATTCAGACTATTCTAAATGTTTGTTCTTTAAAGAACATGGAGCAATTAAAGATAAAAGAGAAAAATCAAACCCTATCAAGCTGTCCATGCAGAGAACTCTTCACCAATTTTCTAGAATTGCCCCCTGATGTTATTGGAAGGTTTCTGAATAAATCACCCATAGCATGGAGCTTTAACGGCTGCTCAGTTGTCTCACCATCAGTTGCACACCCTTTATCCTAGCAGAAGGTGTTAGTGGCACCTCAGCATCTGTCCAATGTTCACATGGACATTTAACATTGGTTCACTTTCAAAATGTTCCCGGGGTTAAGCCATCCACATTTTACTGTAAGATTTATAGACAATTTCAGGTATAAAATACTTTGTTTTAATAATGAGTCTTTCTATAACCATGGCCACTTCATTAACTGTAGGCTGCATCATGCCTACTGCCTTCATCTTAATTTAATACAGCTGGAATATCAGGCACTTCTATTTTGTCAACTGTTCATCTCCTTGCAAAGTTTAGGCTTCTACAAATAGCTTTTTCTCCTTTACTGTTTGTACTTCTTGATATACTCTTTTAGCCTAACTCCATTTTCTTCCCTATCGGAAACCCTTTAAGACTAAAATAACTAAAAGTATTATCTCTTGTAAAAGCACATTTTAGTTGACAACAACAACAAAAAAAATCTTATTTAGAGACTAGCTGTATTTCTTTATTCTTTTTTTCTTATAGGTAAATCCTAATATAAGGCCTTTTTTAAAATGTCATTTCTACTACAGGCTGGAAAAAGAATTATTCCTGTCCAAAATGTAAAATGTTCTAACACAAATGGAAACTTGAGAAAGTATCTTTCCTGAACCCATTTTTAGAGAATAACTGCTCAGATGAAAATCTCAAGCATTTAAATTATACGGACAGCCATCAGGGTGCAGTATTCAGATTATATTAACTGTAGTACATCAGTTCTCATTTTATGCACAGCTACACCACTGTGCTCTTATTGCATCAGCGTGGTAGCATGGGACCCTCCAGTTTTGTAAGATAAAGATGAATTGTTAGAAACAAATGTTAATTCTGCTTTCTGTCCTCTACAGCCATGACAAAGCCTTAAATATTTTATTTTGTTCCTAAGAAGGTGGATTTAGTAGCTCTTTTCATTCTCTTTCACCAATTACTGCAGGAATATATCCAGAGATACTAAAAATTCAGCGAAATCATCCACCTCATCACCAGTTTCTAGTAGGTGTCACTGATTTGGCCCTGCACTCGAAGTCCCTGATTTTCCATGTGAGCTGACACACCAGATGGCCCCGGACTTAGTCCCTGCTTTAGATCTGCCCTTGCTTGAAACCATCTCCAGTGCTCATCCTTTGTGCTTACTCTCTGTAAACAAATAAGCAACTAACTCTGAAGAAAATTTTCAGTCTGATTCTTTTGAGTGCATCCGAAGTCCTACAAATACAGTGTTGCTCGACTTGATGAAAGATATTGCTGTGTTTTGCAGGTTTCTTGCCTGCACAGCTCTTTATGTGAGCTTGCGTTCACACAGCCAGAACGGGGTAAGCTATCTGGTCAGTAAGAACTAACTAGCACAAGCAGCAAAAATGAGTATGAAGTTCTCAGAGAACCCAAGTGAGAAAAAAGAAACAAATACTATTTTTAAAAGAAGAATATGTATCTATCTCTTTGTGGGTATTCTGCAAAATATAGGATTTGGAAGCATCTTGCTTGAATCTAATTTTAACATTATAAGCTGAGGTACAGAGGTAAGAAATGTGGTGCTGGTACCATCATTGCATCAAGCACTACTGAAGATACTGTGGTATAGTACAACACAGGACAGCTGGGATTACCCATTAATTGATCTCAGAACATCCTAGAGCAAGGCATTTCATCTGATTATCTCTTTGTCAATCTGTGAAAACATAATCACACTGCTGCCCTCTGTAGAGAGCTTCCATAGGTAAGAATAAATGCACCGCCAAATCCATACCTTGGCCACCTGTGTAATGTACAATGGTCATTATTTTTTCATTTATAAAAATGCATGTTAGATATCTATAAATATAACACTTGAGCCTGTAACAGGTTGTACTTTAATACTTTTACACATGTCAGGGTTCTTTTAAGATGGTTTTCTGTTCATGATTGCATTTTTTATCATTATTTTTAAATCCCTTTTACCCACATAAGCAGAATTGGGAATGGGAGGCTGCACAGGCCATTTGAACTAATGACAATCCTGGTAACAATGGTTATTCCCTAAAATGATCAGTGCTGCAATGGAATGAAGTTTTGCCAGTGGGCAAGTGTGTATGGAGAGGAAAACACGGGAATATCAACAGAGTCATTTTGCAACCTCGGTTATTCTCTTCTGCCTGCCTTCCAGCCACATTTCCACTTGTTCTGCTCCTTTCCTGCAGCGGATCCCTACTGCTGTACTCTGTCCTTTGCTTTCCTCTTTTCCTTGTTTCACTCCATGGGTTTCTTATACCCAGCCCTTGTTTTGCTTACCTACCTTCTTCTCCAGAATTACCTCTTCCCTCCAAGTCGTAGTCTACCCCAAGTACCTACCCTGCATTTCTTTTTGCCTTAGGCCTTTCTGGATCCCTAGGTCCAGTCTGTTTGTTCAAATAATGGGTCCTACTACAAGCCTCAGCCTCTAGTCTGGCTCCTAATCCAGTTTTCTACCTGTTCTCTTCTATGATTTACACAAAAGTCTTGCCTCTGGTGCCAGCTCTGGTTCAGTGGTTTTGCCTCTGCAATGGAAGGATGCTGGAGCAATGCATCACAATTAAAAAGGTATAGTTTTAAATTACTTTTAACTGTTAATATTTCACTGACTGAGAAAATAACATTAGAGATTGCCACAAGATCTGAAATACTGATTATAACACCCTGTCAACTGCCCTCGTAATTTCTGCATGTTTAAATCTATTTTTTCCTAATAAACCCCTGTGAATCATTTGAGAAGCTGAGTTCTACATCCCATAATTAATCCCAATTTATTCAAGAGACATTCTGAAATCAACAGGAACAGTTCTTGAGTGATTAGAATGAAGATCTGTTAGACCAAGACGACACTGTATATTCAAGTTACTGTAAAATACAATAACAATCCAACTTCCATTTCAGCATGGTAGGAACACTAACGCTGGGAAGTCCAAACACATGACAAGTTCTCTCTTGAACTTTACCAGACTATGAATTTCAGAAGCTCAAATTATGAATTTATTGTTGCCTGTAATGAACGCTATGTACAACTCAGAATATTTCTACTCTCTATTTGCATCACACATTAGTGGCGATAATTGATTTGGTATTAGTCTTGCATACTTGACTTTGTTTAACAGGTTGCACTGAGCATCATAAGTACTTGTAAGTGGATGTGTAAACTTCTTTAAAATGCTGACTCGAGCTGGCTTCTGCATGAGATAATTGTTATATTCCTTTACTATATTGTTTTCCTGGAATATTTTTTTCTGTCTACATAAGTTCCAATTTTTCATTAACATTTTAATATTAATTTTTCCAGTATCCTGAACTTTACTGAAATATGTTCATATGTTCATTTATTCCAGAGAGACACAGATATAGGACCCAACAAGTCTTTCTCTAATAATAACAGACTGGAACTTACGTGAGGAAGTAATGGTCAGCTCAGGTGAAGTGTGTAAAACAAACTCTTATGAAACTTGTGAAAAAAAAAAAGTTAAGGATGAAATTTGTCTCTGTAGACAGGATATGTGGGGTAATACTGGATATAATAGGTAGAGGTCCCTCACAAAAGCATCTTTCATCTTTCTTGCAATACTTACGTTTGCCATGAAGATCAAAAGAGGCTAGAGTGGAAGCTAGATTTGGGAGCATCAATACAAAAGCCTGCGCAGCCAGATTTGAGAGCCACTGAGTGGCTGTGGCTTCGGCTTTTAGGATGCACCAGTGGACTGCGCTGCCCTTTATAGCCACTAGTTTACTTGCTGGTCTAATAACTTCCTAAAAATAAAGCTAAAGTTTCTCCAGGTTTTGAGACTTTTTTTTCATGTTATTGCAAGTTCTCCTTTTTTTAGGATAACAGAAAAGATTACAAGACCATCTATGTTTCTGCTGTATTTCTTGCCCTATTTACATTTAAACCAGGAAATTAAAATAATGATTAAAAAATGCATGCCACGCCTAAAAAGCACTGAATATTATCAAGCGACTACAAAGGCTGACACAATGGAGCGATGAGCTAAAAAAATCCTGAGAAGTCAAAACTGGCTATGAATGAAGTTTTCAGCGCAAGGAAATAAAAACAATAAAGTCTCCTTCAGGTGTATAAAGTGGAGTGAAGCTGACAGGAGAAGACATTAGACCACGGCAGGATATTTGAAGGAACTTAATAAAGAAGGAGGATAATATAGCCCCAGAATTTAATGAGGTCCCTGTAGTGTTTGCAAGAGGAATTGGAGTTGGAAAGCAAGTAATAAACAGCACGCTTAAGTTTTTCAGAAAGTATTGTGCCTAAAGGCCATCAGGTTAACGTTCAGATTTAATGAAAAAATGTACATACACCAGAGGGTTAAAGCATACAACAGATCTCTTCACACTGACTTAAGTCTCTGCTGGGGGTGGGAACTCTTTCAAATATAAAACTCCTTCAAACACTGCATGAGAAGATGAGATGGAAGAAAATATAAACTGTTTCTTCTCTTACTTGAAAGAATACTTTCTTTGATTTTTTTGGCAAGTTGAGCTGATTGATAAAAATATAAATCCTTTTTCAGGAAGTTACAGTATTTTGAAGAAAATTAGTTGGAGCATAAAAAACATAGACATTTATATTAACGATTTTTTACACTGTGTCTGGGCCCAGCCTTCCAGGTTCACGCCCAGAGAAGTCGGCCTCAGCAACAGGAACCCAAGGCTTCTGCAGGATGTAACCCTGGAGATGGTACTGCAGCCCCCCAGAAGCCCTGGGCTTTCCTCTCCAGCTGCAGGGACGCTCAGGGGTTGGGTACAGCTGGGCAGGTGAGCTGGAAAGAAGACTGCTTTCTCAGGCAGAGGTTAATTAAAGAGGTATGCTACGGCAAAATATTTAGATTCAGAGGTATTTCAGGGCTTTATCTGACAAAGTAAATGCCACCAGAATATTTCTGTCTGGTTTCAATAGGCAGTCCCATTTCCTCATATCTTACTACTACAGAATTTACTAAGCAAACACCAGATATTATGGAATACGTATCTGGATCCATAGTCTCTGAAATCAACAGATGTTCCTTTGACAGCTGTGGGCTTTACAGACCCTTAAGACGACATTACCTATTTCACCTGACCTCTTACTATGCAACTAAAAGCAACCAGAGATAAGACATTTTTGGAGCTGATAAAAAGCCTCCAGAGCAGTGGTTCTCAAAATTAGAGTTACAGCCTCAGGTTGGGGTGTGAAGAGGTTTTTCTGCGGGTTCACAACATATTCTGCAAACTTAAGATCTCATTGTTAAGGAAATTACTTCTAGCTCTTCTGGCAACAAAGATAACCTTCAGTATGTAAATATCTGAAGCAGTTAGCTCTATCGAATATACAATAGTAGGGAATGCCCAGTTCATGATGCTTTCTACAAGGATAGGGAAATTATTCTATTCTAATGTTATAAATACAAAATAACAAATTTGTAAGTGTCAAATATACATACTATCCAACCAATCATGAGGTAGTAAACTATTTCAGCTGAGTTTCTGTTGTTGAAACAGCACCGAAGTTTCTGACACAACTCAGAGTGCAGATATGCTGTGAAAAACTATAGGATGGGAATGGCTTGAATTTAGAGTTGCCTAAAGACCATTGAGTTTAAGTTTCAAATACCCTGGTTGATTAAAGCAGAAAAGTTTAAGATATGGGAGACTAGAAGCTGCCACTGTTTAAAAGCTGTAATGCAAAGAAACATTAAAATAGTCACAGAGAATTTGCATAGGAAATTGAGGGTTCACTGAAGATGGAAGGGCAAAAACTACGACTTAATCCTTCACCAAGAACAAGCATCTGTTCATCTGTGAATATCCTGCTCTTCAGGATAAAATTTCACTACACATAAGAAGATATCCTTTAAGTTGACTGTTAATATACTTCAGGGGCTGAACTGCATAAGCACTCATGAGCCTATATAGATAAAACTGAGGAACTATAATTGTAACTCAAAAGCACTGGCCATATACAAGAGGCAACGAATGATCCAGTCCTTGTTCTCATCAAAAGTACAATCTGATGCCTGTTGAAGTTAACAGGTATTATTCATCCAGTGTTTTCACATAGGAAGAAAAAGCGGCTTTTTTTTTTAACAGAAGTCCTGAATTCTCAGTGCTCCAATGGAAATTAATACACAGAACCTAATCTTTTTAGACTTTCTTCTGCTGTAGTTCAAAACACTTGTTGTTAAAGGGGTCTTTGATGCCTGTTTTGTAGGGGACTAATCTATGGGGAAATGGAACTGTCATTAAAAGGGAATAAGAGGAATAAGAGGTGAATTTTAGAGGAAAAGCTATCCTATAGGGAAAAGAAAAGAAATATATATGGAGAAACAAGTAGACTAAATCAGTGTCCAAAGCACTGAATAACATGCTCTGATTTCTGTAATTCACATCAGTCAAGTGTTTGGTCCAATGTCACTGAACTGAGCTGTTGTCATAAAACATATAAAGGAATTCAAGAGAAACCTAGGGAGGGCTGTAAAGAAACAGGGGGAGTAAAGAGACAAACAGTTCTGAGAAAAGGAAAAGGGAATGAACCTGACAGAACAAGTGGCCTTTCCCTGCTCTGTAGATTTTCCAAGAACAAACCTATTTAAAGAATAAAATTATTGCAAATCTGTCCCTACAGTTACTGTACTGATAATGAAAGCCATTAAAATGAATATTTGATAAATGAATAAATGAATAAAAATGAAGGGAATAAATGAATGGTAAATGAATATAAATACTAAATGGTGAAAATTAAATGAATAATTCTCTTAAATGAATAAATCCGGCGTGCTTCAGTTTGTTAGTGCTCTATACAGATTAAACTCCTCTTAAATAACATCTTGAAAGGAGTTTGCATTGCACCACAAGGATATATATATATACACATATACACATACACATACCTATACATACTGGGGGGTCCCAGGATAATGGAAAGTAAACATCTGCATGTGTGCCATTGCTTGGTTTCCTTAGCACACACCAAACCCGACAATTTAGTTATTAGTTAGATTTTACAGTTAAAGCAGTCAGTGGCTGTTGCAGAGGCAGCAGTATCTCAGTGTTTGCCTGAGCTGTTTAACTCTCTTATAGCAATTGTACATTTCCTGTACTTTTATTTATTAAACACTGGTATTCTTGGCATTGTACAAGACACAAATATCAGTATGTTCAGACAGCACACAGTCGAGAAGTCAAAGAGGAAGACAGTTGAAGAGAGGGAGATAGATTGTTCAACACAGCAGTAGCTCTTCATAGAAAGAGGAAAAAGGAAGAATTAATGGAGCAATTACTAAATGTACAAGGGAAGAAATATTCTGAACAGGAGGCCAGACCTATATAGGTTGCAGACAGGGGGAAAGAAATAGATACATAGGGCTAGGTGAGTAACTGAAAGACGGAATTACATGGTCAGAAAAAAGAAATATTTGTCAGCAGTCAACACCATCAAACTAGAAAAGAGTTCCCTAATTCACATTGCTACTACTGACAAGGTTAATCTGTGGAAGGCCCAACCTTCTGTCCTTACTCATCCCAGACCCCTAGTCCCTCTGGCTGGAACTGGCAACAATAAACTTGTACCCCATCACCTTTGTCATTCCATTAGCATCAACATTTGTGTGCAACTGCCTGCTTATTTCCTTATTTAAGTATTTCTAGCGCAACCCGCTGCTAGGACTGAAAGCAGAAGTTTGACTAGGGACCTTGTAGAATCTACAGAGAGAAACTAATTTTTTTTGTTGTTTAAAAGAAAAATGCAGCTCAACCCCACTGGGAGTTTATCATTTTTAGCTGTGGAAAATTAAACCGTCCTTATGCTGTACAAAACATTCCCCTTCTTCCATTCGCCCACTGTTAAATTCTGAGCACTTTGCAGAAGCACAGGTCCCAGTAATTGAGGAATATGACGGTCAATTGTCTTGGTTTAACCCTAGCTACTAGGAAGAAATAACTCTACAAAGTTAACCCTATCCCAGCAGAAACCAGGACATCAATACAAACAAAACCCCACAGTATGCATTAGTATATACCCCCTGAACCTCCCTAACAGATGAAATAAAGAATTGCCTCAATTCCTCAGAATTAAACACCAGATTTAGTCTATTTACAATCCAAAATTCTCTCTCTCTATAAACCAAACAATTTAAATTCCTCTCCAGAGTCAAATAAATCTCAAAATAATCTCAATAAAAAACAGAACCCTGAAAAAAGTGAAACATCAGTCCCATTTTGAACTGCTGCTGCATATTTTACTTCAATTCTCCTCTCATCCACTGGAGGAGATGCAGTAAACAAAGATACCTGGAAAACAGCCAAAACTATCATGTGCTTCTGATATAACTGCACCCTGCTTTTAGATTAGCTCTGCACAGCTGCTGTTGTTTGGTCACTATGTCATTGTTTCATAAGTAGGTCTCACTAGAGATTTAGGCTTGTCTTTCTGGTAGCTACTAAGTTCAACCTGTAAGCTTAGGTCAACAACAAGTCTCATGATGAGGGCCCTGTATTTTGAACTTGTGCTTCTCATTCCAGAATGTGTTTCTCTAACAGAGCTTAAGGTTTGTAACCCAACAGAAGCCTTTTACTTGTCAGTTGGTAATTCCTTCCTATTTGATATCTTGTGTAGTTTCTGCACCCCAGTTCTGAAAACAATTATTAAAATATATTTTCTATACATTATAACAAAGAAAATTTAAAATACAAAAGTCCACATAAAAATGGCTGAGCAATCTTATAGTGGGTTTATAACCCCTTTTTTCCATGGAAGGAGCCAAGACCTGCATTCCAGTATTTCCTAGCATTGATGTTTAAAATAAAATTACTAAGTTAAAATAAGCAGACATCAAATAAACCAGAACAATGAATAGGATGTTCACAATCCATTAAGCATAACATGCTTTGCCCTGTTAGCCCTGTTTCCTTTTTCTGACTCTTAAAAAGTAGGACCTGGCCAGTAAATACTTGGTATCTAGCTATTGGTTTCTCCCTTTCTCTATTTATGTATACATCTGTTGTCTTAGTAAATTTACAGAACTAAAGTTACACTGGATTTCCTACCTGTCCGAATGTCTATTAGTCTTACAGCAGCAGTTTTATTTGATTGGTTAACTTGACTTTGAAGCAATAACTGGGAAAGGCACTTTAATATTTTTAATTCTCTGCATGACATTAGAAAGCATTTTTTCATTATCTTTGTTATCATTCTGTTGTTTGCCAAGCCCCAAACCTGTTGATATCCCTCAAACATTTCAACTCTTTAAGTTAAAACAAGATTGATTAGCAAAAAATTCTGAAATACGAAGCTCCATGCCATCTTATTTATTCATTAAATGCCAAAAAGCCATTTTGTGCTCCTCATTCCCTTTTATAGGTATTGACTAAATGTTGTATCAGTATCAATTACAGGGATTTGAAATGGTGAGAATGGTGAAGAAGCAGAGAATGAGATTTCATGATCACATCAAAGCCATAAATACTGTCATTCTTACTGTTCTAATGTCCCTTAAGCTTTATTTAATGGTTAATTGATTGCTAAAAAATCTTTCAGGTTCATTTAATTTTCAAGAATGTGGCCTTGTTAGTATGTTGCAAGGGCACTTTTTTTTTTTTTAACAGCAAAGTTATATATTATGTGGTATGAATTATAAAGCAGTTGTCATGGAGATGTTGCTAATGCAGGAGACTATATGCTGTGTACTTTGAAAACTGCAAGAGGGTATCTGTTTACAAGCACTTTTTCTGAATGCCTTGCCACTGGTGGTTAGGATATTACCTGGATAGTTCATTGCACTATGCCTGAGTATTATGCTATCACAGTGATATATCCAGGTAGCTCTCACTTTACACCTGTCTAGACATTATGCTGGAAATTTTACTGGTATTCCAAGACCATAATGGGGCAGTGAATCAAAATATATTGAATTGCTCTGAAGCTTATGTCTTATTAAAGAAGTGTAAAAATTATACAGAACTGAAACAGGTAATATTAAGAGCTTGAGATCTAGGACTTCTTTCGTTCCTTTGATATATCAATATTAATTAATTTATCCAAAAAACAGTAGGCATACAAAAGCGATCTTAATGAACCAGTGCCTGCAATCTGGTGGCTCAAGATTTGCTTACCTCTATAAGATTTTGGTAAGTAGGTTACAGAACTGTTTCCCTCTGTTTGCACAGCTGTGAAATGGGGACGTTTATGCCTAATTATCATTATAAACTGCTTTAGAGCTCTCAGGATTGAAACCACCATCTAGACGTTAGAGGAAAACACCTCTATCTCAAAAGTTTTTCAAAAGATAATATTCACCCATCTTTCTTAATAGTTGTACTTTACTGTATATGTATACAGTGATAATGATTAAGTAATTTTTATTGTTGAAGCATCATATTCCATCCTTAACAGTCAGTTTGACAATGTTTTTGCTTGCATGTTACCAAACAGAACGAGCTGACACGTAGAATTGTTTTGTAAGACAAATGGTTTTGAAGGAAGGTTTGCAGTATTACAGATTTTGTAACATCAGAGTATCATTTTCTTTCTATCTTTTGTGGTAGTGCCTGTAGAAGATACTGGGTTTTCTGACACAGAAAACAAGATACAGCCTTACTGCAAGTAGGTTTTGCTTTAAGCATCAAGTTCACAATTTCGTATTTTCACAAATACGTAGAAAATCATGATGCCTTGCAAAATGAAACTTAAGAGACCAGTTCATGAAAAAATTATATGCTCCATTTACTCTAGCCTCCTATGTACTTTATTTTTTATTAACTCACTTGTCCTTTATATGCAGACCATCTCTCTAATATGTAACCCAGAAGGGTGGACTGCAGAATGGGGAGGGAGTAAACCAAAACAGACCTTTGCCTTTCCACACAGAAGGTACATTCAGAAATTCACCGCACATTAGATAAGAAATGAACCACACAGAGTTCTATGGTTGTTTTGAGTGGGTTTTAGCCTAGATAAATGAAAAAAAACTAAAAAAAAAAAAAACAACCCAAAAAAAAAAAAAAAGACAATCCTTCTAATGGCTTTTTTGGACTGCAACATGTGATTTACAGACCTCAAACCACTTCTTTTATTGCAGAAGGGACACTGTACTTCCCAGATATTTTTTCTTCCCTCAGTTATTCCATGTTTTTTCCTCCCTTTTTGCTCTTGGGTACAACTTCCTTCTGAATTATACTAGAAGATAATTATGATCTTATTGCCCTGGTGGGATTCAATGGCCACAAAAAATTTCAGTTGGAAAATGTCTGCTTATGTGGTCCACAAGCAGGCAGGTTTTGCTTTTCTCACCAGGTGAGGAAGAGTCATCTCGGTGTTTTTTTCTTACAGATGGTAACCGATGTCAGCTACAGTTCTGCTGCAAAAAATCTAGTTTGTAACATTCACCTCTTCTGGAAATTATCCAAATTTGTTAATACATGTGAAAACTGCAAATGCCTCACCCTTGCTAGACTTCTACCTTCTATTAACCCATGCTAAGTACAGTGGATAAAACTGCCTTTTTTGTCTGCTGACCACTATTGAGCCTTATTGTTGGGTTTTTCCCCACTATTGTCAGTTTATCTTCTTTCGTTTTGTCACTGATTTCAATGGGCTGGGAACTCAACATATTAGTACAACTTCTCATGCATATGTACAGAGAAAGATGTTACTTATCTGCTGAAATATTCTGCGCTCTCTTTAATATGTGACATATGTACCAGCAAAATAACAAAAACATTCTTAAACGTTGCATGCAACCATTTTTCCCTTATTTTGCTGGTAAGTTTTCTACTTTTAGAGAAAAACTAAGGAGGGAACTTGAAGATAAAAACACAATTAAACATTAAACAAAATGAGGCTAATCACAGTCTTTTCTCTGGCAAAAAAACCCAGATTAAGTTAGAAATGGAGCTGGTGAGGAAGGGAGCACAATACAAATCAATAGAACACTGTCAATTTACCACTAAGGATGATGAAGGAAAAGTCAACAAATACTGTGAGAACCCAGATATTTTCTTTTACCACTAATTTTTCATATTAAAAAACAATACTTGGAAGTCATTGGTGATCTTTCTGTACTTTCTCATTTATAGCACCCAAAAATAATCCTCAGAGCAAACCATGATGTCATATTATCCACATTTAGTTGCAGTCTTGAGGGTATGATTTAATTTCTGTATTGAAATGAGCTGGGTTTTAAGATTAGATGACAGGACTGGATGTTAAGATACCTGAGTTCTAATCCTAATCATGGGACATCGATTATTTCAATGATCTTAAATAATGTTTAATGGCCCTGGTTTGGGCTTGCAGTTTGCTGATTCCAGAAGATGTTGAAGATTCCACATGCCAAAATAAATACAAAGGAGCCTCCTCCCTTCTCTCCCCTGCTCCTAATGAAAGCCAATAGATTATGGCTCAGAACTGTCAGGAAGCTTAGTAGCAACTTTATGTGCTCTGCGATATTTACAGAGTCTCAAACTGAAAGGTAGTCACAGAATGCCAAAGTATATTCTTATCAGAGAATAGTAAACTTTAGTTTAATGTTCCAGTGCAGTCTTCGTATTCATCCTCTTAAAACATGGCTTATAATTTCATTGCACATCTATGCTGGAAATTTTCTTCTCTAGGTGTGAGAGCAAGAGCTGGATGAAATCAGAGAAAGATACAAGAAGCAGTGTGGCCTGATGAACCTTGATAATTACTACAGTGTCGTGTGTTGGACTGGCATAGACCGTCATAAGAGTAGAGCAAGAATGACACCAATTTTCATAAATTTCATTACATCAGTACTGCCTCTTGAAGATTAAAATGCAATGCTCTGGAAACAGCAGTTAGCAACTAAGTAAATTTTTAGTCAAAACTAACCACTGATGGTGGGTCCTAGTCTTCATCCTGTAAGGCATCATTTGTTCCCCCTGTGTCACTTCAAAAGAATACATACAGAACTGGAAAGACATTCAAGTCCTTCCTACCATGTGACAGTGAAAGTAAATCACGATAGTTGTTCCTGTTGTGGAGTGGAAAATAGGAATGTGTGAATCTGTAGAGACATTAAAGTAATCATTAATCCTTTTCTACTTGTCAATCAAAACTGTTGTACTCTTGGGGTAAGAATATGTTTGGCTGAGAACAAGCTTTTAGTAAAATGGATTTGGCAGATGCATATTTGCAGATGCTCATGAAAGATGAATCATGACATTTCCTGACAACAAATACACCAAAATGTCTGTTTTGCTACTCTCTTTCACTTCGGGTATTGCATCAGCTGTATATACTGTATATGTACGTGTCTGTGTATAAATCAATCAAGCACTAATGACGAAAATTCTTTGCATCTTTTACATCAGAACACAACACTACCATAACAATATCCTGGTCACAAGAAAAACGGTGAAGAATGTCTGAAACAATTGAATAGGTTCTTCAGAAACGTTATGAATTTTGATCATTACAATGGTATAGGCAAATTCTTTAATTATCTATGATCATTATATTCTCACAGAAGATTTTCTTTTTTATCATTAAACCTCATCAAAGAAGATTAATTAGCTAAAGACCATTTATCTGGGATCAGTAAACACCTCCAGTGCAGAACATACTAAAGGGAATGGTGATTTTATCCCATATTTGAGTAAAGAGTAGGAAGTAACTGTCTAAATGAATGAATGAATAAATAAATAGACAGACAGACAGACATGTAAATAAATAAATGAATAAAAATGAAATTGTCTCACAGTTCAGTATCGGTTAACATTTCAATTTTATGTCATTTAATTATTAAGAGCTTTGTATGAAAACCAAATCAAGCCAGCAAAAGTAAAATGAAAAGTAAAATGAAGTTAATAAAAAAGAGTAAGACAAAGAACACAGGAGAACACTAATGAAGATGATAGACAAGTTTGAGCTGATGCTCAGAACCACATCAAACGCTGTGTAAAATGTACCTAATCTCTGAGCAGCCTTTGGCTAGCTGAAGTTAAATTTTCAACACCCACTGTTAAAGACACAGGTACTCTCTTGCTTCAACATCACCTATTTTTTTACCTGTGAAAAACGTTACCACTTCAAACTCATGTTGACAACTATACAAAATCCCAAGAAAAACACACTGAACTGAACTCATAGATTGATTCAGCCTCATTAATTCTTTGTCTTTTTTAGGTATTTTTTTTGTAGGTTTGTTTTGTTTCGGGTATTTTGGGTGGGGATTTTTTCTTACTGTTTTCCTTTAAATTAATTGTTTTTGTAAGGAGAAAGAATCTGGCTATTCCACAAAAACCTGTTATTGCAATATTTACACATTAAAATTCTAGTATGCCTTTGAATGCTGCTACATGTACTGTACAAGCTGTGACCTCCCGGGTGATAGCTACTAGAAAACCATCTAGTCCGACCTGTTGCAGATCCAGAGCATCAAATCACTATCAGTGAGAATCACATAGGTCCTCAGAACACAGAGGCTACTAATGTAACAAAGGTAGAAATAAATTTGTCATTAAAGGCTTCAGTCTGTCATACTAAGCTTTACAATACCTTTGTCCATTCTTAAGGATTTTTCCCTAAAACTGGATTTAGAAGTATCAATTAGTACTTTAAAATGGATTTATAAGCAAGCAGCAGCAATGTATCACAGTAAATTTTTACTCACATGCATTCTGCTTGAGCACAATAGTTACATTTGACCAAACAGTATCTTCCAGACAGTATCCAGCCTTGACACGAAGAAATCCAGAAAGGCTATTTCTCTTGACTACATGTTCCAGTAATCTTTTAGGAAGACATTTTGCCTTATTTTGACTTTGAAATGTTCAGCTGCATTTTGCAGAGGAAAATGCCACTACATCACTATCTCCCCAGCTAGGAGGAAAGATTGGGGACAATTGCTACAATCAATGGGAAGCTCACACCATCTTGGAATAATGATAAACCCTTGGCTTGTGGACTGAAGGTATTTCACCAGTACAGCTTTAAACAGATTGTGTTTGCTCGCAATCACCCACTGTATTCAAATAGTCAGGGCAATCATTGTTCTTTGCTGATGTAATCAAGCTGCAGTGCAGGATTTTGCTTCTGACTAAGGATGTTTATTTGTTATTAAGTATAATATATTGAAAGTCATAGCAATGCTGATGGGTCAGCACAGATGCCTTCCATCATGAGTTACCAAGATGCATTTCTTCAAAAAAACCTCATAGATGGAATGTTTTCAGCTAGCTGAGGTTAATAAAGATAGGTCCTTCATCATCTCAAGGAATGGAGCCAGTAATGAGTAACAGAAATAATACCATAAATCATTCTTTATAAAGTAGGATTGACTATTATATGCTAAAATGTCTTTCATGGTGAATTTACATACTCTTACTGACAACAAGAAAGCAAAGAGGAAAGGTCACAGGGGACACAGAAAGGTAAAATGCTGCTATGTACTCCTGTATTTGATAGCAGGTATTGATTTACAGAATAAACTACAAAACAATCCTGCCTACAAGTTCAAGGGATACAGCTAGCATAGGAGTCTATTCATATAAGGAAACAATCTAAATTCCAGGTATTTTGAACAGTTAGCTGCTCAGAAATATCTGGATACTCCTAAAATGAAAGAGCATATATATGTATGTTTTATTACTGTCTTTTACCACAATTCTTGCATTAATATGTAGGGGTAGTTTTTGCTCACAAGATGGCAGTGTTGATTATTACACACTGCTTCACTGAGCCTTCCTCTAGAAAAGGTCGCTGTGCTGCTACCCAGGAAAAACCACGCAGGGTGGCATTCCCTAGAGGGCTGCATTTCCACACCTCCTTACCCAAAAGGCAGATCATCTGACCTACCACACTGCATATTTGCTACCATAAACCCTCAGGATTAAATATACAGCATGTGTCTAAATCTCTGAACATCCTAATATCCAAACAATGTCGATCCTTTTTTTCCAGTTCTTATTACTTTTAATGTCAATAGAAAGCGTTTTTTTCCATCCTTACAGATGGCTTTTCCTCTGTAGAGAGCAGGGATGGTCTTTAAACTGGTAAGATTCCAAGTTTCCAACCTCTGTTACGTTGCCTTTAGCAGCAAAAGGTTCCACATGATTAACACAAATGATTATCAATTGGCTATTTGCAATGCAGATATGCTCAAATAGTTTTGGAGACCCTGTACTGAGTAACATTCAAACCTTACAGGACTTTTTTTCTGGACCCAAGAGATTGCATCCTACCAAATACATTCACAACAGACAAGAACTGAGGCATTTTCTGTTCAAACTCAGCAGTGCTTCTTTACCTACCAGTGGCACTCATAAAAATCAAAGAGGTTCAGAGGCCATTTATCCAGCTCTTCTTCAGAGATTGAGGGGCAAAGGCTTATCATTGCCACTGAATACTATGGCATGTTTTGGAGAATTGCTTAAAATGCAAGCTAGCAAAAGGGCCTGGAATTCACTAACATTTATCCAAGTCCAGAGTAAGAGACAAGGATTTTTAATGCATATTGACAACTAAGGGAGATTTGTATCAGTAAATGAGAAAATAAAGCATTTGGAAAAGGGAAAATCACACATTTTTTTAGTAGTGAGCCTAAGTTAACTGCAAAGACATAGCAGAATGAAAAACCATGACAGAAACAGGCAAGTGTACAAACCAGAGTGGCCGAAAAAAGTTAGTAGAGCTTCTGGCTGCAGTTGTTGTTCTGACAAACTACAGTCATCAAGGCATGGAGAAACACCCAATATAAACCGAGGCAAAACTGACAGATTGCCATTATGTAAAAAATGAACAACAGGAACAATGTATCTTTCAAAACAAGAGCATTAAAGATTGTTTTATTTACCTGCTGTAAAAGTGAAAAATGCTTAATTACGCATTCCCACTGATCTATCTCCAATAGTGAAAGTGATTTTTAAGTAAATTAAATTTGCAATGTTTACTCTTGAGCATCACATGCAAGATGAAGCTTTTCTTAAAGAGCTACTGTGCATCCAAAGAGACATCATTTGCTTTGGACACTATAGCAAAATCATTTAACATTATTATGATAGTAAAGCTTCCATTTCAATCCTAACAGCAACAAAATTCAAAGTACTGGCTGAGACTGCATCTGTAGTGCAACCAGTTTTGCTTACACATTGCAGCACTGACTGCACCTAGAGCTTCAGATTACTCATGTTTGGTGTCACTTGTAATCTAACACAACATACTAAAAACAGAGTTATAGTTCTAAACTTGCGATTTCCTGCATGGCATGGGTAGTTAAATATTTACGGTTAACTTTAGTAAAGAGTTTCTACTAAATTAATTTGTCACCTCCACGATACATATTTTGGAGACATGCCAGATTTTTGAAGGACGGGTGAGTTATTTGAATGGTAAATCTTCTCAACTACTGTGGAGATCAGATGGCTGAAGATATCACAACTATACAAAGGCATTCATGTACTCCTTCCTACTGACAATGGGGAGCTCAGGGAGGAAGAAGTATTTCTCATTCATGCACAGAACTCAACACTGTGGTTGCTCAATTGCAAGGGCACTTTTTCTCCCCTCCATTGCCCCCCACGTAGTTGTTTCTCTGACGCTTCCTCTCATGAACTGATTTTCAACAGAGCAGTGTGCTCTGAATCCATCTGAGCCAATGGCCCTGGCTTGGTTTTTGTCATCTCTGTTTTCCTTCCACTACTGCAGTCATCAGGGCTGCCAAAGCATCCACTATGCCCTTCCCCTGTGAGAATGACAATGGATTCTGACCTTGCTTTTCTTTCCTTTCTCGTTCCTCTTACAGCATCTGCATAGGTATCTCTAGCCAAAACCACAAATTTGACTGGTGCCTTAGAAACACATTTTTCTACTCCCGTCCAGTCTTATCTGGCCAAATGAAAATATCAGGCAATAAACATTCTGGGATAAGGAGGACCTTTTCGTGTGTGTGTGTGTGTGTGATTATGCATTGCATGAGTTCTGGCTTCTTGCATAATTAATAATGTTTAGTGATGCTAATAAATGCCACCATAACAGAACATGAATTTGGTGTTCTAGTATGCTGGAACAGGCTAGCCTCTCTTTAATAACTTGCTACCCTCTCATTTTAATTACTGTTCCTTTCCCACTTCCCAGCTGATTGTCCATTTACTTCCCTGCACAATCTGTACCTACAGCACAGGCTGAGTTCCTACTGACATCGACGGGGAGTCTGAATTTAGACTCTGCAATGGAGATCTGAAGAGTGCACTAGTGGGGAGAAACTTGCCCCTGGCAGCTGCACGCATGACTCACTACAACTGATATTTCAGATGCCCCAGATTATGACCTACTTTACTGTGTATTACTCAGAGAGAATGAGTAAGACATTTCTGAGATGGATACAAAACCAGTATTTTCTGTGGTAGCAAGGAAGAAATGCTTTCTTAAACATTAGATCAATTTTGGAATTCTTGTATCAATGATTAGAATTCCCTGGGGCGCTGTGCAAAGTCTACTGAAGAAGCGAACTGATTTTCATAGGCTACAAATCAGATCTGCGGTCTTTAACTGAAATGCAAAGTGCACGTTTCCATACATAAGGGATCATCTAACCGATGAAAGACCAAATAGGCCTCCATAAATAGATTTACTGTTTGGCAAAATTACAGGATTTGTGGGTAATTCATTCAGTACTGGCACCAGAAGTACTGTTTTCAGCCTATTCTGCAAACCTTGTGTGGAACAGGCCTTACAGTCAGAAATCATTTAAGCATGTCCCTAAGTGCTTTGCTGATATAATATCATAGATCCATTGAAGTCACTGGAAGCCTTTCCCTGACTTTTATGGGCTTTTCATAACATCTTCTATGATTCAGTTTTCCAGGTATAAAATGCGAATATGAATAACAGCTCTTTCTTCCTATTATTTGTCAGGTCTATTTAGACTAGAAACTCTTTAGGGCAGGTCTGTCTTTTATATGCAGGTGCTGTGCATAGAACAATGGTCCCCCAGCTCTGGAGGGGAACAAAGTACTACCATAATATTATGCTCCAGGTTAAACCAGTCTTAATTTATGGAAGCTCAAAGGCCCATGCTATGCAGCGGTCCAGGCTAAATCACCAAACTGGTTCCTCTTCTCACTCTAGAATTTGATACGGGTAACTGGGATACAGCTACTGAAATGCAAGACCAGCTCTGTTTTTCTGCTGCTACTGGAATTTCTCTGGCTCTATATATGTGCGTGGATTTAAACACCCATGTAGATCAAACTTGCCACTCAATATGCAAGTCTTGAAAGAGCTGTGGCTCAGATTTTGAAAAAGTTTTGAAAAATGAAGAAAATACTTCAGTGTGTGGTTACACTGAAATCAGTGTGAAGATATCAGCTCTTCCAGGAACTGCACGGCAACTTTGTGGACTGAACACTCTTCATATAGGTCTTAACCACTGCATTAATCTTAGAAGAGATCTTAAAGAGCTTAAACAAATTTCTTCTTATTCCCTTTAACATTGTAGTATACCTGTCTTGGCCTCTTTTTAACCATATACTGTAATATAATATGAACATCGGTATGGGGAATTCATAAAACATCAGCATTTTGATCTGTAATGCTCCTGGATACAAAAAAAATAAAAGCAATTTCTACAGGAAAAAAATCTCATGTTCAGTTGCCTGTTTAATCTGCAAATGAAAGGCTGAGATAAGACACCAAAGAAGGAAAACACAAAATAGGAATGTTTACCATGCATTATCTTCATTAATACAGAAGATCCTTATCTGGACCACTCAAAAGATTCCATGTGGGTGGATTTTTCGTCTGTGAGAAATAAGGTTTTCTTTCGCAATCAGCATTATATAAAGCCATTGGCATCACCTGGATTGTTTATCAATATAAGTGTAAAATGAAAATTAGATACAAAGTTTAAAAGATTTAACCTATTATAATTATGTTAAGATTTGAAATATGGAATACAAAAAATTATATTCAGGCTACCTCATCAACCCAAAATGATGGTTAGACTTCTAAGTATGTATGTTTTCAATTTTTTGTGTTTATTCAATGGCCTTGCCCAACCTGTATTTTATATCTATTATTTTAAATTTTGACTGCTGGAGGGAATACAGTATTCTAATTGGATAATAAAGATTATAATGAGTTAGAACAATCAATCAAAGAAGGATGACCACTTTGAATAGAAATTAGGAGTTTCCTATTATAATTCACTATCAAATACTTCCATCTAAAAATTGGATGTAGCTTTATCCTAGGGGTTTGTAGTAATGCCTTCAACAACCTCAGAAAGTGACATTGGCATTTCTGCTAAAATATCTTCAGTATATTTAAGAGCTTATTTAATTTGGTTGTAAAATTCTACTCTGGGCAAGTATAAGAAGTGTAAGACACTTCACAACGATTACAGGGTGTCAACACACTGTAGTAATTACTTACAGTTCAACATTTTTGCAAAGTGTTTTCAAGACTTGATTGTTGAATGAGAAATTTAACCTCAAAACCTCAAAACTAGAACGAGTTTAAGATGAAAACCAGACATCCGGGACCGTACTACTACTGTTAATACTACTACTGTTGCTGCTGTTAAGCTATGGGGTAGTATCTAGATCTTCAGTGCTATTCCAGTAACTATCCAGCTATATGGAACTACCTCTACTGACATAATGCATACTTGAAAAGCAGAAAAAAGTTCTGATTCATATGCTCAGATTTTGAAAAGCCCATGACATTTTTATGTTGAAAATACATTAGAAAGTGAGGACTTTTGATAAACTCAGTCTGAAGAGCTGATTATCACTAATCTACATACAAATAAAACAAGAATACAGAATCACTTAATCACCAATGATGTGACTCCAGCTGCCTGCCTCAGATCCTTTCTTCCTCAATACCACTGTAGAAGGTACTCTTCTATAATGTACTCTTTAAAAATTACACCATTAAATAGACACACACAGAGAGACATATATACAGGAGTGATACATGGATTTTTTTTTTTTTTGCATTTGATCACATCCTACGTACAATCTAACTTATAAAGAAAGAATCCAAAATAGTATAAATCTCAACAGGGTGGGTTTTCTGCACTCTGCTTTCATTTAGCATATGCAATACATCTCTTATAGTAATTGTTACTAATTTCTTTTTCCTTTATATAAATACTTTAATACTTACAAATGAGGCAACAAAGAAAGTCAATTTGACATTTAATGTTCCGCACAGAAATCACAGACACTCTGCCAAAGAATTAATTAAAATTACAGTCACATAATAATGACACCAATAATAAATACTCATATACAGGTAATAAATTAACTCATTAATTCAGCTGGTACACAGTTGTAAATAACTATATGAAAATAACAAAGATTTTATATCAGTGCTTTAAATGTTAGCTCTGGTTTTAATACTGAGTTTTCTTCCTTGGTTGTTCACAATGATTATGCTTTAATGGGATGTTAAAATATAAATTTATTAAAGAATTTGGAATAAATTGGTTGGAAACTTCCTAAAAATACTTAAAAAAGATTCACAGGCTTTTTCAAATTCTGCCTGACTCATGAAACCAAAAATCTCAGAATAAAAGCACTGGATGTGTGTGTTTACATATACGTGTGTGTGTATATATATATTATATATACACACATAAATATATAGACACACACTACATATGTCTCTCTCTCTCTCTATGTCTGCAGGTTCAAACATCTTTTTTCCAAATACATCTCATTGAGGGATGCAAGATCATCCCTTCAAAACATTTTTAGGAAAAAATATGATACATATGTGAACTGCTTTAGCTCTGATTAGCAGGAAGTCTTCAGCTTTTATCTGCTAAATTGTGGTATGGTATTGCAGTCCTGTATAGGCAAAACTCCCATCACAAGGAAGCAGTGGATCACTGATACCAGCTTGCCATAGGGAGGACATCCCAAGAGCATTTTATGTCCTTTTGGGCTGCTGTATCAGAAAGAAACCCCATCAATCCATCCTTACAAGGAGACAAGTCAGAAAGGCCATGCACATCTACCTTCTTCCAGTGTCGTATATAAATACCTTATTTTGTCTCTCTTACAGCTGTTTCTGAGACATAATTTGGAAAAACAGAAACGTCGTTCTCACTCCAGAACCTTGGCCATGTGTGCACTAGGTAATGTGCTGCTAAAACTGGTGACAATACATGTTGCTGATACAGGAATATCACCCACAAGTCCACACAACATCTGGACAATTTATTAACTGATCATTTTAATCCTGCAGAGTTTTCATTAAAACGGATTTTGTAAGCACTGAGTTACTAGGTGCTTTTGATTTACTGATACAGTCTTTGGTAGGGAACTTTGATTAAGTTCTACAATATACTGTAGATTCACATCTGGATTGGCAAAAACCATGGCATACTCCCAAGTTATCAGTCAAGAACAGTTTTACTTCCATCACATTTATTGCAAATGACTTACTGGATATTTAAAATAGTATCTAAAATGAAATAGGAGAGATAAGGGAGATTTAGATTGTCTTGTATCTTACACTGTAGAGAATATATTTCTTTAAACAACCTGCCCTATTTTATGCTTAATGTTAAAATAGGCCTGATAAAGCAACGCTTTTGAGCTTCTTCTAAGTTTAATACTTGGTCCACATACACAGTTTCTTCACAAATGTTTTCTTTCCTACCTTGTAGTAGAAGTGTGCTACTTTTTAGCAGGACTGACAGATTCTTCGTTTAAACCATAACCAACATTTTTCAGCTGTTATTAATCCATAAATTGTCAAGGCTATGCTTTCCCCATAATAAAATATATTTTAAACAAGTTAGCTATCTCAAGCTGAAAAAAATAGTTTATTATCATTTCTATTATAAGTATAGAAATCAGTTCGGTACTTACTGGTTTGGTAGAACAGGTTCATTACAAGAATAGTAAAATGGACAAAAAGTAATGATGTACCATGCTTCCAAAAAAAACTTCTACTGTATGGTCACAAAATATAGTAAGGGCTTTCAAAGACTAGTAAAAATTAGGTTCTGCTTAAAATTGTAGTTATTTTGGCTGCCTTGACTGTATCTTTATATAATAAAAATGTATCTCAATAACAATATCATAATCTTTTTAACACTAAGATTACCATTTCATTGGTAGGAATGAAAAGACTATACCAGCGATTAATTTACATATTTATCCTTTGTCCAACAATGGCCACATTCTTCACAGAGAAGTGCAAATTTCTCAGAGTTGTCAATTACAGATGAACTGGTAGATAGCATTTTTTTTCCCTAAGCATCTTAATCAGTAACTTTACCAGCTAAAACATAAAGTACATGTCTTTGCTACAACTGTTTTCCCATCTAATATGCCATTTCATCATGCAAGTATCCAATACTATATGTGTGTGCAATAGAATCAGAAATTATGGTTACAGGCATGATTTTTTGCCTTTTGCCTGAAAGAATATTCTAAAACTAACGTATTTCCAGCCAAAAAAAAAAAAGTATCAGAGAGGATAATGAACAATTTTCAAGCTATGGGACTAATTTTCTGTTGGTCAATAAGGCTAAAATGATTTGTGCAAGTTGAGGAATTTGCCAGTAAGTTCTCTTTAAGTGCTCTCCTAGTGGAGATGGTGTAAGGGGAAATTTAAGAACAGCATAGATGTCTCGTGTCCATAGCAGGGGAAGGGAACCAGTGAGCCAAGACAGGCTGATAGACTCTCATAATTTGGTATTTCAGGTGAAGTGAACCAATGAACTGGAATAGGCCTTAACACAATACTGTACCATAGTAGCAGAAAGGGGATCATTAAAGCCAAGATGGGCCATGGTATAATTTTTGCTAACCCTGTGAAAATACATTTGGCATTACTTGTGGTGAGACAAGAACTAACCATATTGCTGATTTAGCATAACTATAAGGCCTGAGAATATCTATAAACTGCAGCAGAACTGCTGAACTAACAAATGGCTGATTTAACACAATAAATAGCACATAGAAAAAATAAAGCGGCAACAGCATAGTTAAGACAGCTGCAGAACAAGGGGGAAAGGAACTATTTGAAAGGAACATTGCCTTTAGAATACAGAATTCAAAAGTCAATATGGAATATTGAAATGGGAAAAAATAAGAGTTGGTTTCAGGAAACCAGTTTCCCAGAGAAACGTTTCCCAGAGAAACAGAGAAATCTCCATACTGGGAAACTGACTTTGCAGAAACAATGAACTATCAGTCTGGGAAGCTGAGGAAGTAAAAAACAGAAGGCTATAGGTTACGGACTCTTGAGGGGATGAAAGACAACTCAGAAAACTACCAAGGTGGGATCAGCAGAAGCAGATCAGCATTAAAAACCCCAGCTGCTAAGAATCAATTGCTATGGAAGCAAACACCTTCTCCAGGAAACCTCGGGATGCGAGGTGGAACTCTGCTGGGAGCCCCATGCTGTGAGTGTGGACTCGTAAGGACCAACAGTGGTTGGGAGAGGTCAAGGATTTGGGAATTCTTGTCATAACCATGACACTGCGTCTTGAGTATTTCTGTGGCTGTATGCTGAGTAGTATGTTATAGCTGTCCATTACCATTATTGTCATTAACATTATTTCATAAGACTATTAGAGCCATTTGCCATCCACTACCATTCTCGTAATTGCCTCAGTATCCTAACTGCCTATTGTTATTGATTACTTATGGCTATCCGCCCCACAGTTAAATATTGATAAATCATAGTTGCATTTGGTCCTGCCATGCTTAAATTTATACAAGCTATTAATCAATGTAAGTTTTAAAAGCTGTCCTATATACTTCACATAGTCACAGTCCCTTTATTCACTTCATGATATGTTATCCACTCCCTTCTTTCTCCACTTACAGGTCAAATTAGGCAAAATCTTTGCCACTGTGTATGGAAATTGCCCCAGTCAGATGCTCTTTAGAAAAAAGATAAATTCCTAGCCAAATAGGTTGTGGTCTAAATTAGAGCTAACATAGGAGATAGATACAGAAATACAAAGGAAGGGTGTATATAAGAATTATAAGAGTCACTGCGTATTTCTTAAAACTCTAGTCCCACTGATCACTGAATTAGATTTCAGCCACAAGTCATACTATGTAAAATACAAGTCACATCTATTTTAACATTAGTCTACAAGGCTTGCAGAGGACAGGCTGGAATAAAGAAGTAGTGTGAATGTTGAGGACACTTTGAGAAGCAGTAGGAAAGTGGAAGAGTAAAGTTGCTTTTCCACAGGCAGCAGTCACAGGAAGAAACATGCTGAAAGGAGCCATCTTGAGAAGAAGGCTGGTAGATATGCAGGTTGGCTTGGTCAGAAATAGAAATATACATATTGATATATTATTTTCATTGCTGGCTTATAGACAGAGACTATAACAAACTCCATACATGAAACTAGCAAATTTGATTTCACCATGGTTTTGGAAGACTGACCTCTTTTTCCTGCTAAGATGGTAAGTCCTCCATCCGTCCTCCTTTTCTTCAGAAAACAATGACTCCAGTCATGTAAAAGGAAGGCAATCATTGATTAAGTATCTTATAAATTTTGATATCTCAGCAACTGTACTGGGTGTTGGTGGAAAGGTGTTAGCAGCAGGGGCTGCAGAGGCCTCTGTGAGGAGAAGTGAGGGCTGCCCTGTGCTGGAAACAGCCGGTTCCCGCCAGTCCCAGCCAGTTCTGCAACAGCCCCACACAGCTGAAGCCTGTCAGCGATGCTGGTGGCACCTCTGGGAAAGCTTATTCAAGAAAGGGCAAAATGCTGCCCAGCAGTGAGGGAAAAAAGTGTGAGTGAGAGCCCTCTGAGCAGCCAGGTCAGGGAGGAAGGAGGTGCTGCAGGTAACGGAGGCGGTTGTCCCCTGCGGCCTGTGGGGAGTAGGTACGCACGCTGCAGCCTGTGGAGGACCCCATAGTGGAGCAGGGGAAAAGTGTGAGGAGGAAGGAGTGGCAGAGAGGAGCTATTACAAACTGACTGTAGCCCCCATTTCCCCACCCCCCTACACCATGCAGGGGCATGCTAGGAGAAGGGAGTGAAGTTGAGCCTGGGAAAAAGGGGCAAGAGGAAGGTGTTGTTTTAATTTTTCTCATTGTCACTCACTATCCAATTCTGTTTTCATTGGTAAGGTATTAATTTTCCCCAAGTTGAGTCTGTTTTGCCTGTGACAGTTCATAGTTAAGTGATCTCCCTGTCTTTATCTCGACCCACAGCTTTTTCACCTCATTTTCTTCCCCTGTCCTGTTGAGGAGGGGGAGTGAGAGAGCGGGGTGGGTGCCTGCCACAGCTCAAGGCCAACCCACCACCGCAACAACAAAAAGTGCAGAGATGTATTAAGAGTATCTTAGTACAGTGATTTGTGAAGAAAAGACTTGCATGAGACTTAGATATCACTTGGAGTCAGACAACCTACCTTATTCTAACAACTAACTTTCATGCACTGGTATACAATGAATCCATCAAATATTTTAACTAAAAGAAGAAAGTATTTTATTTCCGCTCACAGGAAATTATATTGTAAAAGCGTGACTAACTTTTCTGGAATAAATCCTTTGAACTCTTTGACTACTTTTTCCACATTTGCACCCACACCAGTTTTCTTCAGGACAGGAAATTTGGAACGACAATAAAGAGAAATTGGAGGGTTTTTTAATAGTCTGACACTTAGAATAGCTGTATAATACTAAGTACAATTGACACAAAGCATGCCTTGAGAGCAGCTGAAAACACTCAGTGCAGAGAAAATACCACTTTTCTGCCATGCCTTGGTCTCTTTTGTTAAATCTGCTTTCAGTCTGCGAGGATGAACTAACAAGGAATAAGAGTAGAGGAAACGACCTGTTTTGTTGTTTCCATTTCATTATCATTATTATTTTTTAAAATTTGTCATATACTTGTGTTATTTCACCAGCCAGTCCTGAAAACTTGCCTTGAAGCTGCTCGTTTAGGACCATATTCTCTCAGTAAGCAGTACAGTAGTCATCATAACTGGTAAGACTTTCTCGCAGCCATGGTGACAGAGGGCAACAGCTGAAGCTTCCAGGAAGCTAACATTTTAGTTTTAGTCCATGTTTAACTAAATTCGTCTCCTCCCTGAATGTTACTGGTGAGCAACTACAGGCAAGGCATGAAGTAGGGTATTCTGATCAACAGTGGAAGTACTATCATTAAGGGCCACTGGAATCAGTCCATTGATTCCCTCCTTGCAGAGTACTAAAGTGAGAAGTTGAAGTTCATTAAAACTGCAGCTTTGACTAGCTTGGCTGGAAATTACAATGCTGGGTTTATTACATAATGTATTCCTCTGATGTATATTTTACTTATCACAGATTATGCATTAATAGAGGCATGATTTTAGATAAGGGGATGGAAGGTAAATGTCAGCAGATGATAATATTCTCTGTATCAACATAACTTCTCATGTTGACTCTGTAGAACCTTCCCTTGAGGCTAAATCTGGCAGGCTGTGATTTATGAAACAGTTTAAGGTGTATATTTGATAACCAACTAGCCTAATTAGTTCAGTCATTATCAGTCTTGATAATTTTGGTTTCATTCCAATATCTATTGATGTCTATGAGAAGGTTCTGTTATTATCAAGGGAAAGTAGGTCATATTTCAGTCTAACTGGCTTTCAATAGCTGTCATGGGATCATCTTAAAGAACTGGAAAGTTCTCAGCTCTAGAAAAAACAAGGACACTGACTCTAGCATCTGGGGTTTTTTTTCTTTTTTTTTCTTTTTTTTTTTCCCCCCTCCAGACAGCCCCAAGTGACCAGGATATCCAAATCTGGCACATCTAACAAGCTTTCTGGCCACTTGACTATTTATCATGGCATTCAAACTTGATGATGGTAGCAGGATAGGCTTGAATTCAAGTTAGTAATGTTTCCTCAACCTGACAATTTTATTCTAACTTCTGTAAATAAAAATAACAAATTTTATCTTCTTTTTTTTTCGTATAATTTATTATTACTGTTAGGCCTCTTTGTATATTTACTGCTTTTAAAAAAAAAAATCTGTATCTTTTCATGTCTCATTTTTATATTAACAATTTATTCTTTCACCAGATGCAAATCATTTGATGTTGCTAAGCTCACACACAGCCATTGTTATTGTTATCTGTATTAGTAATGGAATCATTATCATTCTCATCACTAAAAGCTAGCTCATTATCTGATAAGTCAAAATTTCCTCCCAAAGATTTTGAGGTATTTGATTTTCCTCATTTGTATTCTCAGAAGTCATTTCTTCCTCACTTGCTGGAAATGAAAATGCACCTTCCATAAGTAAGCTGCCATTCTGCTCATTATGCAGCTTTGATTATTAATTTTTCTTTTCTCCTTTGCAGCACAAGAATGATTGCATTTTTAACTGTTTTGTGGTTCCCAAGGGATTCCCTTTGGAAAACAGCTACTAGGGGTTAAGTTGTGATTATGTGGGCTTGAGGCAACTACTGATCCAGCTACTAAAATCCATGGGCGCTGGTAAGTCTGACAGTTGAACCACAGCATCTGTTGGTGGGTGGGGTCTTGGGGAACAAACTTTGGGAAGAATTAAGAGATAATGATACCGGTGACAAGCTGGCCTTTCACTAGGGCAAAAGATGAAAGGACATTTCCCTTCTTTTTCACCCCAGTTTCTCACTTCTGTTGACTCGGCGGCCACAACCTAGTCCAAACTCCTATTAGCCTGCAACAGCTAAGACAACCTTTTCAACGTTTGCTGTCACTTTGCAAATGGGTGGCTATTTCCTCTCCTGTTAAGTCCCAGTTCTGCAGATGTATATGTTCTTAATCATCACTAGGCACTGTTCTAGCATTGAATATTGACTGCCTTCATATCTATCTGCAGGATGAGGTTACAGTTTGTCCAGCTTTCTTACATCAGGTTTTGTTTAGACCCTCTCTGATTTCTCCTTGACACTATACAGAGAGTGAAATTTCCTTTTCAGAACTGCTTGTTTGATATAGGAATCCTTTTCTGATCTTTCATGCACATGGTTCTCCTCTTATGAAATGCTACTTCATTATGTAACTGGGGTCAGGAACAGACTTCTCCAATGAGAAGTGCCAACACATCGAGTGTGCACGATATTTGGGAAGAAAACGTAATCACTCTAGGGCAGCGGGGAGTTGTTTCGTTTTTGTTACTCTGTTTTTGTTCTGCTTTCCTCTCACAAAGAAATATTTCTGATGATGTGGTACAGAAAACTACCTGATGTGTGAGCTGTAAGTGGACTTTTAAAATTCAATTAACTTTATTTAATGGGATTCATGCATTTGTAATATCAAGGAGTCACATTACTGAAAATTAGTTTCAGTAATGTTCTTCTAATATTACTGCACAGCTATTTGTTGCCAAATGGAAAGAAAGCTAATGACTGGACTTAGTTTCTCATACAGCTGATACTGCTTTACCCATCTTCCCTCATATGACATGAGATTATGCATGCATGCTACTAAATCATATTTTAAATCTGAGATACCTGACCCCTTTAGAAAACCAAGTGCTTCTATTTGTTTAGTCAGGAACATTCACAGCCAGAGAAAAAATTTAGATTCTTAATTTCAATTTATTTCTCCGACTTTAAATTCTCAACTTTAACACAAATTTTGCCTAGAGAAAGGCCTTTGCATGCGCCATCCTGGCATCAGCCAACTAGCCAGACCACAGCATTAGGCAGATCTCTGTAAAAGCTTTATATACAGAAGTTACCTTTTTTTCCCAATATACTGAGCAAAGATTACTTAATATTTAATTCAGCCAGACTTTTGGAGGAGAAATCCAGATTGGAGCCATGTTTGAAAGCTTTAAACTTTGTTTCTCCTAGAAAATAACACAAATATTTTAAGGATCTGAAATATTTTCACAGATCTTATAGCTCATTTCTCAATTTGGAAAAAGCGAGGCTTTAAAATGTCACACAAGTATTTTGCCTACAACAGAAATGTCAGTATTATAAAATAAACCTGTTAAAAAGAAATTTAGTGTATGGGAACAACATTAATCCGTTTCAAGGCCACTGGAGTCACAGTCTGAGCAGAAAGATGGAAACCAAGGAGGGATAATTTTTAAAGATACACGACAAATGTTTCATTATCACTACATTGACTGCACAGAACCTGAAAACGGCATTGGATTTTGTTTAATGGGAATTCATATTTTCTTTGCATTTTGCTGTAAATTGCAGGCTGGTCAAGGTTAAAAATGCAAAATTAAACATGGCCCAAACTATGGCAATTTAGCTTCAAATTTATACCTGCTTTAAGAAGATGCAAGACAGACTACATACCAAATGTTATGCATCTTGGTTCATTTCAGACAGAGCTGTAACAGATTACATTTTTTTCATAAGACAAATTATACTTAATAGATATGTATAACTTCTCTATTTTTAGTAGTGATCAGCCTGCAGAGTATACTATGCTGGCTAAACTACATATGCTGCACGAAAACAATGAGAAACAGAAAAAAAAATAATACAAACCAGACAAAGTTATTTCCTTTCATTGCTTCTCTGATCTTACTGTTCTGTCTATTCTGTTGTTACAAGGTAGAGAAACTGGATGCTAATTACAAAAACCCCCACAACCTATAGACAGATAACAACTTGCATTTACACAGTTTAACGCCTTTCACGGGAAAAAGATCTTGAGGACTTAAAAACTTTACATGAACTATATACATATTTGTCATGGGAAGCACATACCATTATAAAATCAACACTGACTTGACAATGTACAGTACACCTGAAAGAGTACCACAGCACATCCATGTTTAACTGTACATTTTAGAGGAAATTTAATTTATTTTGACGTTTTCCCAAAAGACCTACAGCAAGGAGGCTGGTACACTGGCCTGAAGGACACCACCTGCAGAAGCAGAATGCTAATGGCTTCCCTGGGACCTCTCAGGCACCTGCTGCCCAGAGGGCTCATTGTTTTCCCTGAGACCTAACAGTCTAACGGAGAATGTAGTTTGTTGTAGCCAACAAGCCAGTTCTTCACTGGAACTTGGTAATGACTAACTGATCCCTATTCAGCTGATATTTTATTTCCTAGTGACATTCATTGCACACTACAATTCTTCTGAGGTTGGGAAATATTTAATATGACAAAGCAGTTTCAATATGAAATTAAGCACAGAGAAAGCGGTGATACAATTTTTAGTTACTTACCCAAAATGATGGGGGAATTAACTAAAACAAATAATTTTCCCTTTTATTTTATCTGAGTTAGACCAAAACACATTGCCAGTGTTTCTGCTTATATTGTCATCATGGAATTCAAAAAGTTCTTACCTGCATACACTTACAGCATGGATTAAAGAAATACAAAAATGCCTTATTTGTTATTGACTGGATCCCCTACAGGTGATAGAAGAGTTCTTGAAAACACTTAATTTAAAGACCTTAAGACTGATATCTTTCCAATAAAAAGCATCTTTTTCTTAAATTTTTTCAATTAAGAAGCAATATTAGAAAATGACAACCATTCTTCTTCCCTGAACAGTGGCAATATGGCTCTAGCAGAATACATTTACAAGGATTTTAGTTGTCTGTTATTCTTTTTGCTGGTGCAACATGAAAGATTTTTGAGCTAGATATGACTTAGATATTGTGCAAAACAGTTCTTAAAAAAAAAACAGATGGAGGTTTTGTTATTTTTATTGACCTTACCACAGGGAACAATACGATAAAAACTCTGAAGTAAGCACAGAAGATTTTGCTCTGTTTTATTTGGTATAACCATATCATGGATATGAATCTATTAACTTTTTAGAGAAATGTTGAAAAATATTAAACTTTAATGAAGAAAGATCATAAATTACATAGAAAAAGGTTTCCTGACTATTTGTAGTAGGCAAGATGATCTCACATAGACTTTTGGGCTAACTGCATGTCAAAACATCTAGTCAACCAGAAAAAAGCATAAAAACCAAACGTTTATGTCATGCAAAACAGAAAACAAATTGTAAGAGTCAATATTTTTACCTTCAGGACAGAGGTACAGAAATACAACCATGGCAAGCATGGCAGAGGAACTTCAGCACAGCAAAAATGTAGTATTTTCTCTATGGAAGTACCACAGCAACAAAAAATGGTGAGTATTCCCACATTTGAATAGGATCACAAGCAGTTTTTGGGCATCACTGTTTGCTTTGTTACTTTCCTCAGGCTCCTTCAACATGGCACTGTGAAATTACAGGTCACCTTGCCAGGCAGTGACATTGACAACCTGTAGTTCCTCAGTTTGACACCCACTTAAGATGGGCATCTGGGGTGGCACTCATGCCATGCTGCCCTTGCTGAGTGCTCTGTCTTTGATGGCAGGATGCATTTGGCACCTTCCTGCTGATTTAAAAAGTTTCTCTACGTTGCACAGGCCACCCTGTGGCATGCAGAAAAGCACTGTTTTCTAGTGAATACAACAGTGAACTGGACATCTTGGAGATTTTTTCTGAGTTCTCATGAATGGCTCTGGGCATTACATTTACGCTTAATTTCTCCATATGTAGAATGGAACAATAACACTGCATACGATAGAGCACTTACCCAACCTGAAAGCCAGAATAGATCTTTGTAGCCTTCCAGCTGCTCCAGATACTGTCCCTCTGTGCTCTTCCTGTTCTGCTTTGACATACTGCTGCACAAGTTTTGGACTTTCAAGTACCATTTATAGATTCAACCACTTTTAGTTTTTAAATGGCTTTTCTGTTCTTCATTTACAGCGAAAAAATCATGTAACATTGAACACGTGCTAGAATTACCAGGAGATAAATGGTCTTTGATTTTCAAATGTGTATTAATGGGTCAATATTCTCCTTTCTTGCCATATACAGATCTCTCATTAATTATAACGTCACTATAGCTGCAGAATGAATTTGACCTTATCCGTTGAGCACCATGTTTTAGTATTAATAGTTTTTGTTCTTAACAGCAATTGGGAAATACAGCCAGACATGCTGAATGATATGTTCCTATCCTTACAGCACGGCTCTACTCATTCAAAAAATGCAATATGAAAAAGGGTGTTAATAACAATTTATTTCTTTTTTTTTTTTTTTAAACAAAGAATAGATGTGTTTAGTGATGGGATCATATAAATTTAATATTGACCTGTAAAACTCATTTCCCCTATGTGTCTAATACGGTAGAAAAGGCTTGAATAGGAATCATTATGCATCTCTGGACTAAGGTTATTAGCACAGCAACTTGTTCAATTTGGTGTCTTTTTTTAATAAAGTAAATACATAGCTGAGTGAGTCCAAATAAGAAAATATATCAAGTTAAAGGGTAGTGTACGGGTAATTTTTTCATGAAGTGTAATGTCTTCAATTCTAAGCAAACAGGGTGTTGGTCTAACATTCTAGCGTTGTAAAACACCGCAAATTAACTAGGCAAGAGTGTGACTTTATACAGTGTTTATACCAGGAAGAAAGGGAGCAATAGGGATATTCTGCAATGGATAAAATGGGAATGAACTGGAATGTAGAAACACATTTGCTAAGGTTATACAGCATTGGTTCACCAAGAAATTCCCAGGCATTGACAAGAAGAATACCACAAGGAAAGGCTTTATGCTGGAGAAATTAATCATAACATAATAGTAAAGTTTAACTGGACAATATTACAGATACGTTTTATTCAGCCCAAACTAGTGGAGTTTTATCATGAATTTCATTCAAGCTGTTTAACAATATCAGTGTAACACTTCATTTGAATGGGTGAGAAATAGAAAAGCAATAATGGAATGTGTCATTAGAATAGTGTCAAGCCACAGTGTCCTTGAAAGCAATTAGGAATCTTCTGCAGGAATTTAAATGACACCAGAATAGAAATCTATGCTTAAGGAGTTACAAAGAAAAGCAGCACAGAAACAAACAGGCTAGCTTTGAACAAATGATTATGTCTCTCTTGCTTAAAATAGAGCAGACTTCAGGATAAGTTTAGGATCTATACAAAGTGACAGTTATGCAGGATGAGATACAGTATTCAAATCTAAAGCTAAAGGGTTCACAGAAAGTACTCTCTTCTCAAGAGTGAATCCTGGCTAATTCTTGCTGTGGCAAAATCAGTTTGTTGTCCTCCTATCCCACGTTCTTAAGGAATCACTAATGTTAGCATTGGGAGCCGCTGCCCTCCTCTTTCTTTAGGGTCATTATGTGTATAGGTAATAAGACTATCATGATTGGCAGGGCAAACGAATTTAAATGGAACAAAAATGCAGTATTTTTAACATGGAAGAAAACTCCACCTTCCCAATTAGAGTTCTGGTTCATTTCTTTGTTTCTCTCTAGGACAAACTGGCCCTAGACCCCTCTTCGCTCAGCCCTGAGGGGCTGGGTAGGGTCCCTATCTGTGTTCTCCTCTTCCCCTTGAACAGCAACTCACATTGATACACTGCAATTTTGCACCGTTCATCCACCTGATGTTTGGTCATTGCTGCCTTGGATGGAAGCATCTTCTAGAGTGAATCACTGCATTGCAGACAACATCAGTCTTTTGAAACCATGAAGATGCTATCACATAAGCCATATCATAAGAAGTTAAATTCTTTCTAATACAAAAAAAAAAGATGTTTTAATGTAAATGTGTTTATATGATCAAAGAAACATGGTGGTTATTTTGCTAGGTTTAGAAATGTCATGAGTGTTCTGTGTGATTATTTATTAAAGACCTGTTGCTGCAAGTTCACAAAGTCATTTACTTTAGTAAGAGTGGACTCCGAATTCTTGCTTTAGTTATGCTCTATTCTTCTTTCTTTTTTTTTTGTGGATGGTACTGTACTTATATTAGCTGCCTAGGTTGAATTTACCTTTAAAACTTATTAAATTGATTAAAATGTTTATTCATATTAAAAAAAATACAGCTGGTGTTCCTTGTGAGAACTGTGATATAAGAAAATACCATTACATGCCTTGAGCTGATCTATTTCTATGTTTTATGTTACTGCCTAAAGCACAATCACAGAGCAAAGAAATGAGAAATTTTAAAGGCTACTGAACACTGGAGATGTGAAATCAGCACTAGGTTATTTAGCACAGGTTTTTAGAATGATATGTAGGGGAAATGCACAGCTCAAGGACTCTCCAGCTCACACTCAAAATTGTAACATTTGGTGGGCTACTCTGTAGTACAACAGTCTGAAATATAAAAAGCCAAAAAGAAAGTAAACCCCCTCAAAATTCCTCTGCAAACAAACCCCCATCAGCTATCTTAAAGTCTGTTTCTTTTCTAATGTATCATTGTCTTTTGCTTCTATCTGTTTCCAGGTTCACTGATATAAAATACTGATTCCAGCTGTTTTCACAATTACATATTTCCATCTCTGTTTCTTAAAAACAAATATATTTCCAAAGGGTTCAATGTATTATCATCCTCCATTTCTTACAGTTTCACTTGTTGATAAGGCATTCAATCCCTCTGAGAACTGCAAATAAGTTGAGATTTCTACCGAATAGAATCAAGTTAAATTTTGACACTTTGCTTTAGTTTGCTTAATTTTAGAATAAATGCATAGATGCTTATTTGAATACTACTGTGCCCTCTGGACACTTAAGCACACGGACAGTTTTAAATTAGTTTGAAGGATCTGCCTTACCTTACTTGAAGTGTGGTATTATTCCTTCCTAAAATAATTATTCCACAACAAATATTACCAGTGCTGCACTAGAACGAGGAAGATTTTGCCCTCTTCTATGAGCAAAGGCTTGGCAAACGTCTCAGGACAGAGTGCTAGGACCATCGATACACGGCAGGAAAATGACATACTCTTGCACCTTGTGTTATTTAACAAAACAGTGACCTGTTCTGAAGATGCTGCTCTCAAGGACACTCCAGGAGGGAGTAGGTCCACTGAAATGAAATTCCAGTCGTAACAGAGGCAAAAACATTAACTGTAAATCAAGGAGGCTGTTCAGTTCAGCTTGCCAGAAGGCTCAGACTAGTCTGAAATTTCATGTCATCTTGCCAGATTTATAATGATATGACTGGGTACAGAGTCTGACTTGCCATCTTTGATCCAATAAAATATTCAGGCACATTATTTTCAGCTTCAAATGTCCAAGTCCCCTCTTTCAGACTCAAATTCTTCCCTGATGATACGAACTCCAGAATGATTCCACTGACTTGTACAGGCTTTTCCCTTTTACTCCATAGTCAGTGGAGTGACTGTGGATTTAAACTAGTGTAATTGGGAGTAAAAGTTGGCTTTTTAAGTCTACTTCTATTTTTAAAATCTTCTGTCAAGTTTCATGAGGTCAGATGTGAAGATGAATTTGTTGTTTAAGCTTCTTCCTCCTGCAGGCAAAAAGCTTAATCATTTTTTTCTACTGACCTTGTCTTGTCTAAAGATGAGTCAATGAATCAAGTTATGAATGATATATCATGAATAAATGATTTATGCCTGGCCAGATCAAATATGATGTATTACTTAGGTCCTTGAGTATTATTGCATATAAAGATTTATCCAAAGTGTCATACAATTGGTCAGAGAGAGAATTCTTAAGTCTTTGTACGTCCTTTTGGGAAAAAAAAAAAGGTATGTAACTGTTCTCTGACTAGAGAAATTTATCTTGGCAAAAATCTCTGTCTTTGACGAAGGCTTAAGAAGGACAGTCCGGCAGTTACATTTCTCTGCTGGAATGCAGGAGGTCCCCGGTATGTCTGCCTTCCTCATTCTTTGCAAACTACCTTCACCTTAGTCCCACTATCTGTAAAAGAGGAAAATAGAAAACCTTTTTAGGTCATAAGGGTGTTGTGCCACTAACCAGCTTAGAGACCCCAAGGTGCTCATACAACACAGCAATTTATTTTTATGCAAGATTTACAGGAGTCTTTTTTTTCCTAATATACTTATTTGCTGGTTCAGTATAATTTTCTTAGTCTTCATCATATGGATTACTTATTATTGAGTCCTAACCATACTGGAATGCAAACACCTTCTCTGACACACATTTTTCAAAAAGAATTGTATTGCAGCAGTAACCAGTGCCCCCTCTTATGAGATCTGATTAAACTAATAACAAACTTGTAAAGTAGTTTCTCAGGTGGGCTACATTAAAGATGCCTGATGTGTGCCAGCTGAGGCCTGACCATAACTCTGAATGATCTCCTGAAAGAGAATTGGTGCAGAAAAGCTGTTAAATTAACCTGCCTAAATATTCTGAAAATAAGGAGATTAAGAGTTGTATCAGCCCTCTCAACTTCATGCTGTTCCCATTCTTCTTCTGTAAATCTGATGGTTTGTGATTTCTGTCTCCCAATGGACTTAGCTCTCCCTCCCAGTTACAGTTAATGATGCCAATTTTGCCACACTGGGAAGGATCTTCAAACCACCAACCAGATCACACCTTATGATGTAATCTACTTTATGTCTACCTAATGAGTTACCTATCATGGTTGATCACTCATTTTCGTTTACTCTAGATTTGTGAACTGATGGGCATCAACACATGTAAGTTGAAGCAAATTAATGTATTCTGAAAAGGCTGTTTTCTCAGAAATATTAATAGATGACAAAAAAGTTGGGTAAATGTAATTATTCTGACAAGAGTTCCTCTTACCCTGAAAAGGCAGTATTACTAGCAGGAGCTAAATGAACGGTTGCTTATCACATACGGACGGTGAAGGCCTCATGGAATTAACAGCAAAAACCATGAGAATACCAATCATCTGTCAAATATTTTGCACTGTATTGTGACCAGAACTAAGTATCTGCAGTCGGATTACAAAGTGGCATCAAATTTCACAGCCCACAGTCATTCCTGGGATGGCCAGCAAAATAACTGAGGCAGAATTCTGCCAATCTAAAAATGCACAGTTAGGAGGTGCATAGCTGGTTGAAAAAATACCATGATGCTGCAACCAGTCACTACAGATTTTTCTCTCTAAATCTAATGATGAAGCATCAGTGAAGTATGCCATGGAACATCAAGTTAAATTCTTCATAGATTAATAAAAATGTTACATGCCATGAATTTATGTATTGGATTTTCATACTGTAAAAAGAATTATTTAAAAAGCTGCCTTTTTATTTCAACTGCTACTTTCCCTGCTGTTTTATAATAGTGAATGATAATGAAGTTGTCATTTTACATATAGGATAATAAATTGCCTTGCTATGAATACAAGGCTATTACTCACTCATAGGGCCCTGATTATGTTGTGTTAGGAAAGCGTGACAAGCGCTTTATGAATGGCACAGTCCTGAAAGTGAACTCAGTCGGTGTTCATTATAGGGTCATCCTCCTAGAATTTGAAAATATGAACTTCATGCGTGGGGGTATGATCTAATTTTTCACGCTCATTGTATAAGTAACACCCACATATCAAGGTTTCCTGTCATAGTTCTGCATCTTCATTTTAGATAACACAGTGATCTTTCACTTTAGGAACGCAGTGACACATGACATATGTGGAAACTTACTCAGCTAATTTGACCATCTTTCATATATAGTCCCACGCTGACAAACACCTGCCTGTCACCCAGACTAGAGACAAATCCATCTTTATGAATTCTTACACTAAGCTCTACTATTATTCAGAGGAAAACCACAAAAATACGTTAAAAACGTCAACCTGTTTGTGGTAGAGACAGATGGCAGTATCTTCTTCCTTGTTTCTCTGGATGCCATATTCCAGATTGGAATACAACAGTTCCTTTTTGATAGGTATTGGAGATTTCAATGTCTGACTACTCATATGGCAGTACACCTTCTCTCATGTTACAACTTACACATATCCGTGTAACCTGGATTTAGACCAGTTTTTAACCTTCAGCTTTTCCCCGTGTGTCCTGTAACAACCTCCACAGGTTTATACCATCAAAGCAAAGGCATTTCTCAGCCATTTTGTCTCTTCAATATTGACAGAGTATTTACCCATTTTGTTTCACTTTGGATAATAGTTCTTTAATTCTAAATTGCATAACCAACACCACGTGAACACTTCTACTGTTTTAAGTTTTATATTTTATATTTCTGTATTTTCAGCTCTTATAGTACATCTCTGCCTGTTATTTTCCCTTTTTCATGTAGAAGATACAGTGACACAGTTCTGATAAGGCACTGTGCTCATCCATCTTCCTCTCTAGTCACAGCTAAGGGCTATAGAAAGATACTGTATGAAACTTGTTTGTATTATAGAATATAAAAGCAGCTTATTCTTAAGGGATGACTGGTAAGTTTGTTTAAGGGAGATGTTCAATTTTAAATACAATACTTGCTATTAAACCAACACCACGTTAAGAGGAAGAAAATATTGTCATGGTATTAGTTTCGATGTGTGTCTTCCTTTGCCCAGGAAAAGTAACCCTTAACCCAATGGGATAATTAATCTCTGGCATAGCACTGACCTCAGCTCAAATATACCAAAGATGAATTGGAGGCACGGGCTAGAAACCTCACTAGATTTCTCTTGAAATGAGGTAGTCAAGCAATGTCAGAAAATGTTTCCATTTGTTTGAGGCTGAGCTACAAACAGCAGATCAGATCTTCACTTGATGTAAACTGACAGCCTCAAAGGAGTGATCTTGGTTTACAACACTTGAGATACAGCCCAGAGCCTCTGCAGCTGAGAGGAGGACTATAAGCAGAAAGAGATTGAAGTTTGCAAGAAATAAGGTCAACGGACTGTTCAAGGTCACTATACTGAAAAAAATCTTTGCTTTGGTGCCTTTGTGTATTTGCCTCAACAAAGGCTTTAAGGCTTTTTTAAACTCAGATATTTAGACCCAGCTTAATCTTATGCAGTCCCTGGATCATCCATTCTACTTCTCACCTGTTAGGGAGAAAATGGTGATCCAGTTTTTGTTACTAAGTATCTCAAAATTGATTCACCTCACTGCACCACTCTCACAGTCACTTTTACAGTCTCTTCTGCCGAACATAGAAACTAACTCACAAAGCCCTAAGTTTCTCTGTCAAAGACAGGATTTGCTACTGTTCCTAGTATTAGAAGTCTTAGCTATTTCATACCTTGCCCTTTCTGAAATAAACAGATCAGTGTGGGGCTGAAATGCTCTTACTGGTCTGCAGTGCATTCAGAACAGATTCAGAGCTGGTTAAACTGGCATCAGAGTTCTTTGGGCAAGGGACAGCTCTCCACTGTGTGCTTTCTGGCACCTGGTGCAAAAGCAGTGTCATACCGGCACCTACCTTTCCCAGTGCCCACTTCTGGCACTCTTAGGACTTTCAACCCACTGTTGCCCCCATCAGGCAGCTACTGCTGGCCAGAAGCCATTTCTACTCCTTTCCTACTCATCAACCTAGTATATAAACAGTTCACTGCGACAGCGGCAAATTATTCATTATTTCAGTTGCATAGTTACCATACCTGCACTTCATTTAAAGAGCAAATGTCTTCATAATTACATGATCCTGTAGACTCCACTCCAACGTGGATCTCTGTGCTACTACATGATGAGAAATACAGGTGCAAGAAATGCCATAGCAATCTCACGGTTAAAGAAAACATCAGAGAGGATTGGTTATATTCCTGTTCTCTTGGACTAATCTGGTCTATACCAAGCCTGACTACTTGGAACGCTTATATGTTAAATATACATTTTTTTTAATTTTCTTGCTCAGATAGATACTCAGTGAAAGAGGATAGTGGACCAATCTCCTAAGCAGAGCCACAGAAGATTTTGATATCCAGGCAAAGAACATTGAGTTTCAATAACATTTTTCAGTAATATTGACTTCCACAGATCCATCAGCAAGAACTGCAAATCAGATACTTATATAAACTTGTTGACATACAGCTTTTATTTTCATGGCACAAGTTTACATGGCTTAAAGGAAACATATTCTGAAGGAACATGTTTCACAAATTAGTCTTTAACATTACATGAGCTATTCTAGTCAGAGCTGCACGTTGTACGGAGCTAATGTATCAAACTAGGTTAATGAACTAGCCATGATTAAAAATATTAGCAAGGTATTGCTTTTATTTTTCCTTTTAATATGGTGAACAGGAAAGCAGTTTCAAAAAAACCCTATAAAAATGGAAATAAAATTTGGAAATACACATTCATTTACAATGAAACTATTTCACTACACCTCTCAAGTGCTTCATAAGTACAGAAAAGCCTCCAAGTTCTCATATACTATAAGCAAAACATGGAATTAATATTTTCATAAGATAACTACCTTATAATTTCAGGACTTCTGAACTACAGGAAAAAGCCTGATCATCTGAATTTCATATAATCTGAATGCTACATATCATCAAGATTTTCAGAACTGACTGGTCTCTTTCTTTAGACAGCATTAAGGTTGTTCAGTAGCTTTTTTTTTTTTGTCTCATCCTGAATACTTTGAGTTTGATCCAAAGTCTCTATCTACTTTTCAAATTCTTGATTCTCAAAAACATACAAGGACAATTTCTTCCTATCGGAAAGACCAATTATCTGAATATCTGGGCTTTCTATATACCAGCATCTATAAAAGTGGATAATTCAAAATTTACCTGTCAGTAAATTATCACATCCCAGGTTCTGAGGTTCTGCCTAGCTATTTTTTTTCTTCCTTGCTTTTTTCCTTCTTCCCATTATGTTTTAATGCCCTGGGATCCATGTTACTGAATCAGCAGCTTGAGAGGCATATGTTACAGCTCACTGGCACAACCAATTAAAAAAAGAAAGCAAAACCAACAAAAAAGCAAATGAATATAATTCCAAATTGTTCAGTGCAATGTACATTATACACATCTTCATATTCCAGTTTAATTTCTAGCAAAAATGTAACTATGGAAAAAACATTGTCTAATTCATAACCACTTTCACAAAATGTCTATTACTGAATTCCAGTCCACGCTGCCTTCTGTACAAACACTCTCATGGACTGCAAAAACCATATTCATAGCACGAACAAGTAAAATGTGCTTCTTAATCAAAGTACGTAGAACCTACTTACAATAATGGCCAATGTTACCTTTTTATTACACTATGTTATAAAAGTACAAATTGATACAAAGTAAACTAATTTTGCAAATAAGCTATTTTCTTCAGACTCAACATTCTGTAATGTGTTATAAAAATCAACCTTTCATTGCACATTTCCACATAACATGATATTTATTGGTTTCCAGGAATCACTGCATCAAGTTTATATTACTGCATGGTCAAAAAAACTAGTTACTTAATATTCTGAATTGACCAGCTATCAATTGTGGCAACTTGATTTTACTACATGAAAATTTAGAAGTAGATGGAATGAAGGAGTCATCATTCAGGCGTCTCACACTCTATGTCAAAGCTCGACAAACATAACACAACTTGACAGCTGCTCTTTTGCATACAAAAGGCAGAAATACTTGCATATTCCAACTGATTAGGTAAACTCTGTAAGGTGTTATGTGACATAAAAATAATAGTTTGGAGTGAGACTAACATGACCACTGATAACAGCGTTTGAGCATTAATCCTCAAAGGCACAGCAATGAGGACATACAATACATTACCATGTAGCTAGGTATGAATGCAATGCTAAAACCTGGCCTTACGCAGAAGAATACTATTTTCCAGACCTGTACTAAAAACCCCAAAAGTATCTGTTCCAAGTATCTTCACTTGTGCTTTTTCTCACTGTATGCAAATGGTTAAGATACTTGAATGTGAAGTGTTTCCTGAATTCATTATAGTTCCTCTGGATATGGAATCAATATTCATTTTCCATTTGTCTTGGAATACCAAATCATAATATATGTGATAAGAGTATGTTGCATATTAACTTGCATAAACTGCAAAGGGAAAACAAAGAGAATTTGTATTCATCTTATCTGCTTTAAGTATGAAATATTAAGCACCTCCTTATTTCTCCTCTAGTGGATTCATAGACTACAAGATGTTTCGGCTCTTGAGAACAGGAAATGAGACTGCATGAAAAAAACTCAGTGTTCCAGTACTTTTTCAGTATCCTCAGTATACGGACTGAAAGCCCCAGATGTTGGGAAGTGTTTTATTTAAGTTTTTAAGGACAGGGGGCAACAGCAGCTTCTGTAGCAAGCTAATACATCAGTCAGACCTATCCATCTCACCCTGGTGTCATTCAGACCAGTATCAGAACTGTGCTGCATAAAAGCTGAGTGGGGCTACAAGAGACCCTAATTAAAAACTGTGGCAATACACTGACAGCTCAGACACCCCCCCTCCCCACCCCAACATGCCACCTGTAGTAAGAGCTTGTAGCAGGTGCTAAGAGAACTTGTTACTACATTGCTATAGCACCAGTATGCTCTGGAGAGAACAGTTTCAAATGGGGGAAAATTAGCAGGTCTCTGCAATACTGCTAAAAAAAAAAATTGCTCTCTTAAATCATTGCCTCAAAGCATCCTATTACATTCCTATACCACTGCACGGTAAAGGCAGCCACTCAAGCTTATAATATCATATACATTAACCGGTCAGTAAAGGACCTTCTTCCCAAGACCGTGCTTTGAAATACCACTTTTAATTCTATCAAATAATCCAGGAATGATCAGACAAGAAGACGTTACACTGTCTTAACACATGATAAGCTTTCCATGAACACTAAAGGCAGCACACATTTAAAAGAAAAATAAAAAGCAAGACTTGATTTTCAAAGGCTTGTTGGAAAAGAAATCAGAGAAAGGAGCTCAAACAACACCCTAATCTGTTTTAACCAATTGGATTAGGCAGATGAGTAAGCATACACTACATTTACACCGCAAAAAAAGTTGTTCCATGCCTATATTCTGATTACATTTCTTAAATTAAGCCCTTGTATTAATTCTAATCTCTGAAGCTCATAAGAGAATGTGTGCATTAATCCATGCCAACATTTATAATAACTATTAATACTAGATTATAATACACCAGTTGTACATACACATTTACATTCTGCCCTGTGGGTTTACTTAACATTGACCAGGAGACTCCTGCCCATTTTTTGAAAACTATACTCTTGCTTGTAATAATCTGTGTTGACAGATTAAAGAGAATAGACTAAACACAAATAAACAATATTCTGATACCAAATCTTTTGGGAAATTCCATAGTGGCCAAATTCTGCTGACCTCGCTCATATGGAATAGTACCCTGATAAGCAGTCATGGTAAAGTCAACTCTGCTGAAAAAACCAGACCAAGTCAGTAAGCCTGAGGGGAAACGTAATCTTCCCGTAAATCCAAATCTGCAGGGGTACCTATTCTCCAGTTATGACGAGTGCATATGAGCAATAGTAGAAATAACCAGCGGCAATGGGATTAAAATTGGGAAAAAAAAATGTTAGGCTTGATAGCACCATAGTTTTAGTAAATATACAGTCTAATTCAGATATTCCTAAATCCATTGCTTCCTAGATAAGCATTCATTATTCTTAGGCACTTCCTAGGTTCAAGTGTGCATGTTCAAGTACAGGTTTGTGCATATGGCTTGAGTCCTTATCATCCTTAATCATTTAAAACGCTGCAATACAGCATATTTACACACATAACTTTCATATGTAGCCATCATGTAATGGAAGGTACTGGATGACATGCACAAGGTCAGAAAAAATTACGTGCTTATTTTGTAGGCAGCTAGTAGGTAGTACCAACTCTGATTAAGTTTGTCTATCATTTCTTACCCATTCAACTTCAAAAAGTTGATTTCAAAACTTTCAAGATTTTCAGCTTCCTACACTGATATTTCTGAGGGAATTTCCTGGTCCAAACATTAGAGAGAAAGAAGATAGGAAAAAATACTTTGCAGGCCCCAGGAAAATCTGCTTCCATTCAATCAAGCTATAATTGAAAACCTGCTGTTTGCACACACTCAGAAGAAACTACTTTGAATTTAACAGATGATGTCTCCTTATATTTTATCCATTTGGATCTGAGCAGGACTTTTCCATCACTTTCAGCTTGTTATTATGGTCAGCCGTACCAGGAATAAGAATCTAAACTTAAGTGAGGTGAGTTGAGAATGGGATAGGGAACAAAAGGTGTGACTGAGATAGGGAGAAAAGATGGGGATTAACTTGGTGGTTGGAGAATTGAAGGGGAGACTAAGAAGTGGTAGTTGGTAAGTTGATGGGATGACTAAACAGTGATAAGAGACAGAAAACGAGTGGGAATAACCGAGAAAAAAGTGGTGAGGAATGGGGAAAGTAATCACGTGGTATGAGGATGTAAGAGAAGTTGAATGCAGGGAATGTAGGCGGTTGGAGAAGATGGTGGCAGAGGGAGAAAAGACAGTGATGGTTAAAGCCACCAAAAACTATCCAGGTTGATGAAATTCTATTCCTGCGTTGGTAGGCAAGTGATTTTTACCATTAATAGACAGTAACTAATTGTGTATTCTGTATTTTTCCTTGCTGGAGTCTTGATCCCAAGTTTTGTAGACTCAGCTCCAATAGAAGCCACTTTACTATGTTTTGAACATTTATGGAGCTGTATAAGGCTGTTTCCAAAATTCAGGTCCCAGGCATCTTAAAATGAGATTTGTTTCCTGTCACTCACCTTTCTGGGACTGGCAGAATACTGCTAAAATGTTACAGAGCGCTAAAGGGAAAGAACATCTTCCACACTGTGTTTGTTTCCTGAGATAGCAACCATAAAGTTTGTCAGAGGTACTCATTTCTGAGTAACACAGGTAACAACTTGTAACACTAAGGCTTTTGAGGAAACTCCTAACGGCTCCCTTGAGAATACAGGCCCTAACATAACTAAGTTTATAGTTTTTAATAGCTTTTAAAGCCAGAATGACCCATACAATTATCTTGCCTGACTTTCTGCATAACACAAGCCATAGAATTGCACTGAGCTCCCAAAGTTTGGTTAAAAGAGATACATTCATAGCACATAGGTATGCATATGCTGATGAGTATTTTTCCTCCCTGCATTTTCTAATGCATCTTTTGTTCTCAATCATTCTCTTAATGTATATAGAAATCCTGTGACTGAGAACAGGGACTGTACAAAAAGAGCTCAAAAGATAAAGACTTTAGTCTTTACAACTTAAAAACAAACCCCATTGCCTGAAAGACAAATCTCCTTATACGAACTTTCCAAGATAATACCTGTGAGATCCTAGAGACCTTGGCTAAGAGTTTCCACTGAATGAAATGATGGTTAGCTTTTGAATGTTTACAATTAAACCAATTACAATAATTTAACAACTAAGATATATAGGGAGAGATTTGGAAAAACTATATCTACGGAAGAAGGAAACACTTTTTCTCTGTGAGGGTGAAAAAGCACTGGCACAGGTAGCCCAGAGAGGTTGTGGAATCTTCATCCCTGGAAGATATTCAAAAGCAATCTGAACATCGTCCCTCCTGGGCAACTGGCTCTAGGTGACCCTGCTTGAGCAGGGACGTTGGACTAGATGACCTCCAGAGATCCCTTCTGTGGTACCTGAGAGATTTAACCTTTCCCCACCTATTGCTGCAAGAACTGAGGTGAGCTGAAGTGCCTCCTTTTACACCTCTAGACTGAAATACTTTCCTAAAAGGTAAGTGAAGCAGTGCAAAATGTTTGCTAATTTCTCATGCAGTTATTATTTACATCTATGTTTATGTAGATGTATCATATTATTGCAAGTAAATTAGTGTTTGTACAATGTTTTGAAGATACAAGGCATTTACGTATTCGTGTGTTTGTGTATTTGCACAGATACTGTTTTTCTTGGATGATAAATGCAATTCACTGCCTTTTTTAAGGTTAGTACTCAAAATCCAGCTCCCATGTACTTATTATTCATCTGAGTTGATTGTACTTTAGCTTCTTTATGGACTCTTTAAAATACGCACTAAATAAAATCTTATTAGCTTTTTATTATCAACTGTCTCAACATATAAATATTGCAAGCTGCAGGGATTTTCTGGTCACTGTGAGAATGACTCTAGATTACATAGCAATCAATGCATTTGTTATACTGTCTCTGGCAGTTGATGTTTCTGAAAAGGTAACAAATTTTTAGTATCATTCAGGCAATTTGCAAACATCCTTCTGCCTTTAAGGGCGTTCCGTTTATTTCAACACAATATAGGAATGAATTCAATCTGGGTAAGCTACTATGATTTACTAACATCTTCCTTTAGCTGATGTTCCACAGCTGGCTGGGCAAAAATTCTATGCTAGAAACACATCAGGTACTTAGGACCTTACCTTGCTATAAATTCTTTGAAGTCAATAGGTAGGATTTAAAAATCAATGGAAGGATACGGCTCAAAAGTGCCTCTTCCGAAGCTATAATGGTACAAATATTATCACTGAGCACTCACTTATATGTAAGATCTGAACATTTGAAATAAAAGCCCAGAGATCTAGAAGTGTGAGATGACATTGAAATCAATGCATTTAAGCCCCTAAATAGCTCATCTGATTCATCTCACCAACAAGAATATATGACTGTTTCCAGAACAGACAGGCATTTATAGTGGTGGAGTACTTTGAAGTCTACTGTTTTAAATGTGGTTATAGAAGGACATTAGTGAGAAAACAAGATAAATGTTTTAGTGAGGAATTACATGGTTGAGAAATCATACATGAGGGATACTCTTCCCAATAGATTTCACTGATTTTGCATGAGTACACTTCGGTTACATTAGAGATGGTTTTGGTAGAACATACACACTAAGAATGAGGAAGCAGTTGTTATATTCACCCGGCAGAGCTAACGGAAGTGTTAATCTCTCTTTTCAGTCTCTTAATGGCACCTGACCCTATCATTTAAGACCATAGACATCAGCTCCACAGTGAGTCAGCACTGTAAAGAAAATGTTACTAAACGACCTGTTAGAAGAGTGAACCCTGTTAGAAAATACAGTTGAAATGTAGTGTGCACAGTACATCCCCAAATACTATCACAAAATAAACATACAACTCAAATGTGGCTATTCCAACCATTTAAGTATTACAATAATAAAAACTATGGAAACAAGGGGATGAACAAACATTATAGTATCAGAAAAAATGTTACTCTTCAGAAGTCAAATTCTCTCTGCAGTAAACAGAATTGGCACCAGCATTAGCAAAAGAATAATCATATACTCTTGCTTACCAGATGCCAAATAAACATGAGGGATAATCATGTCTAAGTTCATGCAGTCACGCTGACTGATCTTGAACATATTCCTACTGCAGCTGTAGCTGTACAATTGCATAGCCCTGCCTCTGGTCAGACCTGGGATGCTTTTGTCCATGTTATGAGAATAACTTGCAAAGAAACGTAGCAACAGCATAGCTGTACGTACCGAGTCCCGGGTCATTGCTAATAGAAGCCCATTTGCCAAGGACTTTTGGAAACAGAAACCCAGATCTGTAAACAAATCTCACTTCTTGCTATGTGAACATGCACTTTAAAAAGTCTTTCACCAAACTGTGCACTTTGAAATTTTCCAGAAGGCAATATTTTACATTAATACAGATACTTTTTCCATTTTTATTGCAACCTGAAATGTTTCTGTAATGTTTCCATGGTAAATTGGGTAACAATACATTTAGTGTTTCCATCAAATAAATTATATTTCAATTCTAAGTATCTCTATAAAATTAATTTTTTAAGCTCTAACCTCAGAATCATCTGAGATTGTAAAATTCTAAACCCAATAGGGCTTAACAATTTCAACTGTTTATATTATTAAGGCCTGCAATTCTCAAGTGTGTCTATTATCCCCTTAGAGGTTAGGACACTGAACCTCCTGTTCCTTTCATTCACAGATTACTTCAGGCCAACACAGTAATGGTGTGATTACTGCCTTTGTACAGGACTTCCACCAATGCAAAACAGATTTGAGTTTTAGCCCTGCAATATGCTTCATCAGCTTGTGCCTTCAGAGTTGAATTCCTGGTTCTACAGTAGGGAATTAATTTATGTTTTCCTTGTGTTTTTTGACAACAATCCAGGTCCTATATGCCAGGCACTAGGCATGGAATGATCCAGCCTGGAATAGTGGGTGGTGTGGTTCAGTGGCGGAATCCCAAAAATGTTCCCAGAACTTTGAGGTCCTGGTTTTCATTTACTGCTCTCTGGAAATTTAGAGAGACCTTGAAGTGGGCTGTTTTGGTTATGCACAAGCTTATAAGGTTTAGCCTTATAAGGCTAGGTGGTGCTTTTATTTAACATAAAGATCCAAAGTATTTTTTTGTACAAGTGTAACTACTGATTCAAATTTTTCAAATAATTTGAAATCATCACAAAATTTTTCGCTCCAAGAATTACTAGAGAAAACAACTCTTTTTCACACAGAACTGGGATAATCAAAGTTTATATGTGTTCTCAGAATTGAGGTATTTATTGTTCCACAAGGAGTAAAGATGTTGGATTGCACTGGTAAGAGTGTTTTGTGCATTTCCTGATTAACTCTGGTGCTGGATACCCAAGGAAATGCCACATCCTTCAACTACTTACTCTGAAAGGAGGAAGGAAGAAGATGAGTTTGCCGAGGAAGTTAAGAAACACGAGAGCATACTTAAGTCACATTTTTCTGACAGAGCAGGCATGGAAGGCTCACCTGGGTATACATCTGGGGTGTCTCAGAACCAGGTCTTCAGCATATTGCAGGACGTGCTTGGTACTTTGCAAGATTGAGCTCTTAGTCATAAAAATATATTTTACATACAAAAATACAGCAGATGTCCTTCCAAAAATCCTATCTTGTTATTCCCTCTCATTATGTTTTATACATTCAGAAACAGACATTTGAGATATACTGTGAACAGTGCAAAAGACTGTTTTATATTTATAAAAACACGCATTGCAGTACCTTTAAGCGCCAACTGAAAGAAAAATTGAGGAAGGTTTCATCCTCAGAGAAATTCTGGTCCAAGTCGAACTTTTGTTTAGCAAGTTGTAAACAAACGTCTTAGAATGCAGAGAATCCTCTCATTTCTTTCCAGCTAAGGTAGTCTCAAACACATCAAGTCCTGCTTTGAAGTAAACCTGAGCTGAATTGATGCTGTTCAGCACCTCTGACAAGGCTGCTTGAATGGTCTCATTTGACTGATGTAGCTTGCAGTGCTCCAGTGCCTCTAGCAGTACTGAAAACTGGCTTGTCCTTTCATCCAGTCTGTAAAGAATATTTCTAAAAGAGAACAATGGAGAATGGTGAACTTTTTACTCAAAACAATTCATCAGAAATCATCAAGAAACCCTGCAAGTATCAGCCACACTTTACAGATGATACATATTATGCACAATAAAGCTGATCCATGGCAAACTGAAAGACAACTGCATATTTATTACGGCTTTGTAAACTGCATCTGTTCATTGATCTAGGTGTACATACGTTGAAACATTCACTAAATCCGTCAAAGAAATCTCACATTCCTCTTTGACCATTCAAGATTTTATTCAAAATCATAAGCCTAGACCTATCACACCCCTCATGAGGTACTTCATGCCTCGGCTGGATTCCATTTATTCCCCTCTAAAAAAAAGTTGGGTTGTTACTGTGGACCCTAGGCATGGATTTTTTTCTTTTCCTATCTGCTCCTGTTACTTACTTCACACTTCAGAGGTGAAGTTCTAGCAGCATTGAAGTCAATGGTAAAACTCTCATTGCCTTCAGCAGAGCCTTTGTGCCATCAGAACAAGAGCAACCCATCTTTAATGTCATATACTGAGGAAGGAAATATGCGGAACGTACAGCCAAACCCTTATGAAACAAAATCTGTGTTTTCCTATAATATCTGCAAAACTTTTTAATGGCTTGTATAAAAAAAACATGCAAAAATAACGCCTGATCCCTTGGAAATGTTATCTGTATGAGGTGTTGAAGGCTCAGAATTAAAAGCTAGTCAGTGATTTCAATGAGACTCTTTGAGGTAGGCTATACAAGTTATCTAAAAGCAGGTGTAATCATTACCCTAATTAGAAGAGCATGTAAATACCATAAATCTCCACCCAGGAGCTCCTTTGATCATAAACAGAAGTGAGTGAAATTTGACACAGGAAAGCTACACATGATTTGGTGCAGGACCTTATCCTTAAACACAAGGCAGGTCTTCAGGGCAGGGAAGTTGTTTCACAGAGTGAAACCAGCAAGAAAGCAGGACAATTTAGATACTCCGTTAGTAACCTAATTGCACGACAGAACAGGCCCAACGGCAACTCCAAATCAGTAGTAAAACTGGCAAGTACCTACAAGACAGATGACCACAAAAGTGTATCTTACTATTATATGAATCATCTAATTGCCAGTCTACAAGGGGGAACGGTAATGCAGTAGCCCAATAAATGACATCACTGAACATCTACAATCTTCTGCCAGGTTTTCCAGTTTGAAAAAATGCTTTGAATGAGGGGCAATGTTTTTCAAAGTTATGAAATAACTCCTATCCTCATAACACAATTTTGCAGTCTTTGTGTTTTTACCTTCCTGTATTGGGTATACATCCAAGACCAGCAATGTGTAATAGGAATGGTAAGCTTTTTATCCCCTGGCAGCAATACCTCGAGCCATTATAAATGCTCTGCAATGCAGTACATAGTAGTTTTAAACAGAGGAGGGAAACAGTTCGACTCCAACACTGCAGTAGAAGGATAGCTTACATAGTTTAAATAGTAGGTCATCACTGACCTAGATCATTTAGATTGAAACAGGTTAGGAGCACTTGCCGGAACAGCTCAGCAGGGACAGAAACCTCCATCAAGAGGACAGTAACAAGCAGATGTGGCATTAACTTCTTCAGCTTGCACTGCAGCAGCCAGAGGGCAACTGCCTGCTTTCTCAGTTCTGAGCTGATGCTACGCTGAGCTGATGTTCCTTAAGACTACGATGCAGCTTACACTCAAAGGTGACTAAAGTTGTATCGTGGACTGTCCCTAAAGCATCTCTGTGATACAGTAAATGAAAACTGTGTATGTTGAGAACCAGTTAAATTCTTGGTTGGTTGTTTTTTAAGGATAGGCCGTGCTATGGGAAATACTGTAGTTTTCAAAGCAGGGATTGATTTTGCTCCCTCTGAAATCAATTCAGGGACTCCTGCCGAGATCAGTGCAAGCAGAACCAGGCTTTTGAAGAACCGTCCTCTACAGTTCCCATAGTTCACAGGGAGACAGAAGCGTGTTCACAACCCCTCAAAGCCCTTGAACAGCAGGGGCAATGCTAGAGATAATCACATTACTTTCTACTCTCAGGAGGCATGCGACAGTCCTGCCTGGTTGCTGGTGGCTGGGGGAGTTTGACTGAGCTAGAATTCTGCTCCAAACGCCTACAACACTGGCATCTTGATCTTCATTAGGATCCCTCTATTCCTTTATTGAGGGTAATGTCAACTAATACAAATGTCATAATGCAACAACCATCAGCAGAGCAACACTAATTTAGGCTGCTAGAAATCAGACTCTAAAGAGAGGATGACTTGAAGACTGGAACATCTGGGAATTGTCAAGAAAACATTTGTGGTGAATAGGAGCAGATCTTCTCCTATCTCATCTTCAAATGTGCTCTGAACAAGGCACACAGGCTAAAAAGATGGTTTACCTTGACATACAAGGATGTTAATACAGTTTAGCTCTGCTGCTGTGGTTCTGGAATCACAGGTGATTCCCCAGTAAATCCACAGGCAGGTGATCCACTCGCTGTAAAAGACAAGTATTCCTAGCCCATCCCACCTGACTACAGTACAAATCAGTGTCTAATAAGAAAAGTTTAGTTGTCTGATGAATGAAAAGGACAAGCAGTCTGCTGTCATAATTTAAAAGAATATCTTAAGTTTTGCTTTAGTAATATGACTGGCATAGCTGATTGCATAGTATGACAGAACCTATTTTATATTTTTATGTACGCAAATAATAGCAAGTAACATTATATGGCACCTGTTTTTTCATATTTTCTGCTAGGAATTCTCACCAGGATCTTGTATTGGCCAATTACTTATCTTTGCTTGGCAAGCCATGCCACTCCTTTGTTGCATAAAATGATTTCTCTCTTTATGCATGTTCATGAGAGTCAATTTATACAATTTTACTTCTTATCTCTGTCCAAGCTTCATCAAATGAAAAAAATGGCTAGTTCAGTTTATTACTTCCAAGCCTTTACAAGTCAGAAAAACATTTTCATTAAAGATTACACATGAACTGAAAAATAAAATCCATCCATTTCACTGGCAGAAGATATCACTATGTGACCACAACATGCATAATGATACCACGAGACTTTAATTTATACTGTGAAATTCAATTACTTAAACATTCCTTAATACAAATTGGTTTTGTAGCTTACACCTCTAAAACAACAATTCCAGCCTCTGGCCTAATTGCTTAAGTATCTACCTTCATCTTTAACTATTTTGATCTTATAAATATAATTCATACAGTCAGCCTGACCCACACGAAAAAAAGAAGAGATGCCTAAACAGAAAAGTGCAATATATTATTGATGACACTAATGAAAATACAACACACATCATTCATCTTAATGGGCTTGTTTCAATGACACATCACAGTGACCTGAAGAGTGTAACACTGAAGTAGTAAACCTAATTAAAAACTTCAGGCAGTACCACTGGAAGAGGTAAAATGGCTCCAAACAAAAGAATCAGCCTTAGCAAACTAAAGCAAAGAAAACTGTAAAAATGAATTCTAAAAGAACCTCTTCTATAACTTTTATGAGCCCTTTTGCAGGCCTAGGAACATAAGCATTATTGATTGAAATAATGTCATTAGAGTTAGAAGCTGTTTTACATATCACAAATAAGGATGTAATGTCACCCCCACTAGACCAAAATGAACTTGACAAATTCTTGAATGACAGGTCACGCTAAAAACTTACTGACTTTAACACAACTTCAAACTATTTTGGAGCTTATATTAGAACAACTGGACAGTACAAGATAAAAACAGATTACTACATTGTTCTTGTCATGGAAAAGGATTTTTTAGCTTACAAAAAAAGTTTGTGTGTAGGTAATGTACAACACAAGCTGAATTATTCAGGTACTTACAAACAGCCTCCTATCTAAGAGCTTACGGTTGAGATTTTGAAAAGTAATTATTAAATCATTAGGACATGATGGCAAGTATACAACCCCACATGAAATGAGTGCAGGTTTTCTCTGTGGAATCACATTGGAATTGTTTACAGATAAATGCTACGGGCAGCCTCTGTCTACTCTAGTTATAACACAATGTGCTGTTACTAGAGATGCTTCAGCATTCTCACAAATTCAATGTTATAAATCCCTGAATTATTTTTTTCTTGTACTCTTCAAGAAAAGAAGCACACCAGAACAGGGATTCTCTGCACTGCCCTTTCTCTTGATAATGTTCAGTTTTGAATGCACTTTTCTTACATGTAGGAGTTTGTTTTCATTCATGTTTGTAAAACATAAAATATTATTCACTTGGTAAATAAATAAATGCATTCCAATAATAATATTTACGTGTTGGGACTTCCAGTTCCACAGGGTGTTTTGTTATTGTAGGACATAAAAATATTACAAATTCTTCTTCCCCGGAAACTGCATGAGTGGAGTTATGCTAGTTTATTTACACTAGTTTGTACCTCAGAAAATTTTACAGTGAAGGTACAGAAAGCTTCCCTTCTTCCTCTGGGTCCCTTATCCTTTTCATCTCCAACAGTGCCTCTCCTTTCCTCTCCGTTTTTTTTTAAACTTTTGACACCCACATAGTTATTTTATCTTGCCTGTTTTATTTCACAGCACTACTGTGGCAGAAGGTTTACAATTATAAAATTATAGCTGCTAGCCATGTAAGGCTAACTTTTACCAGGACAAAATTTATGCACTGGTCAACTGTCTTCACATGTTATTATACCTGATCCACAGGAGAAACTTTTTTTCTACTATGCTCATTTCTTGCTGGATAGAACAGTGGAAGTCACTGGCTCTGGGGCCGTCTGATCCAACAACGTGCATGCGACCAGAGAAGATGGGGATATGGCAGCCAACCTTTTAGGGCAACTTAGCTGTAGAGGTCACTCTACTCATTCACTGTCCTAAGTCCCCACAAACTCAGCATGTCATATTTAAGGATCCTTTATCTGTAATACGTTGTTCCTAACTTTAGTTTCCTATACATCCTATCCTTTTTTAAAGAGCCATCAACTGCCTTCACTTAGTGCTCTCATTTATGGGACTGCAAATTGTTCTACCCGTATATATTACAGAAAGGGATGTCTTTAAATCATGTATACTCAAAGGCGAATGTCTACCAGAAAGATGTGTATTTGCATGGTATCAGCAGTTGACAATCTACAGGTAATCTAGATATCAAACCTACATAAAGTCTAAGCAACTGAAAGGCTTTTCAAAGGCATCGTTATGTAACAGTGGTAAACCAGATAAATTCTGTCCCTGCCAGACAGAAATTTATCTTGCATAAGAGACAGGAGTTAGGACACCTCTAATTGAGTCAATTATGGCAAATGGAGGTTATGGTAAGTCTGCATTAAACAAAATCCTGTTGGGACATGGGACTACAAGGAGGTAATCATTCCAGGTTTGTATTCATTTCTGAGAGGCCAATTTAAAATAAGGCTTGTTAAAAAAATAAATCCTGATTTTGGCAGCTCTGTGAAGTGTCTTGAGGCTTGGTTTGGCTTGATTGTCTGCTGAATAAACAAAGGAAAAAAGAGAAGTCAAACTGGAATGCTAGTTGGTTACAAGACACATTATCTTTTATTTCCCTACAGTTATCTTTGATTACAGTACTTTTTTAAAGGTAATGAATGCACTGTCGTAAACCACACTAATCTCTTACTGAATTATCACTAAAGCCTAACCCTAACTCCAGTGCAAGTTTCAGCTTGATGCACCTTAACAGCCTTAGATCTTTGTCAAGGCCTTGAGCGCACTAATACATCTTACTGGCCCTGACCAGCCTTACCTTCCACCCCCAGCCCTCCCCTGCTTGCATCGCTTGGCACTATAGGCATGGCTGGAGAGGCCACTGCCCGGCTGGCCACAGAATCGTGCCTGGCTCCCCATCCTTTAGGGAGCAGCCAGCCCTCATCACCCTGAAGCTGACAAGCTTCACCTAAGCAGGAGACCCTATCAGACATGACTCTCTAAACACCTTCCTAACCTTACCTACAGACCTTCCCACCTTTAAACCTATCCTGGTGATCGCTAGAGATTCATCTACTAGTTTCCAATTTGCATGTAGGAGCATTCACAGAATCCTAAAGAGAAAGTGAAAGATCTGTTAAAGAAATCAAGCTGAGTAAAGGTTGTTTGGGGATTTTTTTTACGACCAAGACTCAACATTCACAGAAAACATTCACTTCTGTTCTGAAACATGTAAGAAAATGATTCTTTTCATAGTTGAATAATTACTGTCAACAGAAAAGATTGACATAAAATAAAGCTAACAATGTTAATCTTGGTTTTCTGATAAAAGGGCAGTGCACTGTGATGGCTTGGGAAAGATTTCAAATGGGATACTGTATCTATGACAAACCTGTAGCTGAACCTTCTCACTTTCATTAAGTAAACAATAATTACTTCATTTCTTCCTGTAATTTTTTATATTTTTGTGGCTTATGGGAGCAAAACAGCTTCTAGTATAATATAAAATAACCATGAACAAATGGAAGCTGCAAGCTTGATGCAAGTCGCTAATCAAAAGAGGACTGATGTTCTGGAACAGCCTCAAAAAAGAATAGTGGAGCTACAAAGTCTGACTAGTTTAAAGGCTGAGTTTGAGTAAAATCAGGCTTCAATAAAATACCCATTCGCAAGGACCGAACATCAACATTACCTTGCACTCACAATTTTTCCCCTGTTGAAAATTTGCTGAGTTTAGGAAACTTATTTCTTTCTTACTTTGGAGTAAACAAGATCAGTAAGTAAGAAGAATTAATTTTGCAGCTTCAACAGTACAGAATAACTTCACAGAACAGAATTGGAAAGAAAAATAAAAATTAGGATGCATTTGTTCTTCAGAAGTTGCAACTGATTATTTATCACTGCTAAAGAGCAGTCCTCTAATTAATTAGGCATGATTTTCTCTAGGGTTTTATAGAAATTAATTACGCGATTTTATCTAGAAATTTCTGAAGAAACCACAAAACATTCTATCAGACTCTTTGCCATAGAGCTTTCAAACCCTATATGCAGCTGATGCGAGAATGATATACACTCCACAGAAGTGTAAAAATTCCTTGAAAATCCTTCAATATTTTTTCTGTAATTTCTTAGAACAAGGACTTGCATCTATACACAAGAGTGATGATGCATTAAACAAAATTAATATAACTGTATTTTAAAATGTTATTTGCTGGTAGCAACTGGTACCAAATATAGTTTGTTAAATTTCAAACAATGTAGCTGTTGGTAACAAACGTAGGCATGTTGTTCTTTGATTGATCTATGCTACACTTGCTTTTCAAATGAAAGAAACATATGCTTATGCTGAATAATTTGGAGGAAACTATTTTTCTTTCAAGGATGTCTCAGTCTGAAATACTCAAATTCAAAGCAGATGTGCTACTATTTTGAAGGACTTGAGGGAAGTGAATTAATAAAATTATTTCCAAATGGCTCACAGCTGATGTTCCAAAGGCTTCATAGGGATTTTTATTTAGAAATCATGTAAAACATCCGATTCCTAAGGAGAAATACCATTTGCTAAACAAAGCAGCAAGCAGTGTCCAGTGTTTGATGCAGGAAACTGGCTTGACCTTGATCTCCAGTTCTGATCCTGACTAGGTTTATCATCTTAAGTACCATGAGATGTAAGACCATTATCATCATAGCCAAAATCAGAAATGCCATTATCATAAGTTAACTATGGATGAAAAATTAATTATGTCATAATATGTTCTTCATAGACATACCTAAAGTTATATTTTTATTACTTTCAATGGCATGTATACACACAAAATTAACACTTTTTTAAATCCCGGTTAAGGTAATTTTCATGTTAGTGATCTCACCACCAAATTTCTAAGCCCTGTTGCCTGGGTAATATTTTTCTCTGTAAGTGACTACACTTGGCCTATTTAGCACCACAAGCACAGATCTGAGCAAGATCTGTCAGCAAGGGAAAGTGAATGGAAACAGTATCCTAATCGGAAGACTTGCTAGGCGATGGCATGATAGCTCTGCACTGAGCTCACTGAGTAGCTTCTGTAAAAAGGTTTTTACAGAACAACTGCTGTGAAATGGGCTAAAACATCTAATAAGGTGTTTTGTGTTTGAGTGGTGGGGTTTTGGTAGCCGGGGAGGGGCTGCAGGGGTGGCTCCTGTGAGAAGGTGCCAGAAGCTTCCCCAGCTCCAAGACGGACCCACCTGTGGCCAAGGCCGAGCCCATCAGCGACGGCAGTGGCGCCTCTGGGATAACAGATTTAACAAGGGAACCTGCAGCAGGGGAGGAGATTGGGATGTGAGAGAAACCCCCACCCAGCCCCGAGGTCCGTGAGGAAGGCAGGGAGGAGGTGGGCCGGAGGAGGGGATGGCCCTGCAGCCCCTGGAGAGAGGGCGGGCTGTCCCCCTGCAGCCATGGAGGGGAGCGGGGGAGCAGATGCCCCCCTGCAGCCCGGGGAGGGCCCCACGCCGGA
>JAVKLA010000084.1:35372841-35392402 GCA_034782735.1 Sagittarius serpentarius
GCATCCCTTCCCTCCAGCGTGTCAACCACACCACACAGCTTGGTGTCGTTGGCAAACTTGCTGAGGGTGCACTCAATTCCACTGTCCATGTCACTGACAAAGGTGTTAAACAGCACTGGTCCCAGTACCAGTCCCTGAGGAACGTCACTCGTCACTGGTCTCCACCTGGACATCGAGCCATTGACTGCAACTCTTTGACTGCAACCATCCAGCCAATTCCTTATCCATCAAGTGGCCCATCCATCAAATCCATGTCTCTCCAATTTAGAGACAAGGATGTTATGTGGGACAGTGTCAAATGCTTTGCACAAGTCCAGGTAGATGATGTCAGTTGCTCTTCCCTTATCCACCAAAGCTGTAACATTTTACTTTACAGTCATGAGTAAAAAGCATTGTTTACATCACTCTCTAAACCAGCATTCCTTAGAAAACAAGCACCGAGGCTGTTTTTTAATACTTCAGTACAAAACCTGCAAGTGTCTACAGCTAGTGTTACCACACAGAACTAAGGACATAGCTTTAAGGGCATCAGTAGTTTTTACCACAGCACACTGAATTTCAGTGCCAATGGAAACTGTGATTTATGCTTTTCTCAAGTTGAGAAGCTGGGAGTGGAAGGGCAAATGATTCTTAAGGAAAAGATGCATTAACTAATAATGTCTTAAAAATCTAGTGACACTTCTACGGAGAACATACAAAAAGCTCCAAGTGTTACTTCACTCGAGAAAACAACGCCACATTATGATATTTTGTATTCTTTGTCCTTTTGTCTCCAGTATGAATCATGATGAATCATCTAAGCTAGTTGTTTACTTGTTAAATAAATAAAATTGCAAGTACAAGAAAGTGACTCAAGAGTATGTATACTCTTGATCAGAGAATTACACTGTTGAATTTCATTACACTTGCTAAATTTAACCGGATTTTATTCAGAAACAGGTTACACCAAATAGATATTTATTTTCACAGACATTGAATACAATAGCCTTTCCCTGTGTAACTGATTGCTCTTATGAAAAGTAGTGCTAGAGATTTAACATTTTTAAATTGTGTTTCTGCCCTCTGGTATGAATGTACTTGCCTATAAGTACCTACAGGAGAATGAGCACGGACAAATCAGCAGTTTAAGGCATGTCGCTCTGTCTCCACGCATGTGAACATGTGTTTGCATGTAAGAGAGAGGGGAGATTGCTTCAGGTTTTGATTAGCTTGCAAATTCAGAATCAGCTATGGTGTGTCGTTGTATTCACTAGGAAGATTTTTGATGCTGTGCAAAACTGGGTGATCAGACCTGGCAGTGGAAAATCTGAATGGGAAAGCTTTGTAGAACGTACCCTAAAGGGGGCAGAAACACAAATCCATGGACATCCTCAGTGCAAAGAGTATGTTGCCATCAGCTTCAATGTTGCTAGCATGACTGCTACTGCCCAAGTAAACTAATCTGGTGGTTTATTGGGTTTGTGTGGCAAGGTTTTGGCAGTGGGGGGAGCTACAGGGGTGGCTTCTGTGAGAAGCTGCTAGAAGCTTCACCTATGTCTGATACAGCCAATGCCAGCCACCTCCAAGACGGACCCGCCGCTGGCCAAAGCCGAGCCCATCAGCGATGGTGGGGAAAAGTTGTTGCGCAAGAGAAAAATTGCACCTGGAGGGAGGAGTGAGAATATGTGAGAGCAACAGCCCTGCAGACCCCCAGGTCAGAGCAGAAGGAGGGGGAGGAGGTGCTGCAGACACCGGAGCAGAGATTCCCCTGCAGCCCCCCGGGAAGACCCCGGTGAGGCAGGCTGTGCCCCTGCAGCCCAGGGAGGTCCACGCTGGAGCAGATCTCCGCCTGCAGCGCGGGGAGGACCCCACGCCGGAGCAGGGGGGTGCCCGAAGGAGGCTGTGACCCCGTGGGAAGCCCGCGCTGGAGCAGGCTCCTGGCAGGACCTGTGACCCCGTGGGGGACCCATGCTGGAGCAGTCTGTGCCTGAAGGACTGCAGCCCGCGGGAGGGACCCACACTGGAGCAGCTTGTGAAGAACCACAGCCTGTGGGAAGGACTCACATTTGAGAAGTTCGTGAGGAGCTGTCTCCCGTGGGAGGGACCCCACGCTGGAGCAGGGGAAGAGTGTGAGGAGTCCTGCCCCTGAGTAGGGAGGAGCAGCAGAGACAAGGTGTGATGAACTGACCCCAACCCCCATTCCCTGTCCCCCTGCAGCGCTCGGGGGGAGAAGGCAGAGAAAATCTGGAGAGGAGCTGTGCCCGGGAAGGAGGGAAAGGTGGGACGAAGGTGTTTTTAAGATTTGGTTTTCGTTTCTCACTACCCTACTCTGATTTGATTGGTAGTAAATTAATTTTTCCCCAAGTTGAGTCTGTTTTGCCCATGATGGTAATTGGTGAATGATCTCTCCCTGGCTTATCTCAATCCACGAGCCTTTCATTGTATTTTCTCTCCCCTGCCCAGCTGAGAAGGGGAGTGATGGCACAGCTTTGGTGGGCACCGGGCATCCAGCCAGGGTCAACCCACCACAGGTATTGCTACAACAAGTCTCTTTTCAAAGAGGCTATCATTAAAAAGGCATGTTGTGACATATTATTATGCATATCAATACAGAGGAAGCCTGGAGAAGAGAAGGCTGCAGGGAGACTTTATTGTGATCTTTCAGTACTTGAAGGGGGTTATAAGAAAGATGGGGACTAACCTTTTAGCAGGACCTGTTGCGATAGGACAAGGCATAATCATTTTAAACTAAAAGAGGTATAGACTAGATATAAGGAAGAAATTTTTTACAATGAGGGTGGTGAAACACTGGAGCAGGTTGCCCAGAGAGGTAGTAGATGCCCCATCCCTGGAAACATTCAAGGTCAGGTTGGACAGGGCTCTGAGCAACCTGATGCAGTTGAAGATGTCCCTGCTCATTGCAGGGGGCTTGGACTAGATGGCCTTTAAAGGTCCCTTCCAATCCAAATGATTCTATGAAGTTATCAATGACTGTACACAGCTGCTGAACATATATGGCCTACTGATACATAACAGATGCTCATCCTTTCCCTTCAGTACCAAATGCCTTGTTCAAGGAAAATGCATTTTTCCATGATATTTTTTTTTAAAGGTTGATGAAAGGTTTGCCAGTACTAATATATAATATCCTTGAAAGGATACTGAAAACAAGATGTCAGTGTCTCATGGCAAAGAAAGTATTTGTGTCATATATACAGATAACTAACTGTTGCATTTTTGACCTCTAGCAGTCAAGAATAATGGGTGGCAACAGTAAAGAGGGAAACTTTCTGAACACTACAGACAGGTTGAGAAAGTAACTCTGAAAAGCACCCTAAGTGATCAGGGAAATACGGTCTAGAAGGTAAAATGATGCCAAGCTGAAGACTAGCAGATAGCTGTAGGCAAGAAGTACGCAGCCATCAAGTAAATGACAGAGATATGTTTCTGTATTGATTTTTCTACGGATGGAGAGCTTAGACTGGTGTTTTGAAATGTATGGGTTGAGCTAGGGCTGTGGAAAGTCATGCAGACCTTCCTGGAAATGGCTTATCATAAAACAGATTATTTTTAAACTTCTGCTAGCACTGCCTACTATTATCACGCCAAGTCCTTCAGCTGCTGTAACATCTGTAAAACATCCATTCTGGGGAGAAGAAAAGGCCTAACTGATAGGAAGCAACACACAACTGACACTGTGTCAGCCAAATAGCTTTAAATCACAGCCCTTGCCCTCCCTATACAGGGAAAACTAGAAAATCTCACCCACACTTAATTTGTCTTCATAGGCCTCTCTCAGCCAGTACCTATTAGAGATGGCTTACAGATTATCTGATTTACTTACGAGCTTCAGCAGTCTGTGATGACAGCCACAACTAGGGAATCTTAGCACGCATGCCTAGTGCTAGTCAGCCGCAATCTAAGGCTGGGGCAACAGACCAATTTTTGAAAGCTCTCCATGAGTCTAGGTGCGCCCAGTGACTTGAAATAATGTAACGGTATCAGCTTCTACAGCCAACAGCACCCAAGTGAGAGATATGGCTAGCATCAAACCTGGCTGCCTTTATTTTTGTAAACCGTGCGATGGAACTTGTTATTGCTGAGTCAGTCAGGTGGAAAGGTACAGAAAGGCTTTTAATCCTAATGGGGCACTTTAACACCTCCATCATCAATCCCTGAAGCTTCCTGTAATATACGCTAAATTTTAAAGAGGCTCCAATCCAGTGCAAGGTAGGCTATGGGGAGCAAATCCAGATTGCACAGTACTAAAAGCATTCAGCAGATAATACAAATACGTTTTGAATGAAAATGCTTATATACACAGAAAATACTTATATACGAATGGTTATACATTTGTACTTGCATACACACACAAAATATTTCTATAGAGGTGTTTAAAAGAACCATTTGTATCATTCATACACCAGATCTGACATCTTGTCTGCACCCTACCTCAGAAGATAAATTGGGTTTTCATAGCGTGCAAGGCCTAGTGAGATATTCCTGTATTTGACTCAAGTTGCAGTGGGTTTTGATTTTAAATGTATGAAAGGCACAAACTGCAATGTGTAGTTAATGAAACTCTTAAACTGTCACCTATTTATGAACTTCTCTAAAATATCACATCTGTGATCAGACAGATAACAGCCTGAATAGCTCTGGGGACCTGGATTTCGGTCTTGGAACCTGTCTCATATCATTTATGACCACGAGGTTTCCTGTTAAACATCAGACCATCAGCAGATGCACAAAAACAAACGTCTCTCCAGTCACAACCCTTCCTTTCAGGTAAACCCTAAAGCAGTAGCTTGTTTCCAAGAGCTCTGGTGTGTGCAAGCAGAGAGAACACATGTCGCTTAACAGCCATTTCCCCATCTTTCTGAGGAACTGGCCTTGAGCCAGAGGTAAACATGTTGTGGATGACATTTCTCTATAACCTGCCATCCAGCCTATCCTGAATGTATGAAATGGTTTATAAAGTGCTGACTAACATCCCACTGAATTTAACAGAGCTAACAGTACAGACATCTACAACATTACAGAATTAAATCCTTTGGCAACATAAATAAATGCAGTATTAACAAATACACTTTTTGTGAGGACATCCAGGAGACTGAAAAACTGTGACCCAAGTATTTACACATGCGATTTAATTTCAAGAATGCGAGAAAGTCCAACAGGCGATAAAATGTGTGTTTAAGTGATTGACTGAACCAGATCCCAGAGGCACAAAATTAAGCCTAATGAACAAATCTTCTAGCATGTCATGCAGATTTCCCTTCACCTTTTCTACATTTACAATTTGCATCAAGTTGGAGAAGGAAACAGTTTACTAAGACAATGCACCTTTGAACTGGAAATCTAAGACAACATAAAATCTTTTGAAGAATGAAGAAATTAATGAGCCGTGTTAAAAAGTCAAATTTCTCATTTAAGTACCCAGAAAAAAGACATTTGTCTTACTGGTTTCCAAAATAAAAATAAACTGTTATTTTACACAAGTCAGGGATAGATGAGACATGAAAGTCATGAGAAAAGTCATTAAACAAAACTCCAAAGTGAACAGCTGGGAGAAAATTTAGCATGCTGGCCCTACAGCCTAGAAAATAATCTTCCCTCCCCTGAAGTGGTTGAGATAAATGATCTAACTGAAGTTAGAGGAAAAAAAAGTCAGTTTAAAACAAAATTTCCTGTTACTTAAAATAAAGAAGAAAGGAAGAACAAAACCAGACATCTCATGTTCAGCTGAAGGAATACCAGCTGAGCCACACTTTTTATTTGATGATTATTCCCTGCTGTCTTTAGGCTGAACTAAACCAATGTTTATATGGCACAACAGAGCTAAAATTACTTGTCTTTTTGGATGCTCACTGATTCCAGACCAATGCTAGCCTACTGACTCCTAGGACTTGACAATGATGGATGGCAAAGATTAAAGAAAAGGTATCATACTTCTATGAACGTGTATTACAGAAAAGTGATACTTTACGCTGTAGGGAGTGAATGAAATGCAGGGGCAACACCTCAAGATTGCAAAAAATCTGTAAGTTTGAGTTAAGATGTCACATTCTACTAAACTACATGTAAAGTTTTGGTGTGATTTTATAAAACTTCCACCTTTATTTAACAGATCAACTTGAGAGTTCCACAAATGTATAAACAGAAAAATTATTTCTGAAAGGCCTCAGCACACTACAGGTATAACAGAGACATAACTGAAGAAGAGGAAATAACAACACAGTTTTACCTATCTCACGTTTTTCCACTGTGATGCCCTAACAAGGGCTTGCTTTGGAGTAGTCTTTTGAATTTCGTGGTGGTTCTTGTCAGGGATATACCTTTTACCATCCCTTTTAAGTTCACTGAACTCTGACCAGAATATCAGCTTCTCAAACTTCTCAGTTTGTACACAATTATGTAGAGTTTGGCAGCTGAATTATCAAAAGATTTAATCTCTAAGGACTAAGCCTCTTATGCGTGCTCCACATCCAGCCTCGTTTCACCTAGTCACTTAGAAAAGGAAGGAGAGTTGGATCTCTTTGGAATACACTGAGATATGAGGAAACTGTAAGGGGAAAGGGACAGAATGGGAGGAAGAAGACAGATGATACTGAAGGAGAAAGCTTATATAGATGAATGACTCTGGATAGTGTTAGATCCTAGACTTCCTCTCCCTCCTTAGTGCTCAGGACTGGAGCTAAGACAGATATTCTTTTCATAATTGGTAAGAAGAAGGTTTATTGTTCTTTTGCGGACTAGATGGTAGCAGAGAACATCCCAGTAACATACAATAGTTCCTCATAACGTATCAACGTTTTTCTACCAACTGTAGAGAAAAAAACACAACAAAGCAGCCCGCACCCTTTAACTGTGTTATCTTAAGCAGCTCAAGCCAAGGGCTATTGGCTTAATGGGGTTCTGTTGTCAACATGGGACAAAAAGACTGCAGAATGCTTGTTCTTTTACCAAGCCCTCAAAGGCCACAAGACAATAGCAAGAGCCAGAAATGAGAAGGCAACACAGGAATATTAAGTAATGGCTCCACAATCTTGATGGAGCCGTCTCGTATCAAGGCATTCATCCTACACCCAGCAAACAGTGCCAAATCCAGAGTCTATGAGAATTAGAGCTGTATCATTTCCAAATTACCAGTCACTTACTTTCTGACTAGGAACTTTTTTGTTCTTCTCCCTAACCCCAACCTATTGTCCACACCAAGATCAGTTTCAAATACAGAGCTTCCAGGATCTCAGTGCTTAATCAACTCAAACAATACACATTGGTAAATTATCATGCTTTGTCACGCCTGAAAAGGAGAAAAGTTAGCATGTTCTGCCAACAAGGTGAGTTAGTGGAATAACCAAACAAGGAAGAAGACTGCGAAAATTAAGGAGCCAAATCAAGTTCAGTCACAGAGATTGTTATCTTTGACTGTAATTATGAGATTTTAATACTAATTATTGCTTAATTGACATAGTAATATCAGAAGAAATATAAACATTTTATGGCTTTATTTAGCAAGAAAAACTGTGGTTCATTTAGCATTATATAATGACACTGTTTAATCAGTAAAATCACTGGCTATCATTCAAATGGAAATTGAAAATCTGTGTCAGGGAGTAGATGATCTTTTTTTTTTTTTTCTCTGTATTAATAGAGAACAATATTCCTCTAAAAAAAATTACCTTTAAGACTGTTCTGAACTTCTAATGCGATGTCGAGGGCATTAAACGGCAAAACTGGTTCACTGGCAATTTGCAAAGTCACTTGTCCTGTTAGCTGAAAAATACAAAAAAACCCAAAAACCAGTCAAATAATTTCTAGCAGATTTAATAGCCAGCGCTTCTTTTGGAACAGCACATACTTTCACTACATTGGATTTTCAGGAAAAAAGGATAAAACCCCATAAACACATCTTTGTGAAAACGAATATGACCTAGACCATTGCCTTTCTAATACAACATTAAAAAATGTTAAGAGATTACAGTTTATAACCACACACAAGAACCCTGTGCAGTACTTTTTCTGTGGACCTAGGATTCTACAGGAGTCTCTGAAGGGCCTTAGTTTTGCTTTGTTTTGAAATAAAACATCTTAACGTTCTAAAAACAGGAATGAGGTTTATTGTTTGACTTAGTTCTCTGGTTTTAGATACTGGATTTTAAGAGTTTACACAAGTGAAAAGAAAAAAAAAAAATCACAGACGTTAATGAACTTCAGATCAAGCCCATGGCTATATGCAAGCTGACCGGAAAACCTACTGCCTTTCAAGAGTTATGTGACTACTTAATGCACACAGACGTACAACTTCCAAACTGGACAGAACACAATATTCTCTCAGTAACTAACAGAAAGAAGTTCCCAAATAAGTGAGAGGGAACTCTCAGTCCACTCCAGACTAGACATTAGCACCTGTCATGAAACTCAGTGGCACAAATGCTTCTTTTCAACAGTTCCAGAGCTGAGGCCAGGGACTGACTGGCTTGAGTGCTTTTTTTCACTTACAGAAGATAGGCTCTCCAGCTCAAGGCTTAGACATGCTACAGGGGCTACGTACAGAAACACGTCTTTCTGCCGAACTATACCTCGCCTGTGATTAAACAGGATTTCAGTCTCCAGGCTGTCAAGTGCATCACTGTTCATGGGAGCTATAAAAGTACACTGACAAAAACATGCAAGAAACTTTCATTCACCTTCTTCATATCTTGATATTGCAAAAAGGGAAAAATACCTGTAGGGCTGTGCTCTAAAATGGAATGATGGCTGCAGGTAATGGTGATCGTGTTGATAAAAATGTGGACTGAATAAAATCATATTGTACAACACTTCCCAAGGTGGTGGTGGGGGTTAGAATAATACCTAGCCTTCAAAAGCAATACGATAGCTGCTGTGCTGAAGGTAGCATTTTAATTCTACAATACAAAGTAGTAAGAAAAGACAACAATCCTAAGTAACATTAAAACCAGCAATTACAGCAATTGAAGGGGAAAACCATCTCCTGGGAAAGTGGATGAAAACAGGGTAATAGCAGAAATACAAGTCTCCTGGAGAAAGACTGATAGAAGCCTAACAACATTTCTCAGAAAGCGTTAAAGAAATGACCCAGCCACAGACTGATTTGGGTACAGAGACTGAGGGAACATGCTGTATATGAGGCTGCAACCTACGTCTGAGCAGAGACGTACTGTGAAGCTATGGAGGTTTACCTCTAGAGAATACAATATTGCAAAAGGCATGAAGCAAAAAAAACCCCTACCATATATACAGTGAGAAAAAAATAGGGAGGAATAATGACATGGCAGGCCGTTATCAGGAAAACTAAAGAACTAAGAGTGAACTTGATGGAAGATGAAAAATACTGTGTTTGGACATCTGTGTTAAAATACTACACAGTAACCTCTCACGAAACTTTTCTCCAAACTTCCCAACGGGCCATTAATGCTTGAAGGACATTACCTTTTCTATCAGTGGTTATACACAAAAGTCTCCGGGTTGAAAAGCATTAGAAAATATTGGTCTTAGGAGTACCAGAGAGGTACTGCAGGAATACAAAAACCAAAATAGTTAGGGCAACAGAAATCAGTACAAAACTCTCTCCAAATCAGTTCATATAATCCAGCCATAAGCAACAGTAAAAATCTGGTTCTAAATGTCCAAATGCTGTGCAAAATCCTTCCTTGTCCTGCATGGAACTCTAAGATATAGCTGTCCAAAACATGAACAACTCGTAAGTTGCTATGGAAACGCAACTGTGACAATAACACCTTATTAAAGAGGAGGCATTCTATATGGAGTCCAAACTCATTGAATCCTAAATAGTACTATATCACATGAAAGATTTTAATTCTTCCCTGACACCCCATTTCTGCAAAACCCTTCACTAAATGGTAATGCAAGATACGTACATATCGGTATATTTTACGGTGGGACATGAACAGTTATATGGTGCTACTGATACTTTTCAATCTGTTACCACAATGTTTAAGAACACAAAAGGATGGAAAAAATGCTTCTTTTCTGAGGCATGAAAGTGGCATTAAAGAGGAGAATACCCTAGCACGCATCCTTCCTTTTCATCATTATCTCCTACAGGATCTGGGTTAATTTTTCTAAGTTCTTGCCTTTCTTTCTGTTTCTTCCAAGCAATTTTATTTTGCTTTTGACTACCTAAGACCAAAGTTGCTCTCTCTTTCCTATTCAAATAAAGTTATACCATCAAAATCTTACGACCAACTGAAGCATTTTGGAAACTTTACAGTATCTCTGTATGTAATACTGTGGACATTTGTGTGCTAGTAAACAGGTAACAGCGGTGTTTATTAAATCATGTACTTCGTAGGCTCATCTGGAAGAAATCAATCACACAAAGGAAAGCTGAGTGCATTGATTTGAACAGAGTACGTAATAATGCTGCAGAAGCATATATCAAACCCACATAATGCAGCAAGACAGAAAAGGCTACTGATTTCTTATTTATGGTCTTATTTTTGGATATACCGTTCCCTTGAGTACAACACCGAATATACATGGAAAATAAAGACAAGCTTCTGCCCCTTTTCCCTGTTGAAAAATGGTTCAGACTGACTATTGAATTATTAAATGTAAGAATAACTTAGCAAAGAGTAAAGACAACAATTTTCTTATAACGCGTAATGCTAAAGCAGCATAATTGATTCTATTCCCATACTGAACTGGTTATAACGCTAATGACAACTTCTCAAATAACATTTATACATAATAATACACAGACAATACATACAATAATTGATGTAACATTTGCACGATTATCAACTCTAAAGAAAAAAATTACAGTTCAAATGCTAATTGATTCTGAAACGCTTTTCTTACATAATTTAAAATGAAAAAATAGTAACGTTCCCACTGCACTTGGCTTTGGGAAAAGTATTCTTCAGTAAACTAAAATGTAGTTAATGAACTTCCAGTTACTTTAGAGATAAACATTAATATAAAACACAACAATAATTGTAGAGTTATACTGTATTTCTTCACTGTGAGGGTGGTGAAGCACTGGCACAGGTTTCCCAGCAAGGCTGTGGATGCCCCATCCCTGGAAGTGTTCAAGGCCGGGTCGGACGGGGCTTAGCGCAACCTGGTCCAGTGGAAGGTGTCCCTGCCCGTGGCAGGGGGGTTGGAACCAGATGACCTTTAAGGTCCCTTCCAACCCAAACCATTCTGTGATTCTATGTATATTGCAGAATAAATCAGAATATTGAAAACAGGTTTATACCAAGGTAACATTTTTTCAAGGTCTTTTACCTTACAGCACAAGCATCTTTGTACGAAGGACATAACTACTGTGCCTGACTTAATCTCTCTGACACCATGCAGATCCCAAAAGCTAAAAAATCCCACAGACTTCCAAAAAGCTGGTGTTAAAGATGGTTCAGTAACACATGACACATCCTAAATGAAGCTGTAGGTTCTTCTCTCTTCCAAAGTGTTACAACATACTCATTTAGGAGCTATGTCTTCTTGCAATTCTACCCAACTTCTGAACCTAATTTCACTACAAAAGTCAGCTCTCAGGGACATCAGGTGGATCGGCACCAGTCTCCAAAAGACTGCAACAATAAAATAGTAACTGGATTAAATACACACAATGTGTTCACCTCTGTAAATCCTAAATATCCTTTATCTTTTTAGCTGTTTTACAATGTAAATAAGGAAACTAACTAAAATGGAGTTGGGGGGATTCATCACAGAAATATTTTTTTTTTGTGAATATGTCACACCTGGTTTTTCAGTGAGTTAAACTCAGTTTTCAAGGCAGCTTGCTTCCTCAAATACCCAAGCTGCCTACTAACAACTCAAAGCACACCTATTGGCATGCAAAATTTTTTTAAAAACTGAATACTTAAAATCCAGGATACAAAAATGTGAAAGGCTCCACTCAGCCTTTTTTACACAGATTCAGTTTTTCTTTGGGGGCATGCTGTTATTGATCATGTCTTGCAGGGACACATCTTAAATGTTATCTGGTTTTACAGACAACGCAGGCATGGCAACCCATCTTCCATTCTGTCGTATGATGAGAAACTTGTACGATGAATAAAACGAAAACATATTTAGTGGATATGAAGATATGAAAATATTATGCATGACAGAGATCAATCTGCTAGAATAAACATCCGCATATAGTTTGCAGGCAGTTTCTTTAACGTAGAAGTTCACATGCCAGTCTTTTTTTTTTTTTTGGCTAGTGAAATTTGAAACTGTGCTGTATCTAGCCTGCTGCTATGTAAACCTCAGTGGGTGTAAGTGCTGAGCCTTTAGGACATTTTTAGTTACATTAAGAGTGCTAAAATCTGAAGAGACACCTCAAATCTCTTCATATGCCAAGTTACAAACAATGTAACTTAGAAAATCAGGTGAACTGCCATGTTTATCCTTTTGTGAACACTGCTCTTCAGTAGCACTGTACTCCAATTTTACCTCGTGGAATGAATTAGACACAGCTATTTGAAACCTGAATTGTGCAGTGGCAACTCCTTTGTATTTCAAGCCATATACCTCTGTAACGTACTTTTTCTTTTTTTCCTGCATTCTATAATTTTCAGGGGTTTACTATATAATTTTATTCTATGAATATTAACAACACTTTACCCTAGTCACACCTGTGTACTTTTAGAGAAAACTAGCACACGCATGGCAGCTAATCTACCAAAACCATGACAACTCACATTAGAAAGCAGATAATGTATAAAGGTAGTGTAGCAGCCCTGTGTAGATTCCCAACTACAGAATCAACAGACCTCTGTACGTAAGACTCCCTGCTACCGACTCAAACAACCCTCGTAGCTGATCAGCGTGTGACACTGGGCAACTAACTCGTTTGAACTCTGAGCCTCAACTTCCTTCGACACCAGGCGTTATTTTTCTCAAGTCACGTCTGCCCTAATGCCTTGCACCTCTCCCTTCACACATTATCCATGGGGTTCATGGATGAGGAAAGAGCACGGAAAGACACTCTGCTGTTTAGGGTGATCAATAACAGTGTGTTGAAAATAACTTCACACCTTTTTTCTCTTTTTTCTTGTAAAGGTGACTTAAAAGGTTTAACTTTTGTGGCTGGCTGTTGCACTGTCTAATCTCAGGTGTTCATCTTCCTGCATCAAGGGGTCTCTCTTTCCACACGTACCGACTAGCAGAGTGACCTGCTGAGATCATCTGACATTAACCCAAACATAAACAATGGTTTCAGTGTCTACCCCTGTGTAAATAAGGAATAAATCTCTGCATATATTAAGATCCTCTCTCAGAAATCCAACATAAGCAATCTCAAATGTTAAAGTAATCAGCCTTCCCCAACCAACCTCTCCACCCTGCAAAATTAAAGAAGTATTTTTGATAATACATACACAGTTCCCGAATTTGCTTTCTGCTGGTTGCCCCCCCCCCAATTTCCTTCATGTTATCAGATTTTTTTAATTAAGCATGAGAAATTGAATCTATTTAAATAAAATCTGTCATTCCCCGGCCATAATTTCAGCACCTAGTATTACTCGATGAATGGCAGTAATTGTGAGACTCATGATAAATTAATGAGCATTTTTAATAATACTGGGATCTCAATTTACTGTAGAAAAATTTCCTGCATAATCAGTCTACACAGTTGTTTTTCTTATATTCATCACCCTCCAAAAAAGTTAACTGCCTCACACAAGAAAAGTCAGAGGCAGAAACATGGGAAAACCACCAGTTCTTTGACCCTCTATCTTTCTGAAGAATCGCATTCCCTTGATTAGACAAAGAAATAGAAATCCGGTCACAAACATGCTTGCTTTGCACTAAAGCCGTCAACTTTTGAAAATTCAGAACTTCTCAAAAATTCAGTAGTACCGTATGCGGTTTTGTTCTTACTGAAATCTACCTTGGCACCACGGCACGTATTTACAGGTCGAACGATATTTTGGGGTATCTGACATTCAACATACTGTATTTTAGGTCAGTAGAGGGCTCTCTGAGAAAAGAGTACAATGAGACTATGGCTACGGTAGGTGAACTAGAGCACAGTAGTTTGTAACAGATAGCTGTTTCTGACCAAGGAAAGTCTGAGCTCTTACAAATATTAAAAACTTTATTTCAACACCACCCCTCTCTAATTTAATATTGTTTTATTTACTTTCAGTATAGAAAATACTGATTAGGAAGTAAAAGTGATAGTGAACAAAACATGGATTCTCCCTCTTTGCATGTATCCTGTGCACAGCAAACAACACAACATTGTATTACAGCAGCACACAGCATTAGGCACCCCGAAAGTTACGTATAAAGGTATGCCAGTATTACGGTACCTTGGACTGCTTACTCTGGAGTACAGAAGATCTCTATTTACATGATCATATGCTACATTTTCTACATGGCTCATGATGAGATTCTGAGGCACTGAGAAATTAAGGTCAAAAGTATTCTCTTAAGCGACTAATTTGGTTAAAATCTAATTTGTTGGCCAACTTAGTAATACACAGCACTCAGAGCAGTGAAAGTACATTTTCTACAGGTTTCACTACCAGCCGGGAGGGATCATTCATCCCACTGCTTTAAATTACTTGCACAAAAAAGAAACTCATACTTATCTGTGCTTTGTTTTCTGTGTACGTGTAGAAATTCTTACATTTTAAATTGTAAATATAAAGTATATGGAAATATATATTTCATGTATACTTAAATGCATTTATGTGAATCTTTCAATATGTATATATTAAAAATAAATCTTAAATTACATTAATTTCCAGCGAGCAATTATATCCCATGCCCTGGGTTCTAACTCCGTAAGGTTACACAGAGTTCCTTTCCGGTCACTTCTACCTTCTATCCAGATCACCAATGAAAGGGATATGAGTGAGGACATCAAGGGCTCCTCCTCTCTTCACCCAGCAGAGAGCGGGCAGAGGTCCCTTGCGTCCTGCGAGACATCACTGTGCTCTGGAGCTCACTGTCACGGGACGTGCCACACACCAAGAGCGCAAACAGGGTTCAGATGGGGCTAGATAGGCTCATGCAGGGCAGCGCACTGCTGACTACTAAAAATGATGCTCCAGATTCAAACTTCAACTGTGGTCATAGGGGAAAATACACTTCTTCTGAGGCGTTCATCACTAGCTACTGTCAGAGCCTGGGAACCGGGCTGAAGTCTGGCCCACTGTGGCAGTTCTCACGCTCTTGTTACTGCAGCGACAAAGAACAGGGATGATTAACTCAACCTCCAAGATAATAGCTTTATTGAGTTAGGCTTGGCACTGCGTAAATGAACCTGTACTCAACCTGGCTGGCTTGGAACTGAGGCTGAGCAACTTTATGCCTGTGCAGAATACACAGGGTTAATGCTTACGAAGGAAGCCATGAAGTTAACTGTAAAGCACAGTTCTGTATGCGGGCAGTGTAGAAGCGTAGCTAGAAAGGGAGAGTTTCTCAAGTGCTTTATTGTTATTTTTTCTGCACATAAACAGAAACTGCACGTCTTTGAAGTATGCAGGAAAGTAGCAGTAATCTTGAGAAGAGTTTATAATCGTGTATTTCGTATTTACGTATGTCAAATTTTAGTGGTATCTAGGTGCAAAGACAGTGTCGAATTAACTTCTAGAAGGGCCACTAGATTCAAACCTCTTGTTAAAAAAAAAGTTAGTCACTTAGACATTCCCCTAGTGTGGGTAGTTACGAGCATGCAAGAGGATGTAACAGACTGCTCTTCTGCACTAAGTGCTTCATGAGCTCTGGGTGAAGAGGTCACACCGCAACAATACAAATCTTTACATCATTACAAACCCTCATGCTAGATTTCTTAAAGAGAATTTTGAAGCTTGTCCTGGCATTAATTCTTTTTTATCTCCAGCTTTAAAGCCAGGTTGCTAAGGTTACCAGCTTTAGACTTTGAGAGTGACAAATACAGAAATTTTGCTTTAAATCCGAGTAATTTGCAAATAGCACCCCCATAAACCAAGATGCCACCACTGCACAGAAAGTGACCTTTTGAATGCTTTGATTCTCTGACTCTCTTCAGGTATAGCAGGAGGAGGGGGAAACTAGTGCTAGATCCTTTTTAAAGAAGGAATGTTGACTGCCTGAAGCTGGTTACAGGCAGTCCTGAGGAAATTGATTTAGCTATTGTTTCGGTAGAAAGAGAAGTATGTAATAAAATACGAAGCAAAATTTATTTCCACACATCAGAGGCAAAGAACTCTAATGACAACAATCACGTACAGAAATTGCATCTTGGATAGATCTATTCTACCTTCAACCAAAACTGCATAGCTGCTTTTTTTATTTGCATGTGTAATGCAGGCATTCAAAAGATGAAACATGCAGCTACCTAGTCGTGTAGGTGCTTTAGGACAAGAAACGTTAAGTATTTTTTCTGGTTTAAGCCATAAAGGAAAGTTTAAATTTAAAGAAAGTAAATGTCATCTCAGAATAATAGAGAAGATATATCAGCGTCGATTCCTGTGTACTGGTATGAAAACACAGGATGCTGTGATTAACAGCTTGGACATTTAGTACATAGATCCAGAGATCATCACACTCTTCCATGCTACTGAAGGCCTTCACTGTGTTTGCTACCAGTTAGTGAACATCAGTACCTTTCCCTGACTTATGGATGTGTTTAAGACTCTAATCAGGATATTAGCACAACCAGCTCTCCTTACTCACGATACAGGATAATCAAAGCACAAGATGACAGGACTCAGCAAGATAATTGATAATTTTGTTAACGGTCGCCAGACAGTTGGCTGGGTCCTGCTGGCCTATGAGCCTTACAAGTCAGACAGTAATGACTAGCAGATAAAATAAGCAGCAGTACAAGTCTGCATTTACTCACCCAGCTTCACAAGCACTCTACAGAAATACGGATCAGCCTAGCAAACAGTATGTTGTCTTACAGTCCTATTAATCGAAGTACCTTCTCATATGCTTGAAGATACATGCATGAACCAAGAATGTTCCCGAATTAGGATCAATCCCAGGATCGTACATTCAAGGACATCCAAGTACTTGCTGAGTTTCCATTTGATCTGTAAAACCAGTTCTTAGGCTGAATCCGCAGGACTCAGTCTGAAACTTGTGGCATTGTTCAAAACTAGATAATAGTCACCAGAGAAGTACAATAATAAAGAAATCTGCAATGGGAAGCTTCAACCACAGCTTTCACTTTAGACCTTGATATCATCTTTTTAATCACTCCCCTTTTACTGAAATGGATTTGATTTAATTGAACTCCTAAAAAAAAGTTCTAATCACACTTCATCAGCATGCAATTATTATTCAAAGGAAACCATATGTACTATTAGGGACTCTTAATTAAAATAATGCATATAATCTGCTTCAGCACCTAACAGTCATTCTCCTTGATGTTCATTATTCTTTTTCTTCCATTATTGTGACAATACGTTTTTTCTCTATTTTTCCTCATCTATCCCCATTTCATTTACACACTTTTTCAACATTAACGATCATGATATCAGGACACTCAGATGCGTTAATATGCCATCACCTGACATGCATTAATACACCACCATCCTTAAAAACTCATTGCACAGCATGACCTTCGAAATGTGTCAGACCTGAGTATGGAGATTTGTGAGAAGAGGACGAGAAAATGCTGTAACAGGAGCCTTAAACTACACTTTGTTTTGCCTGAATTTTATTTGCAATTAGGAAGTCTTCTATGTGGCCATACTGAAAGAAGAATGTACACTAGGCAGCAGTCAGTCCTTAGAGAAAGAGAGACAGGATTTGGGGAGAACCAGGGACAATGGATGCAAGAAACTGAATCTAGGAGCTGAAGAATCTGAAGAAAAGCATCAATGAGGGGTTGAAGCAATGGTTCCTTGAGGAACTTGGAAAACTTGGACAGTCAATTCAGCATCGACTCAACAGAATAAGCATTATGAAAAGATTCATGAGAACATTACACATTAAAGTCTCCCTATCCTCTCAAACTCAGGAAAGCTAAGATATTTAATGGTTATATAGAGAAAATATTGTTCTTTTCTCTCTTGCCACCTCTTCATGCAAAGGTACCTCAAATTTTTCCACTTAGGCCACCCTAATCAGGGAGGACTGGAGCACTGACAGTTCATTAAGCATGACAGGCGAGCCCTGAGGGAGAGACACTAGTGAACCATTGTGCTGAAGATCCAAGGGAAGCTGAAAAAACATAGTTCTGTAGTATACAGCTCAAATAAAACACTCATAAACATTAACAGACATGTTCCACTTCAGGGGAGAATTAGATGGATAATATACTGAGGCTACCCCCAGACACCAGGATACACTGCAGTACCCACAAAGAGGCTCAATTTCCTTGTTAGGCAATTACTTCAATTAGGGTTACCTTCTGCTCTTGGATATACTCGCATGGTAGTTACCAAGCCAGAAAGGTATTTAACCTACTTACTGGTATCATAATTGAAAAATGTGATTTCTGTGAATTCTTCACAGTACTTTTCAAATCAGAATATTCAATCTTTAATGTACAGTGTACAAGACACATAGAATAAGAAGTAATCAGTTGACTTACATTAAGGATTTGAAATTCAAATCTCAAAAGGAGATTTCATACCTCCTCCTGTAATTAAATAATATAACTTAACCAATAAAGGTGGGGGAAGATTAGTTGTTTTATTTTAAAAAGAAAACATTAATTAAAGATGAATATGTTTGGGACTGAGCAAGCTCCCCTCAGGCTTGGGGAAAATGCCAAGTCTGACAAACTCTTTGAGCCGTAGGGAATCCCAGGTCAGTTTGATGAACCTACTGAAGTATTTTGCAATTAGCTGGCATGCTGCTCAGGCTACCAATCTGCCTGAAAAAGAAACTCCTTCACCTTTCAAACTTGTCCCTGAACAACAATAAATAAAGACCTAACAAATAATGTTTCTTATCACAGAATATTTATATAAACAGAGAAAGAAAACTCAGAAGAATGTCCTGTGCTATAGAATGGCCCTTGAAATTCATAAGGAACCCTAGCAATAAAACTCAAACTAAGATTTATTACCACATCTGGGGCTGTAATAATACACCTGTTACTAAGATAGTCAAATTATGATGGCCATTTCATTCCACTGCACCCTATCTTTATGTGGGCTCTGTATTAAAATGATAAAGGCAGCATGATATAATGGCAACAACAAAGATTAAATAGAGAAGCACATTTAAAAAACATATAATCTTACAACACTGCAGGAAATGTCACTACTTGCTCAAACGATAGCAGTTGCTGTTAAAAAAAAAAAAAAATCAGCTTTTACCTGCAGTACTACACCATTGTTGCTCCAGTTACTATCCGTTTTAAATATCTTACTATTTATAATCATCATTAGTGTCTAAGCACCAAAAATACGTTAAATGTCTCAGAAACCAATTTGAAAGGCATCTACTCTAAAAGGCTTGTAGCCTATCACGTTTATCCGATAGAATCAAAGAAGCGGGGATATGGCATATGAACGGCACAGGTTACTTCAGACTACCTGACAAAGCTGGCCTGGTTTAACCCCAGCCAGCAACTCAGCCCCACGCAGCCGCTCACTCACTTCCCCCCCACCCAGTGGGATGGGGGAGA
>JAVKLA010000084.1:35392502-35424114 GCA_034782735.1 Sagittarius serpentarius
GCTGAAAAGTCCTTGACTGAGTCTAAACACGACTGAGCAACAGCCGAAAACATCAGGGTGTTATCAACATTCTTCTCTACTGAACTGAAAACACAGCGCTGTAGCAGCTACTAGGAAGACAATTAACTCTATCCCAGCCGAAACCAGGACACAAGCCTTGTTGTAAGAACAACTCAACGTTACCTTGTTGGCAAGCATCGTATTTTTGTTAGCTTCTGGTCTTGCTACTGATTCCTTTTGCTTTGGCTTAGCTGAATGCCTATGTGTCTCCAGTTTTAGATTAACTTTCTGGAACAAATGAGTTCATTGTAGGAGATCTCAATATGGGCAAATAGATAAGGAGACAAGTTTTGCCTGAGTATTCCAAATACAAGGACAACAAGGATGGAGATCTGATGCCTGTACTGAAAGATGATGATGAAGGACATTGTTGAAGAGTCTGGAGAGTGGAAGAGATAGGGTTTGAAAAAGGTGAAAGATTTAGAAAGAAAAACAAGTTGGAATTTGCTGCACAACATCAACAGGAGCCCGGGGAATTTCTGAAAGAGGAGATGGCAAGATTAAAAGGACAGCTGAGGAAGATCATTTTGGCAACAACACTATAGATGGATTGCAGGGAGAGAAAAGACTTGCAAGGCAAATGTGTCAAGACAAGAGAAGATTACAATGCAGACAAGCGGTTTGATCATGAGGCCAGGGAGAAAAGGATGGATTTTTAGAAATACTACAGAATGAAAATGTATCTGAGGAAAATACTTAAAAATGCCCTTCAGCATACTGTAATCAGTCTGTACTCAGCGTAATTTCCCCATACCATGTAAAGTTCCAAATAAATTGTCCCCCAAACTGAAAAAGTACTGCCAAAGATGGCATTGACACACAGTGAACAAATCAGTGGGAGTGCTGATAGCATCCAAAGTGATATATGCATGCACGTGTGTGTGTAAGTGTACTTGCATACATAAATCAGAGAAAAACTCATCTCAAAATCCTTCTGCAGGTTGAAATTGAAGACAGATGCAGTTAGAGATAAAATTAGATTTTCAGACCTCAAAAGAAATTAAGACTTTGTAGACTTTAAGAATTTTCTTTCCCCTTCCCCCCCAGTAGCAAGGCAATGTGTATAAGCATTTGATGCACTCTGTACAGTTTTAAACTAAATGTAAATAATCTTCAAAAAGAGTTTTGATTATCAGGGTGAAATTTCTAGAACATTTTGCATTATTTCTACATTGTACATCAGAAATACAAAACATATTTTAAAGTTTTTCATTTGTATATTCAGAGAAACTAAAAAGCCCTACAGAAACTGTTCTGATCTCTTGGGTATACCATAATGCTGTAACAGCTTCTGAACCCTAGTTAGTAATATTTTCATCCAAGCCTCATCTAGTAATAAGGATATGGGGCATTTCTGGGGTGAGGAACTGATCAGAATGAAAACTTGATACTGGATTAAAAAAAAAATATAGTCTTCATTTATGGACCTAATGAAAAAGACAAGATTTTTAGAATGCACTCAGTAGCCAAGAGTAACAAGTAACAAACTGTAAGTTTTTTAACACCTTTTAAACTCCATTTCACATTATGAATACTGACCTCTTAAATTATTTGAAACAAGACAAATGGAAATGACACTAAATCTTGTGGTTTCTAGGAGCTGTTAATTATATACTGCTCAGTGGTCACAGTCCACCACCGGGAGGGTTGTCCCAAGAGACAGCACGTAGGCATCTCCTTTTGTCTGTCCATACCCAAATGTTTCAATCTTCCATACTGAGAATAGCAGACAATAGACACAGTATCAGATTAGACTACCATATTATGCTGATTTTGGTAATATTTATTTTACCTCCAGTGCTCCAGCATTCCCCTGCACAAAAACCACGTGCCCCTGAGACAGAGGTTTAACTGTATGTCTTAAGTCAAGTTTATTGCCTTTTCTGCTTATTCTGCTCAAGTAACAACTGCCATTTGCAAACGAGGGGATGAAAGGGGAGACTAGTACCATCTAAGCAGAGGGTTTTATTTGTGCAGAGTATTACATTAAAAAAGCCCAGTAGCTATTAGTGATTATTAATCTTCAATTACAATAATAGCCATATTTAACAAAAAAAGAACAGGCTATGCTGCAAGTCACAAAAACAGCTTTTTTAAGTGTCAGCCCCACTAGTCTAAAACTCTCTTCGCCCTATTCATTCAGTTATCATTCTGTAGTTTATAATTAAAGTGCTAATGTATATCAGAATTCTTTGATCTCAAAATAAGGGATTCTATTACCAAAGAAATTAAGAACACAATAGATACAGGAAATTCAAGTTTCCAAGTAAAAAATAAGAGAAACAATCAAACGTAAAGTAATGTAATTAAGGAAAAACTATTTTTGTTGAATAAGAGAAGGAAAAAAATTTTTGAGCAGTCGTTCTGGACTGCGGAACAGTTCATCAAGTAAAGTGGCAAAAGACCTTTCTCTTTGATATTTAAATACAGTCTAAGAAGAAAGGAAGGAAGTGTACTGTACTGGCAGGAATGGACTAAATGACCTCCAAGTGCTTTGCTACTTATCTACTAAGGAGTAGAGGTAATTCGTATGCCCTGAAATCTAACTTCAATTAGCATGAGTTATCATAACAATTTGTAGTATCTCATCCATGATATTTTATTTCCATTCTGATTTCATATTTGAGGGAAAAGATAGTCAGCAGCATGTTATGTCACAAAGTCCACCTAAATTAATGCAAATAAAAAGAACTATGTGTAGTCATCTACACTATGTACAAGCATTACCTTAAACACTCAAGGTCAGGAGAACTCTTAACATACAGTCTCGTCTCTTGTGTCTTAGTGATTAAAGACAGTGTGACCGAACCGTGACTTTAAAAAACAAAGGAAAAAATTTCCAGAATTAATTTTGGCTTTTAGTCTGCTAAGAAGGATCTACTTGGGTCACTGGAGATGTTAACAGGAGTATGTGTTTCCCCAGCCCAGGTTAGATCACAGGCACTAAAAATAGCTGGTAACTAAAAGGGATAGAGCCAGCAAGCCCATAAGATCCCACACTGCTTATCTGCCACCAGTCACTTCTGAAAATGGAACCTGAGCTTTGGAAAAATCTTTCAAAAGCAACTACTGGCTCAAAGACGTGACTGGACATCAGGCAACCTTAGCTCTTACCTCAGCTCTGATATTGTCATCCCTTCACTCCCAGTCTGCTTCTCTGGGAAAGTGATCTTATTTACCTCACAGGGGTTAAAAAAAAAAAAAGGTCAGCAAAGCCTAATTATACACTATTGCTATCAATCTGCATTCAGTTTCAATGAGCTTTGGATTAGGCAGTTCAATACATTTTATAAACAATATAAATATATTACTGATGCTGTTTAGCAGTGTAAAGGATGTGTTTTGCATTTTTCTCTTCATTACTTTCTTTGAATTAAAACCACTAATTCATGTCAGTTAAGACAGAATCTTTCTGTGGCCCTATTTTCTTCATCGCTTTTAGACAAGACGGTATTTAGGTAAAGGCCCAACCTCACCCTGCAATTACCCCAAAATCAAACTGCGCTACATAACGGTCTTCGGTCAATGATTCCAACATGTATTTCTCTTTATATGCTATTTTCTCAGCTGAGAAGTACTTTCTTTAGGATCACAGTTTCACAAAAGATAAATAGTACTGAAATTTGAATTGGCCAGGGAGAGAAAGCCTGACATTCAATCTTAAAGCATTTCCTTACTTGGCTGTGTGAAAATTATTAAAATTCCAAAATTCTGGCGATTTATCACAGGTGCTTCTGCAGACTATGTTCATTTATCTTCAAATTTACGCCTTTCTTTCCAGTCATGTAGTAAAGATATATTCTCCTTATTCACCTTCTTTCATGCAGCTATGTTTTTATTGTATTTGCAATAGCTGCTAAACTAAACAGCTCATTGTATCAGGTCTTTGATTCTAAGAGACATACCTGTTTTAATGTGCTCATATAATTTTACAATCTCTTACTCATTATTATGTTGGCTTTTTTATTACAATATAGCTGTTAGGAATGGAACTGTTAATATTTGAGACTGTAGGAATTTTTTTTTTTTTTTGGACGTCAAAATAAAAGTATTGATCGTTTGAGATCAGAGTGCTGCTCTGGGATCACAGCTCCTTCTTCAGGAAGGCAGTTCACATGAATGAGCCGAAGAGGAACACAGCCATTTCAAGGAACCTTTAAGCACTGCGTACTGTAGTTTCAATGAATGTGGTGCCACTTCATGCAATGTGACGTATCAGGTAGCAAACTAACTATATTTCATTTTGCTGCCATTTTAAATAAAAGCTAGTGGTGGAGTAGAGGTACAAAGTGTGTTTCTGAAAAAGTTTAGCTATCTTGTTTTGTAAAAGCTGGATAATGTTGGTGTTTGGATCAAGCCAATTTCTAGAGCCAATTACTAAACATGTACTGTGTGCTGCTGAGGTACCCAGCTTATAAATAATGAGATTTCAAAAAGCTGGCTTAAAACTCCTCAGCACTCCCTTTCCAGGCTTGTGAACAGTCTTCGGGAAAAAGCGTAGCAGAAGGCATCCACATAAACAAGGTCCTTCTGGTTGCAGTCCTCTTCTCGGCTACCCAAAATAGAAAAAAACCTTTAAATGGTTATATACAGTAATCTCTTTTTTATATCTGATAAATTGGCTGTAGAAAATAATTAGCTGGCAGTGCCATTCAAGCCAAAACAATACACCTTTGAGCACATACCTTTCTGTTAAAAGCCTGGTATTAATTTGTCTTTCTTTTACTTATATAATTTCCCCAATTAAATAAACTGTGATCATTTAACCATAGCTTGTGGTAAGCAAAACAATTTGCAAAAAAAAAGAGCGGCACAAAAAACCCCACTAGAGTCTGAGTAACTAAATAGCAAACCACTCTTCAGTTACAGTCTGACCAGATTTGTGGGTTGATGTAACTCTAAAACAGGGCTTTCTTAAACACAGAGCATAGGAACTAAATTTTCTTTAGGTACTGAGCAACACATAAAGCTGCATTATTAACCAAGTTTATTAATGGTAAATAAACAAAATGGTTACCTAATAAATTTGGGAGATGCAAATATGCCCTCTCAGAGTTCGCTTTTCATTAACTCACCATAAATACTGCCACCACTAAAATGGGAAAACATTTTTAGGAATTTCACTAAAGCGTATACTTCCTTAAGAGTCAAGTAATGCATATCCTAGATTTTCAGCAAATATTGTCCAAATAGATTTATTAACCCTAAAGCATATTTGTGAACCCTGCAACAGATTGATAAAAACAATAACAGAGACACAAATCTTACCAATAAATCCTAAATAAAGTTTTTGATTTAGACATTTTTCCTGTGTACTTTATGGGTACAAGCAATAGATATATTTCTGATTCACAATTTTGGGTCTCAGCTGTTAGCATCAAAATTACAAATACAGCCCTTACACGTTAACTCTTAATTAGGTTTTATAAATTCCAATCAGAACTTCCACAGTGAGTTCCTAAGTCCAGATGTAATAATGAGTTTCATAAAAGGCTTTGTAATCTTTTCCCGTCCTCCTTCAAAGTTCGGAATAAATCCCACTACAGCCACAAGGCACCCTAGTTTTTTTGAAAAGTGTCACTTTGTTATTATTTGTCAAGTTTAGCCATGATGTTTCTACAATTCCACTGAAATAACAACAAACACAGAAAGGACTTTTCAAATTTAAGGCATGCATTTTAAGCAGATCTAAGAATGAACTTGCCATAGCGTACGTAAAGAACTCATCTTCCTTGGGCCAATTTCAACACCCTTTCAGTTCAAATTTCAAAGCCTATCAAAAGTTGCGCTGTTGCTGAAATAACCGCTTCTATGCTACTTTCTGCATGCACTTCTCACTGTCATCCTTACACAAGCACTGAAGCTTGTATGGCAAATCAGATCTGAGAGCTGAAAACAAACTGAACCCCTAAAGCAAAACCAACAACAAATCAAATGATTACTTTTCAGTCAGATCGAACGTAATCCTGCGCACTCTGTGGTACCATTCAGATTGGCTTAGGGGAACTGTGAAACTATAGAGTCAGCAACATTCAACTGATGGATACTTCTGATGGTCTTAATTATCACATTAGTTTCAAAGTCTTTCAAAAATCCAATTCCAATAGCAGGTGCTAAGAACTTGATGGTCAGCTCACAATTTGATGGAATATAGGTGACAGGAAGGGAAGAGGTAATAAATCAGAAGTGATGGATCAAAGACAGGGGGAAGAAAGCATTTTTTGTTATTTTAAGAATATTTTACTTTTCCTGAGATACTTCTAAAAACAGTAAAAGAGTTGAACTGAAAACTTGAATTCCAATAGCGTTCTTCCACAGTAAGGTAAACAAATTATATTGAAAACAAACGTGTAACAGTAAAACCTTTAAGGTAACTATATCTTTCTTTAAGTACTTATATAAATTTTTACTTTAATTATATTTATGTAATTCCTTGTATTACATACAGACTGTCTATTCAAAAACTCATTTGCCAAATCCTCTCATCATTCAACAAAATCCAAAAATCAAAGGTCATAGCATGCTGAGACACTAGCCCTGATCATAGAAGGAAATGTGTTCCATATTTCAAGAGAAAATATAGAATAGAAAAAGGAATTTTATCTCTTTTTATGTCGATTTGATCAATTTTGCTTTTTTATGACAGCTAAAACTTCTGTAGCAGAGCATTTATTCCACTGAGCTTAATTAAGTTTTCAGTTGCATAACTATAAGTATTTAGTCCTTTGTCTTCAGAATGCTCCTCTGCTTCCTTTTAAGCTTTGGGACCGAATTCCCCTCGCAAGCGCAGCAATGTCAACGTGGCTTAGTACTGGATGATTACTGATGGGATGCAGAATACGGCTTATAATTTAATTCCAAAACAGGTCCTACATTCACAAAGCAGAACAAAACATTTTACTTTGAAATATAATGAATTATATTTGCAGCTGCTGCCTCTCATTTTGCACCTGAAAATCTGAGAGTGCATCTGCATTTACGGGCTCCGGCATTTTTTTAGCAGCTAAAAATCTGACCAGTATTTTTCTTTACATGCACACTTCATGTAGACCATGGGCTTTTATACTGGTTGAAGCCAGAGTGAACTCCACTGAAGTACACTGAAGTAGTACTACAAGGGAAATCAGACCTGGGCTCATCTGGTTTACATCAGGTTCATTTATCTGACAGAGGGCACGAATCATGAGTTTCAGAAAGTGAAATCTGAATGATTAACACAGGCTGGCACCTTGACAGATGCAACAATGTTATTTAAAATTAGATTCCTCAAAATCATATGTCAAGGAAAGAATTTACAAAGGAAATAAAAAAAAATTAAATTATACAGTCTTCACCTTTGTGTTCTAAAGCCGTTTTGGGAAAAAAAAAGTAATAAACCCCCTAGAATCATGAAGTAGTGCAACAATAAGATAATTTGAGCAGAAGTCAGTGAATTTTGTTTTTTTTTTTTTGTTGCTGCCCTGGATATTTTGGAAAGTTGTGATAAAAAGTCTGTCAGTTTGTCTACTGAGCAAAAGTAAGTGTGTTGAGCTAGAAAGCTCAGCTTTGCTAATTTGAGTATTATTTAAAAAAATTAACAAAATTGTGTCACATTTAAAAAAATCTTATAAAAATATAGAAAATATCACCGAGTAGACCATCTTCAGTAACATCTTTTTTTCTGTCAAAGTATTTGGATTTTGTGAGGAAAGTGTGTGTGTGTGTGTGTGTGTATACATAGCTCAGTTAAGCCAGTAGAATCATAATTTTGCCAACTAAGTGCTTTAATTAAAAAAAAAAAAACAAAACACACTGAAAAACCCATTAAGAAAACCAAACCCAGCAATAATATTTTTCTCTGTCACGGAAAAAAAAAAAAAAAAAGAGACAAAAAGGAGAGGAAAAAAAGTAACAATCCGTAATATCAGTGGTTATTTTTTGGGTGGCATTTTTTACAAGAAGATTGAGCTAGTAATCAATAAATGAAGGCTACTTTGCTGAGAGTTACTGCCCCAATTTTTCCCCTGAGTTATTTAAATATCACAACTTTTGAACACTTATCCAAGATGAAGTGAAATTTCTAAGGCTGCCTCACTGCAAATTAAAAAGGATGTGCTGACACAATGCTGTTGATCAGAAAGTGAGTGTGTTTTAGTGTAACAAGATGTCACAGTCACTCTAAAGGGATTAAAATCAGTTTGTATTCAACTGTTTTCATACTTACTTTAATTACATGTTTGAAAAAAGCATTCATTTCTGACAATGCTGACTTGTATCATCCTTAGGACATGTCAATTTTCATCCTACCTTGACTGCGCAGCCCATTTTTTTAATTGGATGCTCCGAAATTCCAGTGAGCTTTCATGAATTTTGATGGATTAGCCATGCTATTCTCCCTGTCCAGGCAAGTTTGAGATAAATGGCAGGAGAAGCTACAATCTTTGGGCCAATTATTCTCCTTGACTACAATATATATTGATGAATTGTGTCACTATGCATTTACGTATTTGTCAGTTTCATCACCCAAATAATAAAACCCCGCACATTCCTGGCCCCATCAGAATGAAAGGAGGGTATCACAAGTTATTAACAAAAGGTAATCATAAAGTTCACATTAAATTTGACCAGAAAAAAAACGTAATCATGAAATTCGAAGTAAATAGTCTTAACATCATCCACATCAGTCAGATGCAAAACTATTGCTATTTATTTGGTCATTTAAGAATTACAACTATTTTGTCACAAGAAAGTAAATGTTCTCTCTTCAGAGTTTCATTCTTCTAAAGACGTAAACACATAAGTGTTGATGGACCACATCTGATTGTAGCAAAACAGAGATTATTTTATTGCTTATATGTAATAATTTAAAACAGATTAAGTAGAACTTTCAGTTATCTCAGAATATACACATGCATTATCCATGTACACCTACTACTGATACATCTAAGCAACAAAGTAAATCGGCTATCCTTTCATCTACTGAAAAGACAAGAACTCTCTGAGATTGAAGAATTATCACATAACTATAAGAAAACACTATTTTCCATGAATGATTCTTCAAAGGAAGTATCGTTCAGGACATAAATTTCTTCAAAATAAGGTTAGCAATAAAACTGTACCTCTATTTCTTCATAATCATATTATTTTTAGACGAGGAAGAGGCTGGAGCATAGTAGAATATACTACCCCATTACTCCAGAACAATTTCTATCCATTCCTTCTATCCTTCCGAAATGTTGCTTTTCATTTATTGGTTACTGGACTCTTCTTAAAACATTTTTAGGTCCAAATGCTGTACTTTGTAATATTAGTTTAAATATTGAACTAAAATTATTTCAATAGATAATTCAGATGCTGTATCTTTGAAAATCAATATTATATGTGCACGGTTGGAATTAGGCTGCAATTTATGAAACTCCTGGCCGTTAGTTTTACAAGAAGGTATTAAAATAAAAAATAGCTTCATAGCCAGTATATGATCTCTGCTTATGAAATAGAAATATCATTTCCACTGTAGGAAAGTACAGCTTTTAACCCGCTTTGGTTTTATGGTTAGTTTACTACAGGTAATACCCAGCCCCTGGCCCAAAGAACTGCTGGTGGATGGGGTGATTGCTCCTGTTGGTTGACTAAACCTCATCTGCGTTATGTTAACACATGGGCTTGAATCTATTCTGTTGGGCTCAAATGGAAATGGAGAGGATCCTACTTGAACTCCGAAGTTCTGAAGGCAAAACTGACCAGTAGAAGTCCAAGCTTATTTGCCTCTGCCCCTTCTTGCCATCAAAGTGGGAATACTCGTATCTAACCATGCGACTCTGGGAGACAGAAAGCCCCATTCAGTCATTAAACAGTGACCTTTCTTCAGTAGGAGTGCACTCAAGAAGGTGGGTTTTGCTACACTACATGCTTAGACAAAACTCTTCCAGGATGGTTACCACTTATCGTCTGGGGCAGAGAATTAACTGCTTTTATAACACAATTGAACTAAGATCTGGTTTCAGGCTCACAGAGGTGAAACAGGGAAACAGACAATATTCCCTACGGATAATCACTGCTTAGCAGAACCCTTTCTTCTCAAAGGTGCTGAACAGATCATAAAACCAAACTCTCTGGTGTTATTCCAAGACAATCTCTTCTCTTGTACCTACTGAAATAAGAAATGGTTTAACCATCCCCACTGTTTCTGATATAGGATCTTCAGTCCACAATTCTCTAAAAGACACTTCTACTAATTTTATAATTCTAGCTAAAGGCTAATCACCTATTCTTCGTCTAACATTAATTGGTCTAATCTTAGCTGCTTTAATGCTAAGAGTGTCTTAGCAACTTGGCAGTATTTTTTAATTGTTATTGACTACGCTTGTAATAAAAACAGATCAATAAACAAGATGTTCTTCCTGGGATTTTGTAATACCTTTAGATTACATTCTTTTTTTTGGCTCGTAAATTTTTTTTTAAGTATTTACTGGTTTTGTCTCACAACTTTTATACTGCACAAAATTTCTTTGCATTGTCCAATTGTATTTGAAAAGACAGTCTTCATTCAGGCTGATTTTTAGGAGATCTATTAGAAAACATGCAATTGTACTTTTTCAGTTATATCTGATTTAAACACCTGCCTATCAAGATATTAGGAGACAGAGTAAAAGAAAACAAAGGACAAGAGCAAACTACAATTTCATACGCTGGAGGATGTTACAAAAACATCTTTAAGATTTTTATCACTGAGAGTACATCAAGTTTCTCACATACAACCAGAGTAACAAAATGATTCAGAACAAGAATTTCAAATAAAGATTATCTGCCACTGGAACTAGATTTTCGCAGCACATCTGCAATGAAGGCATCAAAGAGCTGGGCTTTTGAAACAGTCCCAGTCACTCCTATTACTGCCACATTGACTGTAAAATGCAAGTAAGAGAATTTCATGGTGCAGCGTATTGAAATCTGAAGTTCTGGATGTTTATTTTGGCTCTTGACCAGGAATTAAAGTCTAACCTTCCAAAAATTCAACAAGTCTTTTTAACAGAAATTCTACACCTAACGTGACAAGTATTTAGAAGGATTTGTAGAATCACCTTTCTCAGTATATTCAACCTTTTATAACCTTTGGACCAGTGTCTTTCCTTCTATGGCTTGAAGACCTCAAATCTGCAACTGCCATTACCAAAATGTAGACTGTAGTGTGTCTAGGCTACAGGCCATTCTAGACGCATGTATCATACGTCCCTAATAATGAAGATGCAGCAAAGAATCCGAGTTTCACTGACCCTGGAAAAAGAATAACAAAAAAAGAGTGTGTATTTGTATCCTACCGATCAGTGTGATAAGTGGCAGTCCTAGCTTCCATAATGTATATGGTTTTTACATTAATCGGTGTTGATGTAGAACAAAGGGAATTCTTAGAGGGTCTGTGCTTTGCGGAAGAGTTAGAGCTCCACATTCCAAAAACACTACTCAAGTAAATAGCCTTTGTTCAGGCTATAATGCTCAAGAAAAGAATACGATTTTTATTCAGACATAAGTCTGTGCTTATTTTTTACTATTAGCTTCCTGCAGGCAACCCCAAACTCAGAGCATAATGGGTTGGTTCTTAGAAGCTTTTTTCCAGGACACACATTTCTTCTTAACCACTGTGTAGATATATAATTTTGGTCTTATACTCCCCTCTCTGGATGGCCACAATCCCAAGAAAGGCTCAGCACCAAGAGGATGGTTCCAGCAGAGTTCAGCTATCAGTTTGATGCTAAAATAGGTATCGACATTTAAAGACAAGATTTAAAACACTGTGAATTGGGCTAAGCCTCCTGGAAAAATCTGACATTTTAAAATTCCTTAAGGGAAACCAAACTCTTGAAAATCTGGTTTTGAATTCGGGACTGAGCTCACGAAGGAAACTTCAGCATCTGTAAAGTTCCGATGTGTTTGTAGTTATGTCACAGAATAAAATAAAAAAAAGACATGTCACTAATACGTTGTACAACTGTACACCAAAGGAAGTTACAAGTATGGTCTAAAAAATAAAATGAACAAACAACCACACATATTAACGGCTGTATTTCTCCAGGTATTTCTGCAAGTTGTTTGCAAAACCACTTAGTTCATTCATAGTATTTAAGCAGCTATTTCCACCTCTTGTTAAAAAGCACTTAAGCAGAAACTTAAGCTCCACTGACTTTACCTCATATTCACTCATGTGCAAATTGGATTATGTTAAATTAAAAAAAAAGAAAATAAAAAAGAGTCATTTATACATTATTGTTAATAGAAACTTAGCGTTTTAAGAGGTATGCTCTGGTGAAAGGATTGTCTGATCTGACATCTTTGTCAAAAGACCTGAAGACAGAAAAGAGCTAACACCGTGAGCTAATACAACAGACAAGATACTTTTAGAGTACCCAAAGAAACTATCCCTCTAGAATGTTAGTGTCTTGTTTAAAGAAAAACTCATCTTCCTTGCACAGGCATGCCAAGAATAAAGACTGAATCTTTGGCAGATAAAGTTAACTAGTAACAAATGCCTATGGTAGCCTTGATGCTAAAGAATGGATTAATAAAATTATACTCTGATAAATTCAGTAACTAAGTGTGTGAAGAACAGGACAGTGGGAAACACAGGGGAAAATTCAAATAATCCCAGGCATATTCCTACCTATTACAGTAGCAAGCTTCAGATTTATTTTTTCAGTTGTTGGATTTCAGTGGTTGAATATAAATCAAATGATTCTATAAACATACATGTTGGCATTCCTTAAAAAATGCATGCGTATGTCCAGTAATTTGATATCCCTCATAACAAACTTACATTTTCAAAATAAAAGCTGAGGATATAAAATAAATTTTCTCATTACACAGTAAAAAGCTGCTATTGGACAAACTGGTAACAGTCCTTTGACTTGTGCAATAAATATGCAGTGGCTTCTTTGCACAATTATCATCAACCACCAGAAAAAAAAAAACAAACCAAACCAAAAGACCTCTGTCATTAACGTCTTTGCTGGGAGTCTGTCACCTGTGCAGCACTCAGTAACCAGTGAGAGATGCAGTCAGATTACTGATCTCAACATAACCAAAATAAGGCACTGTAAATGAAGGCGTTGCTGTAGGCAATGTAACTTCTTTCCAAGCCAGCTAAGTCCCACTAACACAGGCACTCACATGGCTTCAGTATATGGCAGAAAAATGCCCACCTGGTCACAGCCAGTAGTTGAAATTCCAGCAAATCCCAAATACGTGCTAAATTCCAACTTCAGAAATCTAGCTTCAGCTTTGCAATATGCCCCAGTCTTTGCCTACAGTGTCAGACCAATCACCAGGTTCTGCAAGTTAATGCTGAATTCAGGTGAGGAGATGAAGTAGTTGCTCATTTATTGTAAGTAGCATTTTTGACCCATGGTATTTCACCTTCTCATATATAAAATGGGGATTAAACAATGCTTCCTCTCATTCCTACCTTACCTTCTTTTGCTTGGTCAGATTGCTGTAATTTGAAGTAAACAAAGTCTTACAGAAGATGTACAAACACCACCAATCTTGGGTTTCTACCATAAGATTTAAAATGATACATTATGTATGAATTTATATGTTTATCCTGTGTTTTGATTGGATCAGATAGAGTTGACATGTATTTGCTTACTTCACTTAAATTGCAACTCTAGCTTGAAAAACGATGCAATGCTTTTTTCCTTCTTCACTGACAGCTGGCAGACAAACCTTGAGAGCAACTGAGTAAAATTTAGGTCTAAAAGAGGAATTCAGGAACTGTGTGGTGGCTCTAAACCACAATCTGGTTAAAAAACGTTCCAACAGAAGCCAATGTTAACTTTTTTTAAAGAGCATACAGTCTTGCTGCAATATCAAAAAGATTTAAGGAATGTAGAATTAATTCTCTCCTGACAGTCAGAGAACTGAACAGTACACAGACAATCCATGGGAATGGTTTCCATGCAAAGCTACTAATGATGGCTATGTTTTCTTGTTCACTCAGCTTCTCTTGTTTACTGGAGCCACAGTTTCCTGGTTCTTTTGATATTTTCATAGTTGTCAGAGTTCTCTAAGCTGAAAACATTAAATTCCAGCCACTCTAAAAGAAGCCCAGAAACAATCTCGGAATACTCGAGTCTTGACATCTTTCCACAACCTCAGGAATAAATGGCACAGGAGGAAATGGGATTAGTTCTGTCTTGCAACGCTTCTTCCATTTTGAAGGAGTTATTAGCAGGAAAGACACGGAAAATTGCAGGGGGGTAGGGAAATGGCGTTGTTTTTTAATACCTGACTGAACCAAGTGAAGTTATGTTGGACAGTGCAGTAGGTTCATCAAATTTTTACCAGGGGTTCTGCAATTCCAGCTTATTTTTATTACCTAGTCTTTACCCATCAGAGTTCAAGTATGAAGTGCAAGAGTCCTTGAGGCTACTGCTTTTAGGAACAAAGAACTACCAAAAAATTCCAAGCATACCTACCCTAACTAGGCTAGAGCAGATACAGAATACGCTGTCTGGCCAAACACAGTATGACTGTCTGTCAGAACACCTCACGTCTTTAGCAGCAAAGTCACCTCTTCCACATCTAATGCTGAGAAAATCCCCAGACAGCTTTTTTTTTCTTTGAATGCTGTTACTTCCCTGTTCACCACAATTCATACAGCATCCCCAAAGTTACTGTGCCAGTTTATATCACCAGATTTGCTCTCGTTTTTATTGCTGCTGACAATAGCTACAAAATAAAATGCACATTATTAGAAGGGAGTTTTCAGCAGGTTTGTATTTACCCTCTGCTTGACCTGGATTATATGTTCTTTCATGCAAGAAGGCTAAAGGTAAAACAAAAACTCTCACCCGGGTGCTTAAGAGCATATGTGCTAAATCAAACCATTTCTGTGAAATATGCCTGTGCTGCTTTGCAGAAAAATTCAGACAAGTTTGGTTTTGTGCTAATTCAGTCAGACTGTCATCACAGACAGTATAGTTCTGCTTTGCACATCTCAAATACCATTGAACTGTAAATACCAGTAAGATGCTCCAAACCGGTATATGAGAGGCTAATCAGTAAAGCAAAGCAAGTCATTTAAATTACAGAGAGACTATCTGGCAATTGGCGCATTACGCTGCACCAACGCTGCTCCATCACCTTAAGGCAGATGAAAGCTGCTGAAACACCATGAATTGCTGCCAGCTGTGGGAGGACAAACAGAAAAATTAAGAGACACCCCAAGTCATTCTGCGATTTCTCAGGCAAAAAGCCCTATACAGGTGCTTTTATGTGTGACAGAGCACGCAAACTATACTGCAGACAATTCTGCTATCTTCAAACCAAGGTCAAACTCCACAGCTAAAAATTCAGTATCAACAGCAGATTGTCTCAAATATGGATATTGATCAGGTCCTCCAGCTTGGTTCTCACTTCATACACTCAGAACTGGGCTTTTGTTTTGTTAGCTTCATTCAGCATCTCTGTCACCTACCCCTGGTCCATATTCCTGCTTGTTGGCTGGAGGCTTGGATAATTTGTTTTGAAAGTACAAAAACATAACATAATTTGTCTTTAAAAAGACATGAGAGTTCTGTTGGTCTGTGCAGAACTCGTGTCTTTGGAAGTACAATGATAAGAGACTGAGAAATGACGTAAAAGTCTGGCATACGTGATTGAAGACAGGAATTGAAAAAATTACATCAAACAGATACATCACTGAAGAAAGTTAACTGGAGAAATTACCTGTGAAAATTGACATTCCAAAGTGTCACGTTTTCATGATGGAAATCATGGCATACAGCAAAAATTTTCAGTTAGCACACCACACAGTGACAAAGGGGAAGGCTGCCATATATCTGCCTGGGCCTTGCAAGGATAAAGGGTTTTCTGGGCTTGGCTTGGGTACGCAATATACTTGGGGGCATCAGATTTTTGTTTTGTGAATATTTCCAATTCGTTCTGCATGTGCCATACAAGCACTTTAATGTTTTAAGTGCTGTAACTCTGACTGCAGTAATATCGTGTCTCTGCTGTTTAGAAACCTTAAACAATTCTGCAAACTCCTCTAGTTCTGCACAGAGGAAATTTTAAAATGAAAACAGAAGATACATCAATGGAAATCCAGATGTACAATTGCCTTGATGCAGAGGCCACTGGGATGCCTAAGCACAATGCCACAGAGCTTCTTCAAGACCAATCTGATACCAAAAAGGGCATGTTGTAGTGGGAACAACACACGAATGTGACTGTACTCTGCTGAAATAGCTATGCCAGTAATAATATGCTGGTAGAAATGTTTCTGGTAAAGCTTTGCAACATAGACATGCTGCACATGGTTTGTGAAAGTGTTTCCATTTGATATTACAGAGATTGCATCCCTGCCAAAACTACAACAGATGCTTCAATGAAATGCAAATAAATGTCAAGCTGGTTGACTACAATGAGATTTTGTTTTGATTTTGAACTCCGGCAGGAAACAGCATTAATACTGCTCTTCACAGTATTATTCTACTGATTCAAAATCTGCACTCCCAGTTTTTGGGACTGTAAGTGTTTGCAACCTTTATGTTAATTTGGATACGTTGTATTATCTTACATTTCAAAAATTTAATACTTCAATAATTTATGGCAATTTCATATATCAGTTTTATATCTCTATATATATCTCCATAGTTACTTTTAGCTTTTGCAGTACAGAAGCATACAAAAAAAAGAGCTCATTTGCAGATACCACACAGGAAGATGAAAACATTTAGCAGAGGTAGCATGCACCAACCCACAGATTTTGATTTTCAGGGAGATTACAGAGAAAGGAACTACCAAAGTTACAGATATCATTGCACTGCCGAGACGAAAGCGTACTCCCTTTGCTTGTATTAAAGAATTAATGGGACTAGACAATGGGTAAATGGGAAATATATATCCCTCTTATGTTTCAAAGGAACAGAACAGTATGATCCTGTTAGAGAATTCCTCAAATCAACATTCCTGTGCTGTACCTTATCTGTGGTCAAAATGTGAATTTCATTTACCAACAGTCCTGCAGTCCAGCACTTTTCATTCCATTTGCTTCAAGAAAAGAATCCGCCTGTCATCTTCTTGGAAGTGTTTATATTTAAAAAGACATAGAAATACTACAGTATGTTACACAAAAAAACCCCTTAGTTTTCCTAGAAATGGAAACACTCCTCCCTATTGCTGTTTTATTTAATGTTTAGAAGTTAATTGCATGACGGTAGATAGTTCTACTTTATGCAGCTCCATAACTGAAGTGTAGAATAATCAGGATCTAATTATTTTCTCAAGAGTTATCTGTCAGCACCCATAACTCATCCTAAAACCAATTATGTCACTTCTGGCATACCTTTCAACACTTTGGTGCCTGCCAAAGTAAAAAATCAATAAAAGATTATTACTATTCCATGGCTGATACTGGGTAAGTAGCTCCAGTGGCACTCCCTGTTGGGGGACTGCCATTAAAGCTTTTAGAACTGCATAATCCAAGTCTTATTAGGCTACTCCAGTGAGCACACCTCATAACACAAAAGTATTTTCAAACTTGTTAGTAACTCCAATTGACTAGTTACTATGAAACACTGTGCTGAAGTAACACTGATGAAACTTACTGAAAAACAGCACGTACTTTTCTGAGCATGCATGTAGTAACAATGGAGTTTCACCTGATTTCTTCTGGTCTGATGGGAAAATCCATTCTCTGCCATACAGGCACACATTTCTCCATTTTAATACTTGACATATGTATTATAAACCAGACTTGAAATTGCAAGGTCTGCAAATGTTAAGATACCACTACATTTTGTACTGCAACACGCTGCTGTAATGAATGTCTTGGATCTTCATCACTAAAAAGCCTACATATTTCTCTTTCTTCTCTGAATCTTTCAGATCAGCCTAGGCCTTGCAGCAATCTACCCTAAATCCACCTTTAAAGCGCCAAGATCTAAGATAAATTGATCTGACAAGTGTTCTGACAAATTAGATCTTCTAAGCACTCAGACTGCAGATCTCTCCCCTTAATAGCTGCATGTTTTTCATTCATTTTACCTGCCATATTTGGCAACCTCCTCCTTTTTGACGTGTTCATGAAATTAAGGTAACTACTGTCTTCTGAGAGCACAAGCTGATTATTTGTTCTTACACGGAACCTCACATAAAAAATTACACCGAATTTTTTCCATTGTTACTTAGTATCAAGCCATTCACACAGAAAAAAAATCATTAAAGCCCTATTTCCCTCAGAGAGATGAAGAGCCTCAAATAATTTCTTGCCAAAACCAGCATAAGCTTTTCCAACAGCTTCAGTGGCCATACAAGCAAAGCACACTGCGAGTGACATGCAGGGACAAATGAGTTCCATCAAACTGAACACCAAGCACACCTCTGCTACCAAGACTGAAAGATACTCATTCTTTATGTCCTTCCTGACCTGCATCCCACAATATTCGAGAGCTGAGCTGAAAAATGGCAGGCTCATTGTTGGATAATATGAAGTGATGCACATGGGAGAAAATAACCTATGAGTATACACAGACAATCAGGACGTATGTATTAGCTCTTATCACGGAAGAAAGAAATATTCAAGTCATCATGAAGAGTTAATAGATAACAGGAGCCTAAAAGACCAGGAGAATGTTGAAGATTATTGAGGAAGGATTAGAGAAGAAAATATCATAGAGAGTCTATACATCCACAGTGATTCAACATGTCGAATATGGTACATAGTTCTAATTACCTTAAAGCAAAAGAGATGCCATAGAACCACATAAGTACAGAGGTATTGTATTATTAGGCAGGTGTGATTATGAGCCTAAAAAATATTGCACTGCCAACTGACAGTAAGTGGGAAAGTATACCAGAGGAAGTATCGTACTATGATTCCCTGATTTTCCCTACTTATTCCCCAAGAATCTACTTCTTGTCACTACCAGTGGTAGACTTTTGTACCAAATGGAGTTTTGTTATTATCTAGCAGGGCCACTCTTACTCTGGAGGCTATACGTCAACCAAGAAGTAACATAAACTTCTTCTGAAATCAATCATCTTGGATAAATTGGTTTGTCCGTATCTAGTACTCTTGAATATGCAAAAAATCCCCAAACTAGGTCAAACCCTCCTTCACTATAAAACCATCAATACACAAGAAATTTGGTAATAGATACTACTTCTTAACACTTGTTTTTTTCAGCTATTTCAATTTTTTCTCCAGATATCTCAACTCTGTAGCTTCTTCACTACCAGGTCTGAATGAAGAAATCTCAATTTAGTGAAGTAAATATTCCTTTTATAAAAATCGCCATCCAGCACCAGTATGCCTTCTTGCATTGAAGTCAACATTTTCTGTTTCCAAACCTCAATTTGATATGATAAAGTAAGTAGAGCTTCAAGAAATATACACCAACTGTATCTCAAAAATATCAATTGCTGTGCATGTTCCAATAGGTGCAGAGTCATTCAGATCAGGTCTCGGCTGGTTGCTAAAGGAACCGAGACTATAATTTTAAACACAAAGTCTCTCACATAAGCAGCTGTAAAATACATGCGTCTAGATATGGAAAATGAATTTTTCAGCGCTATGAAATTTAACTATTTTTTGGCTTTTTAAGCAGATTTTTTTATTTGGCCATTAAGATTTGCCACAGGAAACAAAATACAAGGTGTCCCGGTTTCAGCTGGGATAGCGTTAATTTTCCTTCTAGCAGCCGGGATAGTGCTGTGTTTTGGGTTTAGTATGAGAAGAATCTTGGTAACACAAATGAAAACCGATGTTTTCTGTTGTTGCTAAGTCATGTTTAGACTAAGTCAAGGACTTTTCAGCTTCTCATGCCCAGCCAGCAAGAAGGCTGGAGGGGCACAAGAAAGTTGGGAGGGGACACAGCCAGGACAGCTGACCCAAACTGGCCACAGGGGTATTCCATACCGTGGGACATCATGCCCAGAATATAAACTGGAGGAAGAAGAAGGAGGTGGGAGGGATGTTTGGAGTGATGGCGTTTGTCTTCCCAAGTAACCATTATGCGTGATGGAGCCCTGCTTTCCTGGAGACGGCTGAACACCCGCCTGCCGATGCGAAGTGGTGAATGAATTCCTTGTTTTGCTTTGCTTGCGTGTGCGGCTTTTGCGTTACCTATTAAACCGTCTTTATCTCAAACCGTGAGTTTTCTCACTTTTACTCTTCCGATTCTCTCCCCCATCCCACCGTGGAGGGAGTGAGCAAGCAGCTATGTGGTGCTTAGCTGCCAGCTGGGGTTAAAGCATGACATTAACTAAATAAATTATAGCATTTCCTTTAAATTCCATATCAAAGTAATATTTTTACTTTAAAGACTTCAGTAAGAAGCTAAGTCTTGATCACTTAAGCTCAGGTTTCTGTGGTGTTCAGAGAATTGCATCAGAATTTCAGTCGTCTCATGAATAGAGCTTGCTTTTGCAACTTAGAAGTCCAAATAAAAAGTGTTTTTCTGTTTAGCTTGCTTACAGAAGTCAACAAAACTCTGTTTTCAAAGATACAAGATGAAGCGGTATTTCAGGATATAAAGAGTTTCTGTATTTTTATCCACTTCTGCCTTTCACTTAAATAAAAACGTATCTTATTTTTAACTATACTAGCTCAAAGACAACCATGAGTTATATACAGTAACTGGTAAATGCCAAAAAATATTTTTAATAATCCGCTTTTTACTATAACCAAAAATCATTGAAGCAGCAAGCATCACATACCATTCATGTGCACAGCATAACATGTAGAATTCTGCTAGCACTCGTACACTGACCATGGATAACTGATCAACAATGGAATGGCGTAGAACAGGTACTGTTTAAAAGATCGGTATCCCCACGTGAATTTCCATACTTGAGTTTCCTTTCTTTTAGTAATTACAGATGTTTTTGTTAAAGCTAAACTGATATGTGTTTTTTCTTCTCAAAGAAACAAAACTTCATTAAACTTTTTCCCTCTTAAAGGGCTCACACTGAGAATCGATATGTGTGCAGTATAGAGAGGACATATTTAGAGTTTCGATAATGGAGATAGGAAAAAACACCACCACCACCACCACAGCCCCAGCAAGCTTCCAGGTTGCCCACAGCATGGAAACCAGTGTCAGTTTAAAAAAGAAAATTTCTAAAATAAGATGTCTCTTTAGAATTCAGACTATATATGCAGCAGCTTGCCTGCACTAACATGCAGCCACTAGAATCAACTGCAGGGCCGAAAGAAGATCTTACCAGGGAAAAGGTGATACAATGTCACCTCAGGTATGAAGCTGGATAAATGCTACCACACAAAGCCTTACTAAGGCCTTAAATGAAATACTGCGCACATTTCTGGACGCTCACCCAAAGAACATGCTTTCAAATTGGAACAGGTGACAAACACTAGGATAAAGGAGGGGCAAAGGAAAGCCCATCTTGCAGGAGAAGGGAAAGACAATGGCTGGCTTAGTTACTCTGAGAAAAAGTTTGAGGTGGGGCGGGGAGCGGAGGGAACCAAGAGGTAACAACTCCGTTACTTAACTACAAAAAAGAGTAAACAACAGATGAAATTTAGAAAACTTTTGCTCTTCAAGCTATTCAGAAACTACTTTAAGATCAATTAAGCTAAGCTAAAGATGACAACATAACCAGCTGAGGATCTCACTCTACAGCTGCACATACCATTCATCTTTATAAAAGCATACCGGGCTACAGTCTGAAAAGCAAAATGGAAATATAGTCGTATCCTAGTGCAATCTTCATCAAGTTTTATCAAAGAAAATCGTAATGCTCAATGAACCTACTTGAAATAATGTGTAACAATTTAAACAGGATCAAAATGCTTCAAGTCAACTAATAATTTTTTTTAAATACTAAAATACAGATTATTCAGATTACACATGGCCCATCACACACTAATTAGTAAATCACAAATTAATTATGCAGTAAATAATCATATACCTACTTCCCTCAGTCTTTGGGAAGAAATTTGGTGAATATTTTCAGTCAGTTTGGCATCAAGGATGGCTTAAAAAACATCAATTCCATTAAAAGGGCTTCAGAGAAGACTCTCATCTTGTGATCGTTCCTTAACTGTCAGACTCTGCAAGCTTCAAAACCATGTCTAGGAATATGTGCTTCTTTTAAAAAAAACAAAACAAAACCAAACCAAAAAAAAACCAACACCCAAGCAAACAAAGAAACACATCCCCCCCCCAGAAACCCCAAGATCAGTCACTGTCTATTTTTTCCAAAGATGCTGATCCGCCTACATGCTAAATCTGCACATTGCTGATCTTTGTGAATTTATTTTTGTTGTTGCCAGAAGAAATGTTTCAATAGCAGCTGCTTTTCCAAAAGAAGTAGCTCCGAATAAACAAAGAAATCTGTTTGTGAGGTCCACATAGCTCTGGTTTATAAGAAATCCGCTTACAAGAAGTGTACGTATCCATTAAGTTGGACTCATTTGTAGTCCCGTCTCTCTGTACAAACAGGGCTTGCTGAGTGGACAGAGTGAAGAAAGAGCACTTTAGCACAAGGAGTAATTTTGATTGTATTAATAAATAACAAGGAGGGAGTATTATATTTGGAGCGACGAGAGGGGAGTCAGAACACATTAACTTTGGGAGCGTCCCCTCTGTAGAGCACTCTCCAGAATCACGGGATGGCCACCCCTTCCTCCCATGTGAGCAGCACTGTGACAGCTCGTAAAACCAAGTATCTGTGCATGTGAAGGTGCCCTCAGAGAGCCCTCTTCTCTGACAAAATTGACAGCGACAAACTTGCTACTTCCTGCTGTCTAGTGGGGCTCAGTGCCCTGCACTCATGCCAGTAAGTTTAATGTGAACCATGCAAAATACAACTGAATCACATAAAATGAAGTATTTGGACATAAAAGTGTTTTGATCACACAAGTTGACAAATGTAACAGTAAAGAATATTCCAAAGGTGAATCTCAATGAAAAAAACTCCACAACTTTTAACTACATTCAAAGTATTCACAGGAAAAAATAGATTACCTTTCAAAATTATTAACAAATTCAAATTTGACCATGTGAAGGAAAGTATGTATAAACGGGATCTCCATTTCTGTTACCTTTGCAATGGTCTCGTGCAGGCTGAAGGAGGGATCCAGCTCTTCAGTTTTTGTTGTATGTACAGGAAAAAGAGCTTCGGAGAGAAAGCTAGAATTCTGTAAGAAAGAAAGAAGCAGCCTTTTAGGATTCCACATTGATTTCCTCCTTCAAATGCTTATTGGATTTTGTTCAGAGACTGAAAAACCCTTCAAATTGTTCTTAAGTTTTGTCAATTATTAAATTTATTTCACTGATCTAATTAGCTGATTCCAAGTCCCTGAAAGAAGCAAAAAACCCTAAGTCTTATGACTTTATTTCTGGTATGGCAGTTGTCTTTGTAATCATGCTTCCCAAAACAGCTAAAAATTTTGCCTAGAGGGAGAAAAAATATCCATATAGATTTCATTCTGAGCTAGGCAGCAATCAGACATTTTATTAAATACCTTATGATTTAGTCTTCAGAAGAAATGTATACACAATAATCAAAGAATATACTTTTAGCTCCTGCAACCATCTTACTTCTGCATACAGTAATACCATCTACATAATATGGGGTTTTGGTCAGTTCCCTAGACTTATATCCTTTAGGCTGACCACTCTTTTTAACACCAGGCAATCTTAATGTATTATTTCTACAAGATGTTTGCCGCCTCTTGTACTGTGAGAAAGCAAGAAGTTAGATTGCACGTTTGCCGTCACAAGGAAACAACAAACTGATACCCAGATGTGGACTGAAAAAAAGCAAAACAATACAAAACAAAACCCTAAGCCTTGAAGGTGCAAAATGGGATGTGGAAAATGGGAATTATTTTAAACTTATGTTCCTGAACCTGGTATAATAACCCAGAAACTAACCTGAAAAGAAAAATCTTTCTCTACATCCCTATAACTCCTGAGAAATATATGCTAAAATTATCCTTGCTTTTATGGAGTGCCTCTAGTTACGCTCTTTAGGCATGACCTGAACTGCCCCCCTTGGAAATGCTAGGAACCTAGTGCCCATCTAATCCCCACCTGGTATAAAAACAGGTGTAGAGGTGCACCTTGATGGGCTGAGATGTTTGATTTGGTAACCGCATTTTGAATACACTCACTGTTCAGCAACAGCAATGAGCTCAGTACTAAAGCCCAGAAACTATAGCTAAAGTTATTTCAGAGATCAGCAGGAGAACGTGACAGTGCATGAGTATCATGCCATTCTATAAATGTACTAGCTGTGTGCAGTTCTTTTAAGCATACTCTTCAAAGTGAACTCTTATGCACAAATAACCAGAGAGGCATCCACCGCATTTACCTATGTCCTGAAGACGAACAAAACTTCACCTCAAGCCCCCTGCCAAACTCTGGTTAGCTCGAGGCAACTAAGTTGAGCATCATAATATTTTGTGTCTCCTTTTGGAAGGCCTATATCTTTCCTTGCCCATGAATCTTATTCTGGGTTTTGATTTTAAATTTGGATGCCAGCACCTAAATATATTGTTGTGCTTAGCTAGAATATCCTGAGGTCCTTTACTGTATTTCCTATTTAGTGTATAATGCAGTGTGTGCCATGTAGAATCACGTACAGGCTTACCAGGGGGATTGACTGGGGACTCCAGAGGGACCACAAACCTCTCACTAACATACTTCCTTGTAGCATGTCTTTGTATCTGACTGCTGGGAAACTAGTCCTGTCCTTTGTTTGGCAGCCCTGGCAGAATCTCCACGGAAGTATCCAGTTTCAGATTAAGTTAGACTAGTCCTAGAACTAACTTTTTGCATGTGTCTTTTAATGCCACTGTTTTTTTTCTGGAGAGTGACAGTAATAAGAATATAAGAAAACGTATCCATTAAGAAAGGTTACACAGAGCAGTGTGACTCATGAAATTAATGTATTTTGCCAGATTCATAATCACAGCATTTTATATGTGCTACTTCTGGAGCTTTACATAGGACCCAATAAGAGGTACCCCAATTCTGAAGGCAATTTTTATGTTCTATGAAGTTACGTATAAAAGAGTACTAGCAGCAATAAGAAGCTGACAATATCCCTGGCCCAGAAATGCCTAAATCATCATGAAATTATACTATGATTACATCTCTATGAAAATAATTCTGAAAAATGTCTAGAGTCTTTTCAGATTGAATTCCAAGTAAAATTCACAGAAGCCCATGGTCCTGTATTTAAGATGAATAATTTTTCTGGTTTAGATTATTTCCCAGACTGTAAGACAATACTGACAGAGTTCTGGAAGCATGCCCTTTTCAAATACTAGCTTCCCATATCTCCTGCACTAATATTTCTTCAGTTTCCTCCTCTCGATACATACTGATTTTCAATAGCTTCTGTCCTTGTGCTCCAAAAAACTCATACTCTGTACTCACAGTAAGTGAGTGCCCCTTTTTAGGGGCGTTAAACCTAGTAATGATGCCCAACACATTCTGCAATAGCCATGAAGTTATTTGCATTCAGAGGTTGCATGCTGAGCAAGGGCCAAATAAACCTCTGGTTAAAAAAAATTAAAACTGATCTGAGCTTTAACAGGATTGATTTGTAAGGCTGGCACTCCACTACCTTTTCACTTGCTAAAAACACTCTGTAGCGTTTACTGTTTTAAACATCAGGAAGCGAGCAAATGAGAGAGACAAACAATTTAGATGCTTTGTTCTGGCTTGTACAACCTCTTCTTATGTGCCTGAGCTTTTCTCTTTTGCACGCTGGGTTCTAAGCCATACAAAGCCTGAAGAAAAACAGTGCTTTAGCTGAAAGAGCTATTAACTCCAATTCACACAGAAGTAGTTAAAAAGAAAGCAGAGAAAAAACCCTACCCTCTTCCTCAAAACAAACAATATAAAAGCATCTTACTCATGTACCCCTGGGGAATAAAACGGTGGTATCTGATATATGCCGGCTGAATCGGAACTATGTTTGTACTACACAATGCAGTGCATCGCATGGATCCAACAGCTAGTTCTTAATTGGGCACAGCACTGTTAGCTCTCTTTCTGAGCAAGCAGGGGACACAAATGCACGATAATCATATAAGTGATGTGATAATGCCAATACGCTCTGCTCAAAAATTACTCCACTTGCATGTAATTCCCTACAGATGCTCAATCCACCTCCTGAGCTAGCAGATTCACAGCTAAATTAAGCTTCTTTGAACAGTGTGACATGTCTCACAGACATGTTCAAGAAAACTCAGTAAAAGGTATGTCTCAAAAAGGTACGTTACGTTGCTGGTAAGTTTGCTTGTTGATTTTTTTTGACAAAGTAATGCCTCCATCATCAATATTCTATCAGTATTTCCATACATTTCAAGAAGATTATTTCTGGTAGTAAGCTCTCACCACTTTCTTAAAAAAAAAAAAAAAAAAAAAAAAATTAGCACTGACTTGTACAAATTTTTGTGTTCAGTGATGCAGCTGCGTGTTGTATAATTTATCACAGAATTATCAGAATAATAAATGAAGTCATTCTTCCCTTCAGAAAACTTTTTTTTTAGATCTCAGAGAGAAGATGCACAAAGTCATCTATTATAAAGATAAAATACATACTTCAAGATTAATTCATAATACCTATTCATCTTTGTTTTAAGTTTGCGCACTAGTTTACAGAGCCATGTTACTTGACTGGGGGGAGGCTGAGGAACACTGTCATTCAGCTACAGTGGTGCTAATGCTGTTCATCATCATTCACATAATTGCAATCAATAACTTAAAAAGAATTGCATTATTTATGTTCATTCATGAGTACCTTACTGAGCGTCAGCGAAGGGAATGATTACTGAATTAGATTTGCTACACAAGATCAGATTATCGCTCCATCTAGACAAATATTCTTTCTCTGGAATCTAAAACCTGATGGATCAGATGCCTGTAAAGCATGGAAACATGGCTTAAGAGGCTTTTATCCCACCCTACTCTAGACACACACCTGCGGAGCACAGGTTTAGGATTCTACTCGTCCTACACTCATCTCACATTCAATCGTGAGAGATACAGAGACTGAAAGTATACATTCGTACCCATTCTCTTAAATTAAGTGCCTTCATGGAGCAGAAGGTCTTGCTCCTCTTACACAACTTAAATGGAAAGAAATATTGGGTTGTAAGTGTTTGAACTACACAAGTGAGTGGTGTGACAGAACCCCAAGTCAGCTAGAGCTCTGGTGTGGATCAGTCCTGGTATCTTCCTGGAGGCAAACACCTGAAAAGGCAAACTTTATTTTGCTTTGAAACTAGGTTTTATGAGAACTGAATCCAGGACAACAGCCTTTATTAAAAAGCAAAAGTACAACAAAATAAAAACCACTTTGCAAATAACTTTTGCCTGTTGTTTCTTTGCATAAGGATTCACTACCTTTAGGTTCTTCCTCAGGCCACCAACCCTTCAGTGACTTTCCATTTTGCAACAAACTCAGCACAGCCCCTGCTAGGATCCCCAGGAAAGAGGTCTGGTTTTTTTTTTCCACCCGTCTTGTGGGCAGACTATAAATACGCTCCCTGCTTTTCTCATCAGTCCCTTCTGTACTGAAAGGTTTGGGGTTCTTTTTGGGTTTTATTACTGCTCCCCTCTCACACCAGCCCCGTCACTCTCTTTTTTGCTTGCCATATCTATGCTCTGGAAAACTCTCCCAGATTAGTACGTTCCTTCTCTGAAAGCCACTGAGCAATGAACCCTCCTTCCAAAAGCTTCCAACCTAGTCGAGACCAGAGCAGCTGGGCAAGGTTAACAGGTAGCCTTTGCTACTGCCTCGGCCGTGGCCTTTTAAGGGAACACAACGTAAGTGACCAATGATCGACAAATAAATCAAAAAACATTTTTTGTCATCACAAGCGGCAAGTCATTTTGCTCACGATGAGATCAAGACCCTGCTTGGCAAGATTTTGAAAAGGAGTCATACAGAATCACTGCTTTAAGCAGGCTTGAGTATTTTTGCACAATTAAGCTTTCTGCCTAGAAAACAAAGCCCTTCCTACAGAGTGCACACGAAATAAAACAAACAACTACAATTTTATATATTTGTATGTATTTATAGATAACATTTATTATTCTGTGAGTGTGTACAGACAGATAACACTTGCAAACAGTTAATCCAAGAATACCACCTGAAATAACTTGCTGACATCTCAAGTATCTTGCTTTGCACTTATACAGGGAAATGTTTAAAACAGTTGTTATTCTTTTTTTTTTCATAACAGGCACCTCTGTAAAGAACTACTAGAAAGGCAAACATATTCTGTTTCTGTTGCCTTTTATTGTTTTTTAAGCCCTATGCTCATCAGAGAAAGCTGCATGAATTTCCCAAGTAACAGAAGCCCACTTTTTATCCCAGGGAGCACATGGCAGAGATACGAGACTAGATGATGTTGCAAGAGTACCATTCGGCATTTAACAGCAAGAGCAACACTTTCCAACAGCAAGACACCGAATCAGACTCCTCATTTATTCTTTCAGCAAGCTCACAATAACAAGTGAGTGTTGTGTTCGGTTTTTTTTTTTTTAACAGCAATTTGCTAAGCAAATTTCTAGTAAATATACACTAAGAAAAAGACATCCTAATCCAAAGAGCATTAAAACTAATTACATTATTCCTTCATGTTTTTTACCCACAGTAGGAGTTACAGCTACAGTTGCTGTCCTCTTACTCTCCCACGCTCACTTTCCAAACAAAATTAATCTGCCTTCACTTGTAGTCAGGCACTAGTATCACCCCCACTTTTACAGTGTGCAGAGTATTCTACGTTTTGTGAGCTGAATGCTCTCAAGATGGTGTCAATTTATAGAAAAACTTTTTCAAGGTCAGACCACTGTGAGACATCCTAAAATTCAGGAGGCCCAACTTCCAGTTATGCCTTTGAAAGTTTTCTCCTTGCTGTTTATTGCCTTTTGTAAATTGTTCTTTAGGTACATAGCTACCCAAATGGATTAAGAACATTTGCTCTTCTGATATGGAGCTCTGTTTTTATCATACAGCCTGTACAATCCAGAACGGAACACACTAATAATCCTTGAATTCCCAGTGTAAAGATTTGGTTTCTCTACGAGCTCTACAGAAGAGAAATGAACAAGCATAACATGTATTTGGAAGCGGGCTTCCAAAACCCCCCTTTGTCTCATCTTCCTTTTGGAATGATCGGTTAACCTGATCTTTTCAATACTCATTTAATGAAGCATTCTGTGAAATTAGAAAGACATTGATGTTCCACTTTTCAAATAATGGGTCACTTCTGATTAAACTTCGATTGAACACTCAACTTTCAATCTTAAAACAAATTGCCTCCTTTTCTTTTTAATTTGAACCCAATTTCCTGCTGCCCTCGGGTCTCGTGACAGTAATTAATTGATTTATGAATCGATTAAATGGGGATCGAAAATGCAGGGAAAAAAACCCTTAAAACCCCAAACCTGGCTTACTCTTGCTTATTTATGATGGGCACTTGCACTAAAATTAACTTCTGATTTACTAGACTAATTTTTCAAACTTATCCTTCCTCAACTAATTAAGTGAACAGAATGCTTCACCTTTTAAAGGTACTAAATTTGCCATCCCTTGTGTACCGTCTTACAGCATACCTTCAATTTATATGCCAACTTTCAACCAATGCATTTTAAATCATGAATAAAATCCCACAGCACTTCTGGTGATTTAATGTAAAACAGAATAAATACCAAGACATACTTTAGAGATCTAGTTTCCTGTCATTAAAAAAAAAATAAATAAAAAAAATCAACTTTTTCCACACACTGTCTTAGAACTGGAGATGGTTCTGCAGTACACACAACAAACAATTTTCTTTACTAGGACAGGACAATGCTGCGCCCACAACAGAGAGTCCTGTTTTCTCAACTATTACTTTAGAAACAGTTAAATTACCAGTTAGGAAACTCAAATTATGTAACTAATAATTCCTTAATATGCTTTCATTCCATACCTGAATAATTTTTATTGCCTGCTGAATATTCCCCAGCATTTATTAAAAAAAACCACCGCTCTGTCTTTCACCTGGTGAATAATACAGAAATACCTCAGGAATTTTTTGGAGGGATTTCTTTTTTTTTTTTTTGCAAGTAACACGGAGTGGAAGTTTTTCCACTCAGCAATAATGCTCAACCTGGAAAAAGAGAGTCTTTAGACTACAGTTCTTCAATCAGTTTGACTTCAGCCTTCTAAATATTTGTCTGTATTGTCCATACTTGCCCCAGCTTTGCCCTTCAGCACTTCACGATATTTGTGCCACCAACTTTGTACTGCACAAAAGTAAAAGACTCTTAGGAAGGTACAACAGAGAGCAAGCAGTGAGAGCAAAAATCCTTCTGAAATTTGTACAGGTAGGCCAAACAGTATAAACATGCTAATCTAACACTGCTAAAGTCTGCAAAGCAAATACACAGGGACGAAAGCCAAGAGAAAGCTGTTTATTTTCTTCACCTAGACCAAAGAATAATGTCTAGCAGAGGAGAATTTAGGGGTATAAAGCTTCTGCTGCATCAGGACCGAGAATATAATCTGTTACCTGTCCACACACATATATATATATATATATGCTGTGTCTTTTCTATGAGCTATTAACCCATTTCACCTTTTCTGCCTTTTTGTAATACAACAGTGTGAAGAGCAGAATTGCAGCAACCTGAGGGACACACACAAACACGTAGTGTCTGGTGACTAAAATACAAAGCAAGTAGTCAGTGCTCACCTTTAGAATCAACCTGGGAAACAAGTTTAGTTGGGAGGTTGAATTCACCTGCAGAGCACACACTATAAAGTTATACTCGTGCCCAAAACTTTTACCCAGAAATCCAGTTTTACAATTGCATGAGGGCTTGTCTGCATCTGTATTCAAAACCACTGCCAAAAATTTGTCGTAGCATGAAGGAGAAAGCCTCATCAGAAGAAAAGATAAAGCGAGAGCAGCGAGAAGAACAAAAATACCTCTGAAATCTGCACTGCAGGCTCTCACTAATTCCTTCTTCCATTTTACCCTAAGTCAAGCAATTGGCACATGGTGTCCTGGCAGCAAGCATACCATTGTATTCCTTTGTGAAACAGGTGTTTCACTTCAGCTAGGCTAAAAGACCATCTCTTCTCCATTCTCCTTTTTTTTCCTGGCAGCGTGTAAGAGATTGAACCAGAGGCTTGACTGGAAGAAGGATCAAAAAAAAGAGTTATGGAAAAGGGTATCTGGTAGACTAAAATATGGCTTATCATCAGCTATCTGGAGTATTTCTAGTTTGGAAAGGTGCTGCAGACTGAGGCAAATTTTCAAATAGGTTTACTGAAAAAGTGGATTATCTAGCATAGGACACACTGAAGCCAAAGTGTTGCCCTCTAATGTGTGGGTTAAACTGAATCAATGGAACACCACCAGGCATTCATGTACGCCGTATAGGATTTCTCACTAATAAAGGCCCTTAAAGCTGCAAATGTATCGCAGAAGAGAGTGCACGCCTCTCCATCTCATTAGCAGGCTGACTTTTCCCTGTCTAGCAAATGCTCTTGGGATCCCATATCGGGGGGGGGGGGGGGGGGGGGGGGGGGGGGG
>JAVKLA010000084.1:35424214-35447489 GCA_034782735.1 Sagittarius serpentarius
TAGCAAATGCTCTTGGTATCCAATCTCCCGCCCCCCCCCCCCGCCCCCGCCAAATCCACAAAGGATTACAAAGCGATATGAAAGTTGGTTTCCACTGGTTAGTACTCAAATGAAACTAAAGACATAAAATGTAGGTGTTTTAAAATTACTTTTAGAAAGCAAAGCTTTGCAGTTGCCACAGCCTAACGTGTCAAAAATCTCAAAGTGAGAATGATGCTACTTTGTGAAAATTGGCATGTAAGAAGGAGTTTCTGACAAGAGGCTTTTCTTTGCTTTTTTTACCTTTTTAGTTTACTGAAGAACTTTTACAAATGAAACAAAACAAAACCTATTTTCCGTTTTAATGTTCTGGTACAGATGCGCACTGGCCCTGTGATGTCACCGGACGCTGGACAAAACAAGCAAGACCTGCCAGATCAGACTACACAAAAACCAGAAGAGGCAGAAATGGAATCACTGGTGCACTATTTATTTTATTATTCCACTCAACTGCAGCCAGAAAAACTCAAGCTAACAGTCATCAGACAGGAAAAGAACGTAAGTACTTTTCTCTCATGTCTTTTAATTTCATGTTTCCTTCCTTGCATTAGTAAGTGAATTGAAATAATCACTGTAAAGCTGTAAATTGACAGATCGCAGCACAAAGAAAGCAACTTCTAAGATATCAGGATACTTGCATAGCTTTATTCCTCTCTAGAGTTTTCCCTTGACACTTTTTAAACTGAAAGCAGAATCAGCAGTTTAAGTAGAAGGAAGCAGCGCAAGCCAGAAATCTGGAACTTCTCAGAGGATCTTCCCAAAGTTTCAGAAGGTTAGAAAAAAGAAGCTCTGTTCAGATTCACTATATGTACGAGAGAATACCTTTTCTTGGACGTCGTGTGAAGGATGCAAGAACATTTTGTAACATATTATGATTGATTGTGCGCATGCAAATTATGTGGAAAACATGCAGTGCCAGTAAGATCATCCTAACAATGTCCTGCTATAAGCCATGAATCCCAGCGACAACATCTTTCATAATCACAAATATTATAAAGCACAATGCTTTTATTTCCTGATTCAATGCCTCCTATTTCCAGTTTTTATTTTTAGTGCTTTAAAAACCTCTTTAAGTTATTATGCTGAATGAAGAAATCTGATTTTATCCACTGGACAGATATTGTGTAGGTGGGAGGCTCACCATTTTGCAGTAAGAATCAGAACTGGCTTTTGCTAAGAAAACATCTTCAAAGACAATATTTATTTATTAAAAGCCTTATTAAACGGTTCTTTAATGGCCGTAAGATAGATCAAACATTGCAAATTTTATTTGAGAGAATGTGTCATTGACTCAAATCACAGCTGTTTGATAGGCCAGTGATCTTGATTTTTTTTTCCCAAAGTATTAAAAGACAAAGCTGAGTGCCACACTGCTAATATCCGCTGACACAAAACAAGTTCTGATGCTTATTCCAGATACTCTGCCAGAAGATTTTTAGTTGGTCTGTTGAATTTAGCCACTCAGAACAACAACGGTAAAACCTTATCTTGAATGCAACATGCCATTTACTTCTCCAGGGAGGACAGATAATTCAGTGTCTTCTCTCCTCAGATAACACATGTTTTCAGTAACTAGATGCTTCAGCTGGCTATCAAACAGAAGCAATAATTGGTGTCTAAGCAAATTTCTCACATGTTTTCCCACATCCCACTGCCTCTGTTAACTTCGAGGCTGTCTTTCTTCCATTGACTTTCAACAGCCCTCAGTCAGTTCCAAGAAAATGAAAAGCCTATGAGAGAATCTGCAAGGACAGAGTTTACAGCAGCAACGTGTATTCACTCAGTGTGAATGCTAAAGAAGTTGGGCATTTTTGTTACTGTACAGCAGGTGTATGTAAAGAATTTTCCCCTTCTGGAGGCACCATGGAATGTCTGGGGACATCAAAGCACTAGGATTTGTGTGACGAAACTGATTCTTTTTGAGCAAAGTAATGTGTCCAACTGATGAGGACGTCACCAGTTTCGCTAACATTAGTGGAATAACAAAGATGCTCTTCCGCTAAATTAAGTAGCTAAATATTCATATTATTCAATAAAACAACTCAAGCAATCAATTGAACATCAAATGAGTTCTGTCTTGTAAAACACCGAGTCATTAACCTTAACAATTTCAGCATGCTCTCACTACCAAATTCAACTAAATTAGCATCCAAGCGAACAGATGGACTAATGCATTAACGTATTACTGGTGAGTACTACACTCGGTAACCCCTGAAAGTACTGAGAAATTAAAAAGCACTAATTCATGCTAAAGATGGACAGAAAAGAGAAAACATGTTGGTGAGAAGAAATACAGTACGAATAAACAAAAGCACAGGTATTATACAGATCGTATAGCCCATGAGTGAGAAAGGCAAGACACACAAGCAGCCGTGGTTTGGACCTACCTTCACAAGTAGTCCCAAGATAGTCTACTGGGGACTACTGGAGCTGTGTTTTCTTACACACTGGCAGTTCCATCACCTGTCCATCAACAAAAATGAAACCTCTTTCTTCACCTTGACACATCTACCTCCCATTGCTACACCTTGTTGACCATAAAGTTCTACTACAAATTTCGTAACGTCTCCCAGCAGCAAATGCAACAGCACCAAACTCTCCAGAGAGAGTTTAGAAAAAGGAGATCCTGGGTTTCCAAGCAACCTGCCATTCTGAGGCTGATATACATTTGCTCCTTTGCAAGGATTTCTGGCATATCTGATATTCTAAGCATGCTCGTACTTTGATTCTTTCATACATGTGTGAAACATCTCCCATAGCTCCCATGGGCAGCTACCAGCTGTGTATTTCCTTAATAAATTTAACATACACCAGGGAGAAAGAAGGAGTAAACCAGGGAAGGACAGGAACTGTGCAGAGCCGTATTTTTAGATGGAAAAGCTACCAAACTGCAGATCGCCACAGCAACATATTGCTGTTACACAAATTCCCTATTAGTCTAGATCCAGCAGGGGAAATACAGCTTCTGTTTAGGGTAGGAATGTCCCTGGAATATCAGAGTCAAACAACTGGTGCTAATTCTGTTCTAAGGATGTTCACACGCATATGCCACAGGCCTGGAAGTTCTGTTTTGAGCAGCTAAGGCTGAAGTAAGTACACCGTGTCTTTGTATATGGTCTACCCTGATCCTTCAAAGAAAATAATGCCACGATGCTTCTAGCTGAAGTTCTTGATACGTCTACTTGGAACTGATAAACTAATTGGTACTGGGTGACCATTAATCCAGGAAGACATAAATAATAACAGAAGAAAAACAGCATAAAATTTACCCGAAGAGCCTGGTCAGCTGTAGATCACCCAAGTAGTCAGTCAGAAATCTCAAGAGAGTAACTAACTCTTTCCTGTCTGGAAAGGGACTGGAGGACGTACCGGAAGTAAAGGAGGAAATGATCTGGATATGGAGTAACAGTGAGAGTAATGATGTGATACAAAATACTGAGACAACTGCGTTAGGATTATAGAGATCTGAAACTTCAGAACATAAAAATTCATTGACTTTAAGCACGGTAACTGTTTGACCAGTGAACTACATCAGCGATACAAAAACGGCTCCCTGTAAAGGTTATCGTAGATCAGACAACTCATGTTTGCTTTATATACACACACACAGATACAAGGTTGTGTTTGTGGAGTTAAATTTCTCGCTTTACCCAGACTTCGCTGCCTTCATATAAAAATAAAGCGTGCATGTATATATATTATCTACAGAGGTAACCTTGATTAGGGTACTTTGCTAAGACAGAACGTAAGAGAACACTGGTCAGAAATTTATAGTGACAGTTATCGCAGTTTGTTCAGAATACATCCAGCTGCTTCACATTCCGATACACGTTACATTCCTAGGTAAGTTGCAGCTCAGACACTGTAGCAAGAAGACAGAGGTTGTGTCTGTCGCTGGGGATTGTCTGTCCTTCTTGAGTTTGCAAATTATTTACTGGTTAATTTTAGCTTTGTTGACATGTACAGCCCATTCCGTATCAGACATACAGAGACAGAGAACTGTTCTTTCAAAGCAACAGTAGCTTTTAATAAATTCTGGCAGGCAGAGAAAAGCTAATAGCTCACTGGTAGGCAGAAACTAACTTTATTTTCATTGCTTGTTTTGTGAAATCTAAGAAACTGTAATGGTAACGGATGTAGCTATTCACGTGGCAATCGAGCCAGCAGCCATCAGCTACACTACTGAATTACCTATGCTGCGATGATTGATAAGGCAGTCGCAAATCTGGGGGGGGAAAAAAACCAACCACCCAAGACCCCCCTTCAAATGCCTCCTACAAGTTCCACTTAAATTAAATTAAATTTCTCACACAGGGTAATTACTTAGACACTTTCGCTGAATTGAAATTAAATAATATAAACTTCACGTCAAAGTCATAACTGGAACGAACTCACTATATCAGTGAATCAATAATGACAGGAAAGAGACTGGCCCAGTGTGCCCAGTCCAGCTGACGGGACAGAGACCTTGCCCTTTACACAGGGCCAACAGCCAGAACTTCGCCATGTCACCCTGATTTCTATGAATTTGTATGTTCAGTTCAAAATTTTACCTTGACACAAAAACCTTGGAACAGCAGCTGAAGTCCCCCGTAACACAGGATTAAAATGGTGCTCCTAATCACTGACACCAGAACCCCACAATTTACAGACCTTCAGTACTGTTCCCACACAGACAAAAATTGGTATAAACCCCAGTTTCCCATTCACTTTTAAAAAGACACAAGCCAGATGCACTGAAGAGCACTCCATACTGCCTAAGCCCGCCCTCTACACTAACACAAGCACATGAAAAAGATAAAAGCAGCATGCAACACGGGAGTTATGTTTCAGTAAACTAGACCCTAAGTTCTCTCCATCAAGGACAGCTCCTCTGTTTCTTTCCTTATAACAAAGAAAACTTGGAAAGCTTTTGATTTCTTTTGAGAGCACTGCATGATGTGTCAGTCTAAGCATGTAAATACTGAAATCAAGAAACTGCAGTAAGTTTCCCCAAAGAGTGATAAAAAGGGAGAAAAGAGGGCAGGACGAGGGGAAGGGAGGAAGCGGAGGCAGATGGTAAAAACAACTGAGAAGCCACATTCACTGAAGAGTTAAGATTTAGTGGCCTCTCTTCTACACCAGTGTGGGTGAAAATCACTTTTAAGGGCTCTAATGAAAGTTGAAAGTTACCTTCAAAAAGTTATGCATATTTCAACAGAAATAAAAATCATTATGCATTCTCTCTAAAGAGGATACAATCTCAAACTGTCAAAATTCTAAACTCTTCTACATATATTACATACAAATGCCTTCTATAAAGAAACCTCTTTTCATTTTTCTTCTAAATTAGCTTAGTGGTCCATGGTATTACACTATCTTGGTCTAGCCTGTGAATAATGTGACAGGTAATTTTTATACTTCTTGCCTGTACTTAAGTTTGAGTGAAGATACGGAAAACAACTTTTATGGTCTAGGTGTAAAAGCAAATGTTCTGTAAGCCCTGCATACCCAAACTTGGACAGCTACCATAAAATATTTCATGCTAAATATGTGTCCATCAATAAATAACACAAAAAGAGGGTAGGGTTTTTTTTTAATAATGTGCAGTAACTTGTTTTTTCTCGAAACAAAATGATGCTAACATTGATGTAACCTACCACATTATCACACAGGGGATTTAAGATTCTGTGTTATCAGATAGGAATCATTACGTAATAGGATGCACTGAGAAGGATGAATAATATGCAGATAACACAGGAAATCATCTAGCTATAATTTTAAAAATTCCTCATGAAACTATCAACTGCAATGACATAGAAATGGATAGTAACAGTCTGTGTCCATCTTGAAAAAAGCTCAAAATACTCCTGTACCAGCTTAAGTTTGCAAGTGATCGGAACGGCTTCAAAATGCAGAACGGCTTAACGTTGTTTGATTTACAATGCTGAAGAAACAAACAAATCTCTAACTGAAACAATGGCAAATCCAGAGTATATTTTCTCTTGTACCCAAACATTAGGCAGCCACAGCAAGGTTATTTTTCTCAGTCTCTGTGATTTACTTGTGTTCTAGTACTTCAGCAACTATGCTATAAACTGTGCTAAGAAAGACATAATCAAAATTAATTATCTTGCAACTACTGGGTTGGTTCTTTTCTCTTCAGTGAAGAAGCCCACTACTACACTTCCAAATATGGATCTTTTAAAAACTACTTTCCTATGTCCCCTTTCATGAAGCAAAAAAAGCAACTGTGGCCTTGAGATTAAAATGTTGAATCCAGCAGAGCAAAGTAAATTTTTAAGGTGCTCCACCAAGAAAAGAGAAAATAATACGGGATGATGCTCATATAAAAACAAGGCAAAGCTTAAAGAAATAAGGGAGAGAAATAAGAGAAACAGAAGAAGGTTAAAAGAGGAGGTATGGATAAACTTCTGAAGTTCTGAGTCTCTCTGACAGGTAAAACTACAGCTAGAGACAGGAAACTACACACAATTCTCTAGACCATGCTGTTGGTCCTGGTATTGTATTTTTTAATAATAAATGCAATGTAAAAATGAAAGGAAGGATTTCTGCCAAACAACTTTCTGGAGAAGGCTGGAGACACTCGACACCCTACTGCAAAAGCTGTGTTATATTTTAAGACATACATGTGGTACATTTTAAGACATAAAATTAACATTAATCTGTTTTAAGTAAATCAGAAGAAAGTTCTTTGAAAGAGTGAGGTCACTCAGCAGTTACACCACTATGGAAGACTCACGTATCCTCTCTCCCTATACCTCAAGTACTGACACACATATGCTTGGCATAGCAGAACCTGTCTTCTCCTTTCCGTGTTTGATGTTTAGTGGCCACTAAAGAAGCAAGACTAGAAAACAGCCCACAATTTTGCCTCAGTTTCAGCGATCCTGTGGAATCTGCCTCTCCTGCTGCACAAAGAATACCCTATTTGAGCACACCAGCCTTAAACAACTGGTACCATAAGCACGTGGAAGCAGCCCTCATCAAAATATATCCCAGCAAATTTAGCCCTTCTCAGTATACACTGCCTGAAATCGCTATCTCTAGAACCAACAGCTGTGTAAACAGCTCACATTTTAAATTCTGTCTTTTCCATAACAGGTGATGCTTTCGTTGCAGCCAAAAAGCAACGGGGCGAAACCCCCCTCAGATCCCCAAGAGATGTATTTTACTCTGCCTCCGTAGTAGAGGTAATCTATACTGCTGAATAAAGCTGTAACTCCAGTATTAGCTCACTGTGATGATATTCATATTCCAAAGAACTTTTTGAAAAGTTCATAGATAAAATTCCAAAACTGTATCAAAAGTTGAAACTCTTACACATTTTAATAAAGTGATTACCATTTGAATACCTTGCTCTTTTTAGAATCCTTCTCATATTTAGGCTTCAAGCCTTTCAAGAGGTAGCATTGCTCCATTACACAAATGTGTGAAAAAAATAGTAAGGAAAGACAATAACTAAACTGGGAAAAGAACCTAAACTTTCTGAGTGCAGTGGTTTGACCAGAACTACAAACCGTCAAAAACATCACTTTGGTTATGAAAGGCGCTTTCCAGATGTGGATTAAATACGCCACATGGTACCACTGCTAAACCCTGTTCTACAGCAACAGAGAAATCAAGGGGTTTTTTTACTAAGCAAAAAAATAAGCCTGTTTTGGTTCTCTGAACATGACACAATTTCCAATCGAGTTTCAGAGGTATTAAACACTCATAAATTCAATTGACACTACTTAGAATTGTGGGAACTCGGCATATTTAATGGCTGAAACACCTCAGCACGGTCAGCTAGAACAACATTTTGAAGGATTTTAGTTTCAAGTGACTATGATCATAAAGAAATGAACCTAGGAATCTGAGCATCAAGTTCTCTGCCTCCACACAGGCTTTCCACCCATTGCCTCAAACCCACATTGATTGTATCCACTTTCTGAAATAAATCATTCTACCTTCACAAAACAACTTCTTAAATTGTGTTAAACAGAATAGCCTAGAGTATTCTGGATTCATGCATCTCTTCCATTCACGTCTCCATTTATAGGAAATTTCGTATTAGTTAATAAGTAAGCGTTCACTGTGACTAAAACCACTTTCTGTTAATACAGCCACAGATTTGAATAATGAGCCTTTTATTGTTGTAAAGGTTAGGGTTCAACAATTTTTAAGACTTTTTCTGTAACTTGTAGAGGTCATTCACAAGAGCAGAGCTGAGTCTACAGTGAATGTTGCTTCATATGGAAGAACACAGTTATCAATCACACAACTGAAATAAATCATTTAATACTAGAATTTCCATTAACGTGCAAATTTAAAAAGTTGCCAAAAAGCAACAGAGAAGGATAAAAAAAGACACGTAATGGAAGAGAAACAAGGTAAGCTATTAAGTGATAAAGCAGTATTTTCTGTTACACAGGCATACAACCAATGTATATCCATTCAGAAAGAAAGACAATGAAGAATTCAAATAGAAACCGAATGCATGCTCTTCAGATCATACACCCCCATATTCAGTGTTTTCAGAGTTATTCCTAATTTACAATCAAGTAACCAAGAGCTGAGCTTCGGTCATGTTGTTTACAAAATAAAACCACCACAGATGAAGAATTTACATCTAAGACACCAAGCAGAATCATGATGAGCAGTGACGTATCCAAACCCATGGTTTTGTTCGTTACATGCATTTTCTATCATTATGGAGGATATTTATATATTATACCTGTTATACCATTTTTGGGGGTTTGAAACGACATTGTCACACAAACATGACTAATATTTTTAAGGGCACAGAAATAGTCCACACATGAAAAAAAATCAGAATTTACTCACTTGCTCAAATTTGTTATTCCTGATGTACTAACGATCACACAATCAAGCAATTCCATTGATAATCTAGTTCTTATTGCAGTACAGAGAGTAAGAAATACAAGTTTATGATCTAAGACCTCTTTTACTTTATGCTGCTCTTTCTTGTTGATGATAATGCTAAGTGAAGATGTTTCTAATATTATTCTCCACAGAAATGAGGACTAATAAACATATAATCATGGGCTTTCAGTAGTACAGAAACTCAGTTTTGAAATCAACATTACTCCTCTCTCTGGAGGCTCTGCATGGTCACTTGGAAGTAAACTAATCATTAACTTGAATAGCATGACTCCTCCCCAAAGTAAGAGAATCTGCAGTATTAGGAACAGCTGGTCAGCCTTTCTCCTAATACATTACAAATCAGAATGTGACCCTCACATGGAGGTAAAGCCTGTGCACCAGAGGTTAGAAGGGCTTTCTTCAGAAATTGCAAGAGAACTCTTAGAAATTGGGTTAATATTATGTTTTTTTCCACTTGAGAAGTTCTTCCAAGTTTACTTCTTACTTGCAGACTAAAATGCTGCATATTTTCTGCTAGTAAATAAATGAGCTGCATTTCATTCAGCGCATTCTTATACTAGCGGTTGAATACTTACAATGCACTTTACTGGCTCACAGATCTGACCACATGCATTTGCCATGCAGATTTAACCTCCCTGAGGCTGTGGCTCGCTGTACTAGGTAATTTCAAGCAAGACAGTTTTACTTACTCTTCTGGTCTGAATGTTTCCTTTTACAACTTTTATTTCCTCTTATTTACTTCCTCAGGTTCCTGCCAATGAAAAGCTTTTACAACCTACTCTCTGAGGACTGGCATTACACTGACTGTGTAAGAAACGCATTTCTAAAGCTGACCTGTAACTGTTGCTCTGTAGGCACAGGTCTTGGGCTTTTTTACTCTAAAATAGTTGGGTTTTTTTTAGTGTGGAATAGCATCAGTTTTATGTGACACTGCATGCTGTCTGAGAGGTGGATAAAATAAACAACTAATGTATGTTCCAGAAGAAGAGAATTTCGTGAGTAGGTCACAGCAGTGAAAGAGACAGCAGAGGAAACCACCGTGTCAAAATGATAGTCTACAAAAGCACATCAAAACATCTCGTTTCTGAAATCTGTTTTCCCAAATCCAAATCTTGTTTTGCAATGAAGCTGACAAAGCTGAGGCATAGTTTAAAAAGCGGAATGTCTTGGAAACAAACAAGCAAAAATCCCTCCCTGGAACTCAACAGATTATTTGCAGTCACTAACCTGCACAAGAGAAATTCCTACAACGTTTATTAATACAGCTGTAAATCCAGAATAATTTCTCTCTGCCTTATAATAGTACTATCCCTGTTTGATACAATAAACAGAACCCCCAATAAACAGTTGCAATAAACAGTACACAATAGACAGATTGCTTGTCTGATAGAATATAGGAGCGACAATAAACCTATGTTTTGAAGGATTGTTAATAATCAGTAGAATAAATAACAAAAATATAGCAAAGAATCCAAATTTAATCATTCTGTGTAGCTTCACTTTTAGGAAAAAAATCCATCCTCTTGCCAACAGAAATTTACAGATTTTGCTCAGCAGATTTATTTCTCACACAAAATAGATCTCATGGGATCAAGATCTCCTACGGTCTGAGAGGTGCAGTACATCAGCTTCAAGACTGCAGGTTACACTTATCACAAGTTTATTTCTAGAAAATGATTTTGCAAGAAAGACAAAAGCTGAGTTTTCAACAGAGCATCGAATTTGCTGTGTCATATTTAAGCAAATATGAAAATATTCTCTTTGATGATGTTAATTACATTGCTGAGTCATTTTGAGAGACAAAAATGCACATCTGCAAAGTTAACGGAACACAAAGAATAACTTTGGTAGGATTGAAATAGACAATAGCCAAGGGAACCTTCAGTGTTCCTATTGCAAATGTTGCTGGGAAATACTTATTATTTTGATATACTGAAGTCTGCAGATTCTTTCTGATGCTCTATAGATCCTATATGCACAGATCTGGAATGAAAACTATGTGGAGTAGCTGCTAAGTGACAACAGAAATTTGCACTGGACCACAAGCCTGTCAGAAACATTGCACTCGTAGGTCTTCTGCGTTCACATTTCCCCTACAGGTTTTGCCTTGTGTTTCATCAGAAATAGATCTAACAGGTGCCGTGCTGTTTAAAAACAGAAGTCTCCTTATTTATATAAATTCTTGACTTAATCTATTTTAATTTACACAAACAACATGACAACAGTGCTCCAATATTTGGCATATTTCTGTTTAGTTTTGCATTTGTGAAATAGAAGCATATTAGCATGCAGTGCCAGGAAGCATTCCAGTTCAACTCAGCTTCAGCTTTGTTCTTGAACTTGGAAAGATGTGCGCAAATGTAGATAAGCACAGTACAAGAAGGGAAATGAGGGGAATATGAAGCCAATGCATTGTTACATTTACAAGAAAACACACACTTTTTCTAATGGCCACTGTATCTTGAAAAAACTAATGCCAGGCTTCCTGATCCTCAGGTGACCAACTGAGGGTAAGTTTGAGCTGTCCAGGTGCAAATACAACCTACAGTAATGAAAGCTGAGGGAGGACAAACTTTCCTAACAGTTTATCTATATCCAATTCCAACCTGGTCTCCAAACAGTATAACATGCCTCATCCTTCCACTTACCTTGCAGAGGACAACGGACTGAAAAAGAACATGGTGTTTTGAAGATTCTAATCAAGCATACAGGTCTTTACAATCAACATATATATTACAGAGTCCTATTTTGCCCATAGTATGAAAATGGATATAAAATTCATTTTGAAGCCTGTCTTACCCTACTGTGCAGGAAAAAAAATACACATCAAAACTAATTTCCTCTATTTCAAAAGCAGTCTGAGAAGCTGGGTTAGATAATATGTAACCTACAATACTATCAGCAATATTAACATTTTTAACATAATGTCCTCCGATTTTTTTTTTTTTTGCTTTTCATTTGTTCTAAGCATGGATCTGTTTGTTTGAATGCCATACCCCTATAAAACCAGTCACTTTGAAGCTCTGTCGTAATCCTCTGAAGATCTGAAAAAATGCATTTACAGGACCTAACTCCACTACAACACGCTTCTCATGTAAGGATATAACCTGAGAAAATCTAATTCTATCTTTCTGCCATTTTCAGTTTGTCCATTTTTATTTGTAACTACCTCTGATGTTCTGATGTCCTCATAAGAAAACTGCATGGCAGGTACTCCGAGAAGGTTGATGAAATAATCTGAATCTCCCTGTATCTGCACAGAACTGACATTAGATCCTGGACACCTAGTCTTCTCCACACAGTTGAAGCTCTGGCTCTGAAAAACAAACACAAACCAAAATTCTACTTAATTATTTGCAACAGACTCTTAACAACCTGTTTCAATATCTCACACAGCATTCTTTGGGTTGAAGCATTTTAAGAACAGGCTTGAACTTACGCTGCTGCAAACAGGTGTTAGCTGATTCGTACTTAGTAGTGAGTGAGGCTACAAACCTTTCACCCTCTATTGATACATACTGCAGTCTTTGGGATGGGACTTAGAAGAGAACAGAGGGTGTGCTGCAACATGGCCGAGTCTTTCAAAGGGCAGTGAAAGTCATATCTAACTGAAATGGTAGGAGGGGCAGGAGAAGAAGCCTTTGGCAGGCATATAAAATGTCCCATACTGCGCAGGAAATTAGAGGTCACCGTGGTGCCTTTTGGAAGCATGTTCTGAGATCTTTAATGGCTACTAAGGAATCAATTCTTTATTCAGTTAATAGCATGCTCTCTAACAGCAAAAAGCTGAATCAGATAATCGTATTCAAGATATCTATGGTCTACGAAATCCTGGCAATGTAAAGTATTTGCTGCAATTGCAGTGTAGGGGTTAAGAGAAAAACAGAATTAAAAGGCTAAAGATACATAAATACACATTTCCTGGGTAAAGTGCTTAAAACAATTCTAGTCAGTGACATGTTTGTATTTTTCACGTAAGTATTTAATGGTGAAATCTTAGCAACACAACTGCAATAACTGTAAGATAAAAAGCGGAAAACAAGCTCAAGACTGAGTGCTACATACTACTGTAGCTTTCAAATACATCAGGGAATTAAACACTTAATAAACAGTAGGCACAAAGGCTTTCAGCATCTACCATAGCAAATAAGCTACTTAGGTTTCTTTTAAGAATTTTAGGAAGTTGAAGTACTACAGATTATTTACATTTAGCTAACAGTGTATACAGTATAACATAAATTCCTCAGACCTACCTACTAAATTACTACTTTGCTACAAGAACAGTGTAAGATTAGTTCTCCTTTAATACTAAAATACACCGGATTCTGTATATTAAAGTTCCTGCGGTTAGCAGGAAAATGTTTTAAGAGTTAGAAAGAGACATCTACTGGTATTTTTCCATTTTTAAATTAGCATAATTATTGCTTCACAGTTTCACTTCAGTGCCATGAAGAATGCAACTGCATATTACCCAGTGTAAATAAAGGCTGCAGATTCTCACAGAAAACTATTTTATAATACCTTCAAGAAACAGCTTCCATTTCATAAGTATTTCTGAAAGGTGCCTATATCACTTTTTTTGTTAAACATTTCTTCACAGTTGTGCAAGGTCCATCCAAAAAGACTGAAAGTTACAGTCAAAATAGAAACAAAAGATCACTTCTGTATGTGCAGTCCACCCCTAGAAAATACTATCCCTTTTAAAGATATTAATGGAGCAACATGATTCACAGCAGCCAAAATTCTGGCTCTCCATGGCACAGTAAGAAAAAAGAATAATGAAAAAAGAATAATAAAAATTGAACATTAGCGTAGTGTTAAACTTAGGCATCATTTGTAAGTCACAGTTGTTAAAACAGTGCAGACAAAAGTTTAAATTAGGGCTTTGGGGGGACTTTTTAGAATTAGATTAAGAGAGGGTTTTAAAGTTTTTAAACCTGAAGATATCTGTTTAATTACAACTTTTGTTCCTGTATTTCACTCCCCCTTTACACCATTCTTGAGAAGGTCTCAATCATGTTGAGAAGACATTTAACAACATCACAGTGTGGCTGTTCAAAGACATACAAATCCACCTGCTATCTAAACAGTCTCAATAAAGTCAGGAACCTTGTTTTTTAAAAACCAAAGCTACAACAGAAACAGCAGAAGCCCAAACTACATACTCATTTCAAAAGGTGTTTTTAAATAACCACACTTTATCTTCTACAATCTTTCCCAGTCAAAAACACTGCGTAGCACACATGCACACATAAAGGCATGCTTATAATTTCATGCATATATACGCACACAAGATCCGTTCTTAAGTGATTGCTCCTTTCAGGAATTACAAGATGTTTAAGTACCACACTGTACTATACCACAGTATAGATTAGACTATCTCTCAACTTCCTCATACTGCCCAACACATTTGGTCAAGTTTCATAAATGATGAGTAATTTGTTCTTCCTTTAATGTTTAAAAGTTTACTGAATGATGTGAAATACATCATTTGGGTTCAATAGGAAAATCTCTGAAACAAGCAAAAAGCCCAGAATGACCTACCAAAGGAAATCACAAAGTTAAATGACCAAATTAATCCCAATAAAACTGCTGGGCAAAACAATTCAATATCAGAAAAGACAGAGCTGAAGAGTCAATGATACATAAGGAAGTCGCATACTACATGGGATGATCTTGCCTCCCTAAAAAGACCTGATCCTAGCTCTCAGTAAACACAAGGACAGCAAAGCTCTTCAAGGCTAATGCTACTTGCATCTACTTATAAGGAAAAAATTTTTTACAATGAGGGTAGTGAAACACTGGCCCAGGTTGCCCAGAGAGGTGGTAGAAGCCCCATCCCTGGGAACATTCAAGGCCAGGCTGGACGAGGCTCTGAGCAACCTGATCTAGTCGAAGGTGTCCCTGCTCACTGCGGGGGGGTTGGACTTGATGACCTTTGATCGTCCCTTCCGGCCCAAGCCATTCTGTGATTCTACTCAGGTTAAGAATATATGTAACTATCATGACTATCCAGAACTAATTTTCAAGAAGTAATCAACAGAAGGGACATCTTGAAACATGGTAAAGACCATCAAAATCTTAATATATACCTCACAGAGGTAAGGAAATTGAGCAGGGAAATGAATGCACTCTTTTTTCCCTGTCAATCTAAATCTTTATACCTTTCACTCTACTAAGCAAACATCAACCTTTCATCATCTCCTATGTATTCATATCTAGAATTCGTTATGGGATTTTCAGAAAAGGAATACTGCAAGCTGCTGAATGGAGGTACAAGTGTGGACTTGGAATTTATACCTGGAATTCCCAATTGGAGAGGGGGCAACAGAGGGTACTAGAAAAGGAAAACAAGGTTTCAGGCAATGAAAAACATTTCGCACAGCAAAAAATGCCAGAAACCTTTAATCTAATGTGAAAAGCCAACTGGTGCAACTGTACAAATGAAGTTCTAAGGCATTTTCCATTAGTGTCATCTCACTATAGCCCAAAATTGTTGGCTAAGTATCAAGAACATTAGAAAGCTGGATCATTATTGTCATCTACTAAGCAGATTAGGTTTCACAAAAAAAACCATCAAGGTTATAGATACTGCAGGAACGCAGCTAATTAACGGAGTTTTTTGATATTGTTCCCTTTCTGTATTGTTTCTAAGAGGTGAAAATGTTGGTAGAGTCAGTTAATTCTGAATATACTCCAACCCCCTTTTCTGCTAGCATACCAGGAACCGAAAAAAGAGACACCTTCCTTTTTCAGAAACCCAAGCTTTACTTTTAGCCAGCATTCTGCCCCTCAGAAAACAATTTACAACATTCCATTTTAAATATTCAAAGAGAATCTGTTACTTTTTTGCTCACTATAGCAACAATGAGATGGTTTTTATGTATGAAATTTTACATATGAAATGTTTACAGATTTGGTTAAGAATACAATGAGATATGGTACTTTTTCTTTTTTTACACCACCATCATTCATGGTATAGGATTTATATTTCTACAGCAGCAATGTTCAATCCAATAGCATCTTAAGAGTTTAACTGCTTTGTTCAACTTTCACTGTTCTGACACACAAGCCCCTGACAATGACAAGTTCAGGAATAAATATTTAACACTGCACTAATATGGGAGAATGCTTTCTGTGCAAGATACTGTTCTCTTCCAATTTATTTTTGTTGTGACGCAGACTCTACAACATCAGAATTCTTCAGGTCTTTGGCAATGACTGCAAAGTTCATGTAGTGTGTTCTGCATTCATTAAACAAATGAAATGTTTCCCAAAACTAATGGGCTTTAGGATAAAGAATAATAATGTCCTACAGTTAATAAAACTTTCCCATCAATGAAGTGTTGTTAAACTAAGAGGCCAGCTTTTAACTTAGTCAATGCAAGAACAACAGCCCTCCATACACCATGCCACATGTCTCACATAGAGTAACAAATGAAAGCAAGTAAGAAGTCGAAGGAATCAGCAAAGCAGGCCTCTTCCTCCACCCCTGTCTTACAGTTGTGAGAAAAGAAATTGAGGAACAATTTCCTGGAGTAAGATGCAAAAATGAGATAGTCTTAGCATGCAGAAGAGTGATGGCAGGCATGGGAATGATGGGGAGATGGGATGGGAGTAGTTATGGTAGGATATTTTAGGCTGTCTGCTTGCCTAAATACAGGCGCCTAATGCCGTTTGAGATGTTGCAAGGCATTCACACAGACTTAGAGGAAGTCACGGGAAAGTTGTATCTTACTGGATCAGCATCTGTAGGAACGAAGTATATCAAGCCTCAAACGGGATTAAGCTTTTTTTTATATGACTGAATGGAGTTCCTTTATACAGACTTGCTTGTCAATGTCCAGGCAGCTCAGCCTTGTATTTATTATTATTGTTTTGCATGTAAAAGTAACATCAATTAAATCTAATATCAACTGCATTTATAGCATTAAACCCATCAGCTAGACAAATAACTGAAGCCATAGGACTATTCCTGTGAAGACTGGCTATGTTAGTAGTTGCTGCTTTCATTTCCTTCCCTCCTCATCCTGACCTAGAAGAACCATCCTAAATCTTTGTTTGATCTTTCCACACTGAAGACACTCCTGTTTCTGACACAGAAATTAAGATCAAAGTCCACTTAGTTAATCCACTGGAAATACTGTTCTTGTGTCATGTGAAACACTCTCGTACCGAAAAGTACACGCACTGTCTCAAGTTTCTTTCAACATGCAGCAGCCAGGAAACCACAAAAACACCATCTCCCAACATTATAACTACAATTTATGACAAGCAGGACAGCTTCCAGGCTTGGCAGCAGAATGCCTGATCCTTACTGCAAGCCAAGTAGGCATCACTACAGAACAAAGGTGAAAAACTGACTGTGAAAAAAATTACTGCTGCTAGGAAATGAGGGTCACTCCTAAGCAAAAGACTACTAGGGGATGTGGGCCACATAATTGACAACGGTGAGGGAGAAGATTACACCAGTGCCAATGTCTAGAAACACAGGATTTAAAAGCATTTTAAAATTCTTCAATGTCAAATAATTTGTTAATCATGTAACAGCAACTTCAGCATTCTGTTTTCCCTTTCCTTTCTTTTCCATCCATCAACTAATCTGCTATTTTTGCACGTTTAAAACTAAAATGATGTCATTTACAAAAAGACCCGTCTTTATAACTTAACAAATTGTTTAATTTTAATTCTGATAATCCACAGAATCTCTCCTTTCATATACACAAAACCCAATTTGTGAGTTCCCAGTTTGGAAAAAAAATTTAATGCATTACTTCACCAGTTGCAGTCAGGTTCTACGTAATGATCCTTTAAATGTTGGCTTTTATGGGGGGGGGGGAATCTTTAAAAATGTACCTAGCATAAATTATCAGCAACATGCTCTGTACAAACTAACTCCCTGTTGTAGAGCAGGCAAACTACTTTTCTTCAGATGGTTAGTCTTACAGTAAAACACACCTAACAGCACTATTCAGATCACTCAGTTACTCAGGCTGGTCTCCACTGTGTCAATCAAGCCCTCCCTTTAGACTGGAAGGAAATCAAGCCACGTGGTTAGACAGTAATCAGGAGTGGTTCATGTCAGTGGAAGGATGCACATGCTATTCGTAATTGAATAATTTTATTTCTCTGGAGTTCATGTTGGTTTTCAGCATCATGTTACAGGTTTATATTACAAATTTGAGAAAATGAAGAGTACCATATGGCCCATTAAATACATTTAATTTGGGTTAATGTTATAAAATAGACCTGACACGTCTATAGTATAATCAAGTGGTGCTTCACTGCAGACCTTATTCTACCACTAATTAGAGCTAAGCATTCACAGGTGCCTTTTGCTGCAATGTTAAGATCCCGGTATAAATAAAAGCCTATATTAAAAAAAGTAATAGTTTATTGGCCATTTCTACAGTTCACCTTCCACCTAGAGACATGTACCTGTCAGTTAGTTCTGGTTACCTTCCTTCATTTATGTGAATCCACCTGAAGTTAAAACCTTAGCAGCTTTTGAAAATGGATTAAAATGTCTAAGTAGTTTTCAACAGGACAAATAAAGAACGACCAATTATTCTTACAATGTGTCAGTGATCCCAGCTTCAGACTACAGCAAGGAAGCTTATTCTTCATGAATAATCAATCTCTATTCCTTGAGCTGAATCACCACCTGTGTTAGTAACTGGTGCAAGGCAAACGCATTTAAGAAGCTGAAGCATGATAAGACCATCTAGATGAAGTAAAATTATCTAAACAAAGAGCTACAGAATTTATTAAATTAATCACAGACAATGTAAATATGCAAAGCAACAGAGCAGCATCTTTATTATTGCAAATGTGGTATGCTAAATCGTCAGCAACAGGTAGGAAAGGCCAGAGAAGCTGCATAGCAAAGGATTCACAAGTATATGTGTCTCATCCATAAAAACCTGCTACACGCTGACAAACAAATCATTAGAGGAAGGTTTGACAGCTCTTAAACAATATTCTTAGCTGTTTGCTTGCCCTGACTACCAAAACTTACTGAAAAAAATCATGGAGTTTCTAGGAACTGTATTAATCCTATGGCAAGCATACTCCTCTGTTTTCTCCCATCTGATTATCTGGTATGGCTATAAACATCCTGCTTTGCTCTCTGTCTTTGCTGATTGATCATATATATTGCTATTACTGCAAATCAGCTGTTTATAAAATTATTAGGGAGATTTAGTACAGCACTTTCCCCTACAGACCTCAAAGTACTTTTCAAATCAACTAAAGGCAAGCAAGGTACCTAATATTTCAGTGTTGCCCAACACCACAGAGCAGAACAACTACATAGAAATTAAACGCATGACATTTCCCAAATTCTGAGCCATATCAAACTGTCATGATTCAAGTATGTACATAAAAATAATTCTAAATTATATCCACTCATTCTTTCTCTGCATGAGAAAAAGGAAAGAAAACCTGAATGTGCTGATGATAATTCACATGCTACAGACAGAGAATAGTTGTGGTTTAAATAGCCTAAATGTTACACATCACTAATGTGATGTATTTCCCTATTTACACAATACAATCACCTGATTACCTTCACTATTTTAGGGACATAATAAAAATATTTAAAAACGGATGGGCAGACTATAATGTTCTACTACAGGCAGGAATACTGTAAAAAGCTGTCTTTTCAATGATTGTGCATGTCTTTTACATCTGTTTTAGCCATTATAGCAAAGTCTAAAAAGCAGGTACAACCCAGTTTTGCAATGATCTTTGACTTCTTGATTCTGTACGAGACACTGAAACACAACTGAACAGCTTTATCTGATGATACTTATGCTACTTGTTAGCACACTTCAGTCAACATTTATAAAGAAGTAAAGTACAAACACTGAAAAAAACAATCACTCTTGTAGACCAAGCCTGTAAGTGTTCAGAATAAGACAGATATGATTAAAACTACACAAAGAAATCTTCTGAGGTGAAGTGACTAAAACCCGCTGCTTTTAATTATTTTTTTATTTAGACTAAAATAATTAATTAAAAAGGAGTAAAATGTTGGATCCTTAGTTTCTCAGCAATTATTTCCTTCCAGCTTATCCATATTTTCATTTAAACATGTATGAAGCTTTAATAAAAGTATCTAAAATCTGAACATTGTTAATTGACCTTTAAGGGCAATATGAAGACCCCTAGTGAAATTGTTCTGTAACACTGCAAAAGCAGTCACAGAAAAGATGCATTTAACTCTCAGAAGTTTTCCCTAGTTTCGGTTCTTCAGTATTATCACTGTAAAATGACGAGATGTTCCTTGTACACACACACACATTTCATTGAGAGGACTATCTTGTCACTAGGGAAGAACAACTCCCACAAGAACTAGTGTTTATTTAAAGACATCAGGGACAAAGAATTCAGCATTATCTTAAATTCTTCTGATATCCATCACAGTGCAGGTGATTTTCAAACAGATCACTACAGCTGCCAGTGATCACCATTAGCCCCTTAGAAATTCCCCCACAACATACCCTGTGTTTTCTTACACAAAGGCACTGCATCTGAAAATTCCAAGAGTAAACTGTTAGCCTGCGCGGGAAGAGAATATTGTATTTTCACAAGCAAAAACTGCCTCTCAGATGAACTACATGGCTTTAAAAGAACTGCACTTTGAAAATGCATGCAGGTATCCTGCATGGCAGAGAAGCCCTTTTTCACCCAAGGGGGCAAAGGAAACTGAAAACTGCAACAACTACAATACTTATAAAAGGTCAGATCAAACTGAGGTTACCCAAGACCCAGTTCTGATATATATTCAGATTTCTACTGAACCAAGGAAAATTCAGTTTATCTATGCAACACAAGGTGCCATACTTAATACTCCAGTTTTACTTTTTTGAAAAGTGTAAAATAATTTTGGCCTTTTAATGGCGACTTCCTAACAAAACTATGAAACCATAATACCAGCGGTTTTAAAACAAAGCATGAAGAAATACGTATGCTTGGTGTGAAATATTTAAATATATTGTTATATGTTGTGCTACCTTACAAATTTAAACTATTTTTTGTTTAGTTTAGAGCTACAAAACATGAGACAAGCATAAACCTGTATTGCTTGTTCAGGGCTTTGCTTTCTGTTAAGCAGCATTTGCATTTTTTGAAATCATTGTCTTATTTTTTAAAAAATACGACTATCAGCATAAGTTTTTTATAACAAATGGGACCTCACAAGACTGAACCACATTTTAGATGCAAAGTTTACATCAAACTGGTAATAAATACAAAAGCAAGGTAGTAAAAAATTATATAGTGTAAATTTAATTTCCTTTACTGGACTTTTTCTTCATTTAACTTTATCTACTGACAGTCTCTCTCTGATTCCTGATGCTTTTTATATGTTACTGAATTACACTTATCCTTCCTATACCTAAATTGAAGTCATATGCCTCATTAACTCAGATATACTTGTTGCCAACACCCAGTACAAGCTGCTAGGAATTTTAATGGCTTTTTTAAGGAGGTAAAACTCAAGCAGGTATGCTCCCATTTGATAAGAGAATTTCAGAGTAATCAAATATTTAGACCTAAAATTACATAGCATAAATTATATAAGTGTCAAGACTGCAATTGGAATGCCATCAGCAGTTCCAAACATCTCAGTACCTTAAAAATATAGAGTTACAAGGTTTAACAAAAGTAATTAAAAAATTACAGAAGATAGCTATGGTAGCTGTGTTTCTCCAAAGCATCCACTTACCCCAGATTCCGATACTCATCAGCCAGAAAAGTACTGCATTAAAACCTTTCCCATATTTTTTCATCGGCACAGATAAAGGCAAGCTCTCCAGCACCTAAGGTAAAGTAACATTAAAGACTTATTTTCCATGACCACAGGCTCAGCCTCAATAATCACTGTACTACTATTATTTATGTTAGAATTCAGAAAACAGCTTAAGATTGTATTACATTATGATGAACACCCAGCAAAGACAATACTGTATTAATATAGGGAACCTGTCTCCACACCCAGCTCTGAATACACTGAAAATATTAGGTGCTTTTTTCCTTCAGAGCTTATCGTTTAAAATCTAGTTTTTAATCTAAACTATTTTTGAGCATGGACTGATTACATTTCGTAGAATCATAGAATGGTTTGGGTTGGAAGGGACCTTAAAGACCATCTAGTTGCAACCCCCCTGCCATGGGCAGGGACACCTTCCACTAGACCAGGTCGCTCAAAGCCCCGTCCGACCTGGCCTTGAACACTTCCAGAGAGGGGACATCCACAGCCCCTCTGGGCAACCTGTGCCAGTGCCTCACCACCTCACAGTGAAGAACTTCTTCCTTACAGCTAATTCGAATCTACCCTCTTTCAGTTTAAAGCCATTACGCCTTGTCCTGTCACTACATGCCCTGTTAAAGAGTCCCTCCCCAGCTTTCCTGTAGGCCCCCTTTAGGTACTGGAAGGCTGCTATAAGGTCTGCCTGGAGCCTTCTCTTCTCCAGGCTGAGCAACCCCAACTCTCTCAGCCTGTCTTCATAGGAGAGGTGCTCCAGCCCTCTGATCATCTGCACGGCCCTCCTCTGGACTCGCTCCAACAGGTCCATGTCATGTTGAACTTCATGAGGTTTGCACGGGCCCACCTCTCAAGCCTATGAACGTCCCTGTGGATGGCATCCCTTCCCTTCAGCATGTTGACTGCACCACACAGCTTGGTGTCACTGGCAAACTTGCTGAGGGTGCACTCAATCCCACTGTCCACGTTGCCGACAAAGATGTTAAGCAGCACTGGTCCCAATACCAAGCCCTGAGGAATGCCACTCATCACTGCTCTCCACTTGGACATCGAGCCGTTGACTTGACCTTTTTGACTGTGACCCTCCAGCCAATTCTTTATCCACCAAAGTGGCCCATCCATCAAATCCATGTCTCTCCAATTTAGAGATGAGGATGTCACGTAGGACAGTGTCATATGCTTTGCACTAGTCCAGGTAGATGATGCCAGTTGCTCTTCTCTCACCCACCAACACTGTAACCCCTTCATAAAAGGCCACCAAAATTGTCAGGCATGATTTGCCCTTAGTGAACGCATGTCTTCTGTCACCAATCACCTTATTTTCCATGTGCCTTAGCACAGTTTCCAGGAGGAACCACTCCATGACCTTGCCAGGCACAGGTGTGAGACTGACGGGCCTGTAGTTCCGCAGGTCTTCCTTATTTCCCTTTTTAAAAATAGGGGTTATGTTTCCACTTTTCCATTCAGTGGGAACTTCCCCAGACTGCCACGACTTCTCAAATATGATGGATAGTGGCTTAGCCACTCCATCTGCAAGTTCCTTGAGGACCCATGGATGCATCTCATCAGGTCCCATGC
>JAVKLA010000084.1:35452801-35468520 GCA_034782735.1 Sagittarius serpentarius
TCTATGCAACAAAAATTGGCTTACTACCTGATTTCAACATGGTATTTCAAAAGATGAATAAAGTACTAGCTCAGAAAATAAGTAGATATCCACTACTTAAAACCACACGTCACATTAACAGCAACAGAACTAAGATGCATGCGTGTTGAAGCAGATCTTACGCACCTGTCATTCTGAAGACTACATAATGAATGATCAATGTATACATAACTTCTCTACAATAAACGATCATTTTCATTCAGTACCTGGATCAGACTGAATAGCCAATGCATTTTATCATTTGCCCCAATTTCATGTTTATGAACAGAGTAAATGCCCCTATTATTGAAAAGTATGTCCCAAAACAATTCTGTGGATATTCAGATTCTACACTCTGACTAAAGATACTGGATAGTCAAACCCCAATTGGTCCTAATTGGCTATATAGGCCAAAATTGGTCAGACCTTAACATCCAGAATCTACCTAAATCCAGTCACGTTATCAAACACCCAATTTACAAATGCACTAGGTCTCTGAGTCTCCCCCCGACTATTGAAGTGTCAGTATTGCTGAGTATCAGCCTGCACAGAAGCAGAAGTTCAGAGCTTTACCTATGCCATCGGTCCAGAAGCCCAGGTTTCACAGTTGACATGGCTTCCTCAAATGCAGGGCTACTGGTGCCAGGCCATTTCTTAATTTCTTAGGCCATTTGCTTAATTTTCCCCAGGCTGAGGGGTGAGACCCCCAGACCCCCTCCATCCTAAAGCCACAAAAACTCTGCCTAACAGCAGCTTTCTGAACCTAAGTATTTATTCAAGCCCTACTACCTTAACAGAAACATAGAATGAATGATACTCAACAATGTATTGAAGGAGGAGGCAAAAGATGCACATAAGTCTGGTTTACACACACTCAACTAAAACCTTTTCCATTTTCTGGCTTACCATCTTGATCATACTTGGTGGGTATCATATTACAACTATGGCATAAATAGCCAAACAAATAAAATCATGGCTCCACGAAGAAATTAAACCCCATTTAGTAGTTCCTCGTAAAAACTGTGTACCAGGCAACGTTTGACCTAAGGAGGTAAAGAAACATGCTAAGGGCTACGTGCATGCCTGTTACGTTATGATATACTTATACTACGATACATTTCACCCTGTATGAATTGAAATATGATGAAAAAATTAAACATATATCTCCCTGCCTATTTTTACGCCGAGAAGGTCTGTTACCTGACTATGGAATAATAATAATTGAAAAAAAAAAATACTAGAAAGGACTTATGGCCATATCATTTCTTCTATAAATTAGCAGGAGCAAATGTCCTTTACAGCTCCTGCAGTGAACTCATTCCCCATACAACAAAGACTCCATTATCACCTACTGTTGGTTAGTGGAAAAATATAAAATTCTCCTATCTATAGCTATCCCTAGTATATGCTGCTTCTTACCGTTCAGTTCACATCTTTGATTTGGCCTTCTAAAATTAAAGGCTAAGATCTTCAGCAGTGCTGAGTGACCATTAGTTACACTGATGTTCTTGAGAAACAGCAGATTTTGTTGTGAATATTAGTTTCAAAAGCTATGAAAACAAAGCACATTGAATAAATCTGAGGGAGATATATTATTCTTTGATGTCTACTAACAAATACATGATACTTGAAAAGTCACAAGAAAAGAGAGATTAGAATGACTTTTCTTGTATGAGCAATATATTTTAAAAAATGGTAAAATATTCATTATACAGCTACAGCTCCAATCCTGGACCTTTAAAGAAAAAAAAAAAAAAAAAAAAAAGGCGCTGACTTAGAGCTGGAACCAAAGATAAACCTTTATTTATAAGGAAGGAAATGTAACAAATTACTCATATATCTTTCCTTAAACTATTTTTCTTTTAATCTCCATGCTACTAAGACATAAGCAGCAGTGGAACATTCATCAGGACACTCATTTGTAATCAAATATTCTGTTTCTCTAAGCATGTTGACACAATACGGAAACACCAGTAATTATCACCCATTACACTAACATTTGCTGCTTTCTTGAATGGCACTGGATGACACACCTAGTTTGAAATTTTAGTACTTTATTTTCTCTGAGAATATTATTTATAAGGCTTTTTAAAGACTGATCAAAAATAGCAATGCAGATGAATTCTAGAACTGTAAATTTCACTTCAAGTGCTTCATTTTAACACATCTGAGTGCAGTCTGATTGACTTATCAAAACACTGAAAAATAGGTTACAATTTCAGCCAATCATGCTGAACTACAAGGAGCTATGAAAAAAAAACAACAACCCAACCTTTCTAATGTAGGGTTCAATACAGAGACTGGAGATAAATGGTATTAGTGTACATTAAGGGGGCCAAGAATTTCCACCTAAAAGCATTAAAAGAAACTTTTGTGTCAGGAATGATTCTCAACTTAGTTGCAACGCAGTACATACTGAAACTGAGTAAAAAAAACCCAAACCAAACCAAAACCTCTCTCATTCATCTGCCTAGCAAACCTGAAAGCAATAGTACCTCAGCATTTCTTAGCCAAGTCTCCCTACTGGTATTTCATCCTCTTCCTCCCTTCTGCCAGCCCTGAGTCCTGCTGCTCCTTTGGCCCTCATCTTTACCATCAGCACAGCTCGGCAGTGCTTCACCTACTGATCCTAACGGAACCAGGGCAGACAGCTTCAGAGTGTAATGTGTGTTCCTTAGAGAACACAAGCGTGGACCACATACATCATGAAAGTGTAGATTAAAAAAAAACAAGCAAGAAAGAAGTGTAGTGAAGCCTCTGGACCAAATTTTTGTTTGAACTCAAACGGTTTTAAAAAAAAGAGCATTGAAGCCTAATTCCAGACTCACTCAGAGAGCTCAGTATTCACTGACACCAGGGTGAATCCTTATTTAAGTGGTTATGATCAATTACGAGTGATAAATTAAAAAAAAAAGAAAAGTAAAACAGTAATCTGAATTCAAGCTTTTCAACTAACACCACTGCCTTTCAGGAAGGAACTGTAGCAAGTTCTGCACAAAACTGGAGACAGCTACCTGACTAAAGAAGGAAAAAATTTATAAAAATGAAGCAAATGTGATCCTAAAGCATTAGAAAGCTTACCCAATCAGGGATCAAAAAGAAGTTTAATTCCACATTAACCGGCTTAAATCTGGAATGCTGGGTATGTGCATACTGCTTTCAGATCATCTACAGATCAGTAACAGATCTGATGCAGAAAAGATTTTGCAAACCATTTCAAAAAACAAATGAGAAATTAATGGTCAGAAGTAATACATGAACAGAAAAGACTACATCCAGGAAATTTCATTCAACATTAATTAGTCATTTACAGAATGAAACATACTACAACATTTTCAGCATTACACCCAAGTTCTGTATTAACCACTTACACAATGCAATTTGAACTGATTCCAACTGCTACTTCTTAAGCACTTTTAAGATTAACAAGTTAACTTAATGTCAAATGCTTTAAGAGTGCCCCGATGCAGAACAGAGACTGAGAATTCATATCCCTTCAGTCATTTGCTGTGAGATTTGGATTAAATTCCCTCCCTTTTACTCCCTTGTAACTTTGTCAAGCCCTATTCATCTCCCCAGACTTCACTTTACTAAAAAAGAGATCATTTTTGTTTTCTCTTACTGTTAGTTTATCTTGTCTCTTGGGATATAATTTTCAAAGGCACAAAGGCCAATCAGGAAAGTATCTTCAATTGAAAGCCGATTAAGTTTAACACCTTTCTTTACCTGTATCTTTGAAAATCTCTTTCATGTTTGAAGTGCTGCATAATCAAGACTCTGAATTCATACTAATTTGAAACTATTACATCATCATCAATACTAAATTACGCAAGCTATCCATTTCTTTTAAAATTAAATACTCTGATGGAAGAGACCCAAGATAGTCTTAAAATGTTAATGTATGATGCAAACGCAACAATCCAGAGAATGCTTCGGCTAATTAATGAGCTCTAGTCTCAGACCTGGAATGATAACACTGATGAGAACACTGACAAGGATTTAATGAAATTCTAAAAGATCCTTGTTGGGCTTGTGCTCCATAGGAAACAGAGGGGGAAGGAACAAAACATACCTAGGGAAAAATTCATGAAGATCTGAGATCATACAGTTAGAAATGCTGATACAGGCAAATATTTTAAGGGTCATTGCAAGTAATCATGCTGGTATAGTTGATACAGCTAGCCCCTCAACTCAAAAGAGGGGTATCTGAGGCAGCACACCTCCAACAGAAGTGAGGGGCATGTCACAACTCTTTTCAGCAAGGAACACATGTCCCTGTTGCTGCAAGAAAGCACTTGCTAATGGTTGCCACCAAGATTGACGTAGTGCAATTCTTCCAGGACAACATGAGAACAACATGTGATGGATTACTCTACCACAGAAGGTTTCCAGAAGAATCCTACAATCTGTGTTCACGCTGACTGAGATTCAGAGACGGCTTAAATATTTCTGTGTTTTGCTTGGTAGTCTTTCAGCAAAATTACAATATTTGGAGGGTAATTTACTCAGTAACAAAGGGATTCAGTTAACTTACCTCAGCAGTTTATTACAAAGGACTATACAGTACTCATTGAGGTAAAAAAATACTTCCAAAAAAAAAAAAAAAGGCTCTATGTCAGACAGTATTTGGGGAAAAAATAAGCCAACTCTGCTGGAGATCGAGACTTCTGTAGTGACAGAATAACCTCAAATCTCTCTCCTGTTTTATCCTACTTTTACATCAGTGTGGCTGCATTACTCCTCATATAAATCCTCTCAGTGTACATTAGTTCACAAGAAATCAGAATACCAACCAAAATATTTACACTAAAGCCCAAGGCAGAGTGTGTTCTTTGTGGAGCATAAACGCAATGTCCCAATTAAAGGTCATGTATGAGCTCTCCTCCGTTCACATAGTGCTACAGCTCTCTCTTTAAAAGGTCGTAGGTAGGCTGTAAGTTAAGTTATAAGAATATTTTTGCTGTCTCCTAGAGCATTACTTACTATAAGCAGTGCTGCACAAGTGTCTAACACTGAATCTGCATAGAATCATGCTGCATAGTACTTGTACCGGCCTTCATGGAGAAGTACAGGACGTCAGAAAGAAGAAATGATCACAGAAGTGCTGATTATTTATTTACCACTTTCTGTTAAAAGAGGGATTAGATACTAGACCATCAAGCTCAGATGTCAGCAGGCCTACAACCTACTTTGGGAACCCCAGAATGAGCAGATGCTGCCAGAACAGAAGCAAGACTTCTCAGCACAGTAGGCAAAGGTGGATTTTTCTACCTTAATGATTCTGTCTTCATCCTTAGGGCTACAAAATTCAGTTCATGGAGTAAATAAGAAATTTAAAATACAAAGTGAGGATGAGCTCTTCAGGCCACACCTCTGATTAAAACAAATAATCCTTGTATTAGGGGAGAACAACTAACCTCCTACACACCCCAAGGGAAGCGCTGGCAAAGTGCCAACCTAACATTATCTCCTCAATCATTTGCCTTCTTCCTCTGTACCTTAAGAGAGCCTTTTATCTTCCTTTGTCTTCAGGACAAACATCCTTCATTCCACAGCAGCAGCAATGAAATAGTGAAACACTCTGCTCTGCATTCCCAGATGCTGTGTAGACAAATCAACTTATATGGACAAGTTGTGTCCTTGCATTCATGTAACCTGACTCTTTCACATAATAATAATGCTATTAGTTGGTTTTGTTTTGTAAGAATCAGATTTTGAGACTTGTAAAAAAAAAATCGAAAAAGAAATTGGGTGTTCATATGGATACTTCTCCTAGCTGACAGCTGCAGAAAAAGTCAAAAGAAAAAAAAAAAAAAAGAGGGAAGTGTGTATGTGGTGTCAGACAGCAAAACACACATGCATGGCATCAATACAAAGGACAAGAATGAACAACACATAGGACAAAATACTATTATTTTCTTTGTAGCAAAAAATGTGGTATGGATTTAAGTTGATTACCTAAAAACACAAGCTGCCATATGCACTTGCCAGAACTGTTGAACTGATCAGTTATGCACATAATCATTTAAAATGCCTGTTAGAGAAACCTAATTGGGCTGCCCTGCTATGATTTTTGAAATTGCGTGTTTTGATTACCTGCCACTCAGGATCTCTATACCACTCTTCTATCTAAGAGATGCTATTATACTTGCTTCCACCATGATAGTTCTTACGTTAACACATATACCCACACACATCATCTGCCTTATCTGACTTTTGTCTCAACTGTTCATGTGTAGGAGTAAAGACTAATTCAGGAGAAAAACATGAAGTTAAAAAACAAGCATTTAAGTACCCCATAAGCAGAGTAAAAAGAAAGATGATTAGTATTGCAATTAATTCTACTAAAATGTAGATGATACTCATATTAGTCTGTCTTCTCTTGAAGCAAATGGATTTCTTTCATTACTCACAAGATAACTAGTGTCACCCGTCTCTCTCTGATTAGCTGATACCAAAGACAACCAGTTTTTGATGAGCAGGATCAGATGCCTTCAGTAGCTCTGGCAACACAAACGTAATGCTCTTTTCATGGAGAATACAAGCCATACTTTTAGTGCTGAAGCAGAAAACTCCATCATTCTTACAGGGACATAAATCAGAAGTCAAGACCCAATTCTCTTCTGTCTTATAACAGTATAAATCAGGAAAAATACACTTAAATCACTAGGGTTACAGCATTTTATAGAAATACAACTGAAACTAGAATTTAATCCTCAACCTTTCTCCATTATCAGAACAATGAGACTGAAAAAAACCACAAATGCAAACACAAAGCCATTTTGCAGAATAAGTGAGATATGCCCCAGAATTGCGAAACTCGCTCTAGGGACTAACATCTTTAAAAAGATCTAAGGAGAATCAAAAGGAAAACTGAGATTTACACATGGGTGAGAATTTAAAAAAATGTTTTACAAAAGAAATTCAGATGAAGAGAGAAGGCATTTGGATGAGATGTGCTATTCTCAGATTAATTAAACTCAGTTTATTAAAATGCCTTTGGTTCCAGGTTCACTCGCTGGTCAGGACTTTGGTTTACAAAGATATATTCGAAATAACCCTCTGCTCTGAAGAGGCATTAAATCGCTGGATAACTAATCAGGATACTGTTTTTAACAGCAAAAGCATACAACAAACAAAAGTGAAATATGTATTTCTATGGTTTTGTCTGATTAGACTTTCTGTAGAGTCACTTTGACTCTACAAATACTCTTCTGCCATTTTAGCTCACTGTAAAATATTAGTTGAAGTGCAGTGCGCCTCAAGCGGTAATCTTTGGCAAACCCAGGATTTAACAGAGACTTCACTTGCTTTTCTGAGACATACCAATTAATTTCAAACACCGAATTTCATACTATCTTTGAGGAAGATGTATCAATTCTCTGAAGCTCATATTCAGTGTATAAAGTGTAAAACTTTCTTTTGTGTGATAACTTTCATTCAATATGTAAAAAGGTTGTTGCAAAAAAGAATAAAGATCACCAGTGGAAGAAAGGGAAAAGAAAGATTAATCTTCAACTGTGATGACTTCAATAGATGAAAAAAATTTTCCAAATAGTACTGTGATATAAGACAAGCACAGATCATTTGAGAAAGCTGTAGAAACTTGCAGACTGGAAAGCTGAAACACATCAGAGAGACACATTTTTGCAGTAGGATGAGGAGTTGGATCAAGTGGTTGCGTGAAGTCCTTACCAGTTTTGGTTTTGTATCATCAAAGGTGCTTTACATATACATTTGTATGTACATTTTACCTAATCACACTGTATGTTTGGAATCTGTAAAATAAAATACTCATTTCCTTTACAGAAAAACCCCAAGAAACCAAGCAAACTACATCTTTGTCTTTCATTTATAACAATGATCCATTAATTTACAGGGAGAAAAAGATTTTATGTGGGTTTTTTTTCCCCCAATTCCCCAGAGCCCCAAAGAAGTACCTACTGCAATATAATTGGTTCCAAAGCACCCTCGATTCTGAACATTCAGTTCCATTTTAGTTGTGCAGGCAACTGTTTTACAAGTTTACTTGAAGATATTTTGTAAATAAGATTTATGATACTTCCGTGGTGTTTCGAGTTAATTAAATATTCTGAGTGACAACTGCAAATAACTACTATTACTTTTTTTAAATAGAAATCTAATCATCACACAAAGCTTGATAAACAGATCAAATGCAGCAAACAAAATGCAAAGAGTAAAATACACCATACAAGACAGGCTTTTTAAAAATAATGAATCTAAGATCGAACAAGATGTTTTGCAATTGGCATGAAAGACAGAAATTTAAAATCATGATACTACTGTGGAGTTCATGTACACTAGCTACCATGTCAGCCTAGTCTCTGTAACATTATATTCTCTTTCGTTCATAAGTTATTACTTGGTAGACTACGGCTTTATCGTTTCAGAGTTAAAATGACCTTAAACAAATTTTCCCTTCATCCTAGTGCCAACCTGAAAGAATAAAACAACTTAAATATTTTTGTATTAATTTTTATATGTTGCCTAGTAGCCTAAATTACTTTTCCACTGAATTTCAACGTCAATTTTTTGACAAAAGTATGAAACAAAAATGTGCTAAACTTACAGCATTTTAAAAAGTATACTTGACACTTGTCCATTTCATGACAGAAACTTTAAAAGCTATTTGAGTATTACTGAGATTTCAGAACAGATACTTGTTAAATAACTATCACTGGTAGAAAATGTGGATAAACTAAAGATAACTTTTCCACAAATGTTCAGACATACTTTTGGACTCCAGATTGCATTAACCAAAATTAGTGGCTGATCTTGAAAATTCTAGTTAGCCAGAATGTAGCAACTCCCTTCCTGAACGTCACAGACGCTGGTAACGTGTGAAACAGCAGGAAGACCATCTAAATCTCTATTCGCACAAACCCATGAGTTGTTTATTAATCTTAATAATAAAAATTGTTTTTCTTTTCTATTCAGACACAGCATGCAACAATTTTCTAGGAGTGCTCAAAAGCCTACAAGAAAAATCAACAGCAATAAATTAGAACTTGTTCTACAGCTTTTTTTAAATCTTTACAACTAAAATTAAATGCGATCGTTCTCATGTTCGAGAAAAAAAATGAACATGTTAAAACTGAGAGGAAGCTAGTTTCCAACTTAATTTTTTTTTGTGCATTTGTTTTTAGAAGATTCCCTTCTTCTAATGCCAAATTTCCTGTTGAAGGTAGAACATTCAGCCTTCTTGGAGTAATTATACAGTAACATAGCTAACCAAGAAGAAGGAGACATGATACAAATTTGAGAAGTCAGCATCTCTCCAAAACGTTACAAGGCTGTCCTTGAAAGAGAGCCTAAGCATTAAAGTCTTAAAATAGATGGCTACAAAACAGGGTTTGAAATCACCTTCACGGCTCTGCCAACAGACAAACGTTTGAACTGTATGACCTTTTACCTGCCAAAAGAAAGCTTTCTGCAGAAACTTTAAGAAAACCATTTCCTGCATTTTTTCTTTTCCTGACATCACAGATTATCAGCTGCAAAATTTTTCCCTGTACTATTCAGTAAAGTCACATTCTGTGTGCACTTAAAGACAGGAGTAGTAGTACTATGGGAATTATGATTCTTTGACTCATTACACAAAACTACATCTCAAATACATTACTGATTAAAACCTCATGAACAATTTGGAAATTACAGAGATTTTTTATATATATTTGATTGGCTTGAAATTACTTTTGAAATTTCCTGGTAATTCAAATCTCCAGTTTACGAAGTGTCCTGATATCCTCCATTCTAGCCCTGTTTAGTAGTTTTTCACACTGGACAGGACAGCACCACCAGACTATTCTGGTGGGGAAGTGAACAGATGAAAAGGGCATCAAAAATGAACAGGGGAACCCCTAGAATAGTTCAAGCTGATGCTTGTGATTATTCAAGCTATGACAGCTTTAAATGAATATGGAATGTTTTTCCCCACTTCTTCCACAATTTGGAATCACTATATATCATTCCTTTTTTATTTTGTATGCATAGCTTAGCCATCACAAACTTTTGGATCTGAAGAATTCATCGAAGGCTTTTACTAAGTTCTTGAAAACACAGATGCCTAAACTTAAATTTTAAGATATTTTTTCGTTTCCTTTGGATGACTGACACTGAACTGGTCAGGTGTTTGGGTTGTTCTGGGTTCTTTTGTTTTGGCTTTTTTTTCTTCCCAAATTTGGGCATTCATAATATAGTTACGCCCATAGAATAGACACAGAAATTCAACTGATAGCCTGAAAAGAATCAGGGTTTTGTTTTCACATATAAGAAATGTAACTGCACCAACACTGAAATTAAAGGGACACTCTGGGTGACAAATTTACGAGGTTAAGATGTAAACAGTCCTGGGTACTAAAAGACAGGCATGTAACCAAAACATAGCAAGCACTATAATTTTAAGGTGATTTCTAAACCTTTCAAATTATAACTTTGTTCCTTAAGTCTATTTCAAATATAATTCCATCTAATCTATAAGTGAACGATCAAGCACTAAACAAAGCCAGCTTATTATGAGTTCAGAAAGTCACAGCCACTAAACTGACACATGCACTGCAACCGGATTTGCTGAGCCTGTCTGACAGATCCTGCAGGACATGCAGGTGAATTTGAACACGAAAACACACGTAAGAGTCCTGTCTGCATGCATGACAAGGGCCCATCTTGAAGAGAACTTCCAACCTCAAAAATCTATCAGCTTGAGCAGGAATTCCATGCTGTTTACTATGCCCATTTCCCAGTGGGGCTGAGGTCGATGCTTTCGTGTCAGTTACCGGCTTAGTATTCTACAGATAGATTTTTACTCTTCCTGGGAGAAATAGCTTAACAAAAACCCCCCTAAAACCTTCCCAGGTTTCTACACATCTGTTGTTCTTCCCATTGCTCTGACTCGTCAGTATGTGACCTGGTTCGAACCATATGAAATAGCACACAACTTTACAACAGAAAATACTGGTAAATCATTTAAAGTCACAGTGCTTCATAAAATAAACATCTTCATGCCTGTCTAAATAATAATCACAGCTAGAAGACATACTGAGACAGAGTGAGCAATGGTGTGTCAAAGAGCACTTTAAAGGTTCCCATTCTCAAATATGAGGTTAGCACACTTAGAAAGGCCATATCTTACTATGAAAAAACCAGATATCTAATACTTTTGGCCAGGTTAAATAGCTATAACACCACTTTAAATATTTCACCTTTTTATTATATGACAAAAAAACGGTCTGCTTCTCATTATTCACATGCATTTTTTTCCACATTGATCTGCAAACTAGAAAGTGTGTTGTCCTGCATAAAATTTTGATTATTTTTCTGTCACATGCAAAAGTAAGGAACATGTGGCTGTAACTGTTATGAGCCAAATGACATAACGTCATTTTAATTCTCATCTCATTTTATACTAATGTCTTGTAGATTCTGATTTAAAGATGCTCTCTTTTTTCCTGAATATTTTACGATACACTTCCATTATTTCACATGCATTACTTTCCCATGTGCCATTTGTGTTGTATAGCTTACAGCTATTAAGACAATTTCATTCAACAACATAGTCATAACTAGAAAAAAACAGTGAGGGAAACTTTTCAATGATTTGTGTTTATGTAGAAAATTTTAAATACCCAGAGCTGTCAATCTACCATCTTTCATAAGAACTAGAAGTTTATTTTTAAACTCTCTACATGAAAGGTTTTCTATCACTACGAAAATGTCTTTCCATTATCAGAAAAAAGTCAGTTCTGAAAGGAAATAGCTAGGAGCAATAAGATGAAATTAAGCAAAGGAATATTTAGGGAGAACTGAAGTCAACTTTTCTAATACTGTAGGCTGGATAAAGTCTCGGGAAGGAAAAAAACAACTCCATTATGTAGTACAGCTTATTACATTGGACAGTTTTAATTAGATTGGACAACAGAAGCCTAGAACCAAAATCCATTTTACAGCAGGTAAGGAATTACTGAAACCTCCCATACTCCAACCACTACATTTAAAGATACTAAAATGTCCAGATTTCTTCAATTTTATCTGCAATGGCTATCAAAGTTTACATTCATATTTCAAAACAAAAAAAAAAAGGTACTGAAAACATACATAATTTATGCTTTTAGAAGAAAAACGTAGTATCTTAATTTCGTAAAGATAGGGAAGGACATGCAAGCAGAAAGCTTGAGTCATTAGAAACAAAGGACATTTGGCAGATCTCCAACAAGATCACAGCATAAAAACTAGTTCACTTGCATTCTTCCTTGCTAAAAAACCTTTTTTCCCCCATGGTTAATAGCAATAGTATTTTCATAACTTCAAAATATATGAGTAGGTTTAAATGATTACCCACTGTCTGAATCAGCATTTATCTATTAAAATTGTTTAATTTGCAGGAAGAGTGAAAAAATATGCAACAGTGGACAAAGCAAAATTTTATTGAAATAAAAACATTGTCAGCAGATGCAAAGTACCTGCTGCAACTCCAAAATCAAATCCACCATTAAATGAAACTTTCCTTTTCACACTGGAGAAGCAGCATCTTAATGAATTTAATAGAGCTGGCAAGGAAGTATTGTCTATAGTAACAGCATACTTTTAACGTAGTTATGAATTCCTGAGACAGGAGTTCACAGCATAAACTTCCGATTCTCGAGAGATTTTTTTGGTTGTCAACACAAATATAAAAAGTAACACCAGCAATCAATTATAACACTAAAAGCAATAATAGGTAAAGACTGAAAATTCATGGGGAAGCTATAATCTTCTGTTATACAGCATGCAACAAGCAATTCAAATAATATTTTAATGTTTTTTTTCTTCTTCACAGCCTACTGATATTGAGGCTTGGAGATCCATTATTAAATGCTGAAGGTAAAACAAAATACATGAGAAACACATAGAAGTTGGGAGAAAAGAATCAATGCTGACATTAATGTAAGTTTTTTTTTTTTAAATCAAGAAATAATACTAGTAACAAGCATCTATACAGAAGTTTATCTTTGGTTCTACTTCAAAAGAAAAAAATAGTTTTCTGTCAATAACACCACCTTTAAATGTAATGTTGTTTTATGCTTTTTACTCCATTAATAGAAACAAAAACTGATAAATAGCATGGAATGATACTTGGTACAGTCATTTTTAACACTCAGCTCATTCTTCGATAACTTTAAATGGCTCTTTGCCTTAGGAGAAAGGAGCAGTAAATTTTCTTGGGTTTGGCAATAACAACAGACCTGGAGTCCGATCAGCAGTGGTCATACAATCAGTTAAAAGAAAAAAGTAATTAATTTATGTTTTATAACAACTTTTTTAGTTGTGGAATGTTAATTATAGAAAAATTCATTAATGGACTTATTTACAGAGAATGAATGCCAGCATCAAACCAACCCAATTTACCAATGACGCTCTGTCAACAAATGGTGATTCACCAACTGAGCAAATGAATTAACAACTATTTTCCTTACAAAATAATAGTAGGCAAAAATACAACTTGGCAGTATTTCCCTCTTGTTAATGTGGACACTAATTAGCATAGTTATATAAAAAAGATTTGAATTCAACCTGTCAAGGTCTCAGAATTGTTTTAATTCCTCCTTGCTTAATTAATCCAAATATTTAAATTAGCTTCTTCATGTAATTTGGTGTTTCAACCAGAATCCCACAGAATCCCACTGATAGACACATAAAATTATTATTTGTAGACTGCTTATATAACTCCCTTTTGAAACCTGCAACTAAAATAAAGATATAATCCCTTTACATAAAACATCTTTAAGAAGTCATGGTCTCTGTTAATTAGCCAAGCACTTACCCTACTCTCTAACTGACCACAAGGTCGCCCATAGTAGACAACTCACTCATCAGTTTTGTGATTTTTCTTCTTATTAGTAAGTCTAGAATATTCATACAAACTACATTTCAGCTAAAACTTCTTCCCTACTTTTCCCACAGTTTCCAGAAATGAAGGAAAAAAAGCATTTTTGAAACTGCAGTGATTAGCAAGTGTCTAAAATTTTATTTTATAAAAGCCACATACTTACAGCACAGAAAGTAAATACTGTTCCATGCATTTGCCTATCTTAGTTTGGCCTTTCTCCACAGTTCTCTTAAAGCTATGGTCCTTGTAGTATTCACGGAGTGCTCCACATTTAGGGTGACTTTTACTCGAGTTTTCTTTCACAGGGCAAACTACAGTTTTTCATTGTTTTCCCTAGGATCCTAATACGTAAGCTTTGTAGGCATTTGTAACAAGTATTGTCCCTAGGAAAACATTCTTCCGCTGTTTCACTGAGATAGAGTGCCCGCAATTTTAGCACAACAGTGAGCATTGACCAAAACCCAACTCTGTCCTTAGTGCAAATGGTGAGCAGATCTTAGTCTCCCCACCTCAAAACAGTGTTGCAACACTGTTTAGGAACAGGAAAAAATAATGCAAACCTGTCTCTTTTGTTGCGGTCTAAAAACAGAAGTATGAGTTTTACCATTGAATCCCAAGGTACGGTGAGGTATCTTTCATGTGTCCATAAATTATGGAAAGTGTCTATCTAACTAAACAAGACTGGCTATTTTCTCTTTAATTTTAAAATGGAGTGCTACTATTAATTCTCATTTCCTGTTTCACCTTCTTTTCTGTTCTAACAAAGCTAATTTCAGAGTCTTACTCTTACAAATTAAAATGATCCTTCTCTCTCACTGGACTTCTTAAGCACTTCTTTGCAACCTGCACCTGTTAACAAGAATCTCATGTGAATGGACTCACAATTTCTTCAAGATGAGATGAGCTCCAAAAAATCACATCTTACCCCATTTGCACTATCATAATTTTGTGGTAATCTGTAATTACATTGTCTTCTTGGCACATGCTGGAAGTAATATCAATATTCTTTATAAGCAGATCAGTCTTCAAGAGAAAATCTTCTAAACACATGGCAAATTGTGAATACCCGTGGGAACAAATGAAGATCTGTGCTGGGCTGTTCCATCACTGTCAATATCCTTGACATGAATTCAGAAATCTAGCCAGCATTTGGAAGCAATAATTCCTACAAATCTTCTTAATGTCACAAACTGTGCGACAAATGCATTAATTACAAATAGTATTATCCTACAAAAAATAAAACTATGCAGATTACCTTGCATGCATTTTGTCCTTTTCTTTTTAAATGGGGCTTCAAGGAAAACATGCAGAATGGATACAATCTCAATAATAAAGCCTTAGCCACTAAAGAATCAGAGGGTGTTTACTGGAAGAAAAAAAATGAAGTTCTAGTCATATTTTACTGACTGTTAACCAATTAACTAGTGCAAGGCAGGACTGCTAAGAGAGGCTGTGTCTGTACTACTGGATAGGATACAATTGCTACTACAAGACTTACAAAATATTACATCACACCCAAATGCACCACAGAAATACAGCGGAAGTGAAGAAGATAGTTCCTTTGCTTTCTCTCCAAAATAGAGGGCATGACTGTAACACTCTTACTAATACAGCGTTTATTAGAATAAAAATTTTTTTTGTTCGGTGGCTGAGGAACTGGCTGGATGGTCGCATCCAGAGGGTAGTGGTCAACAGCTCGATGTCCAGATGGAGACTGGTGACGAGTGGTGTCCCTCAAAGGTCCGTACTGGGACCGGTACTGTTTAATATCTTCATCAATGACATAGATGGTGGAACTGAGTGCACCCTCAGCAAG
>JAVKLA010000084.1:35468620-35489250 GCA_034782735.1 Sagittarius serpentarius
GAACATTCAAGGCCAGGCTGGACGAGGCTCTGAGCAACCTGATCTAGTCGAAGGTGTCCCTGCTCACTGCGGGGGGGATGGACTTGATGACCTTTGATCGTCCCTTCCGGCCCAAGCCATTCTGTGATTCTATGATTCTACGAAAAGAATCAAATTCTAATAAACTGATAAATAAATAATAAAGAGAGTGTCTGCTGCACAGTTCCAGGCAGTTTACAGTTTTCAGATCACTGCCATGGATCATACTGTAAAGTCAAAGAAACAAAATGAGAAAAACCCAAATAGCTCAAGGACCTAATGTAATAAATTTATTCCTTTAAATGGCAAATACCTATTTTCACGGGACAGTACTGCAAACACCAACAGGTTAGCAAAAGGCTAGCAACCTATCAGAACACTATTTTTTGCAAATACAGTGGCTAAAACTTATAATAAAAGTTTAATTGACATATCCATAACAGCTATAGACTCATATATATAACATGACAAATAAATTTCCACAAATAAAAGCCGTTTTTTCCCCTGAAAAAAATGATGTTGCATTGCATTTTTCACAGTACTTACACAGAATAAACCAGATCCTTTCCATGAGGAAATTATCACCTAATCATTGGACATGAGAAGTAGTTAAAACATTGCTAAGAAGCAATTTGACGATGTCATTTTACTAACTTAGTTGGACAACAATTGCCAAGCAAGACCAGTCTTAGACATCCAAAGATGCTACTTTGAGTAGTGTTTAGTATGAAATGCTTCAGAGGCAAGTCAAAGAAACATCAGAATAACTTAATGAGTATTAGCTTGGCGAATTTATGGAAAAAACATCTAAAAAGCATACTTTATGAAAGTCAAATTGAACTCTATTCTATGCATGCCACTTTAAACTCTTTTTATAATTTAGTATGTACCTTATATTATTTTCAATTCATTTTAAATATTAATAAATTCAGAAACCTCAGAAATGGCAATAAGGTCATTATTTTAAAGCCTACATGCACTTACACCAACAAAACTACAGAATATTCTGACTGTAGACTAATTACGAAGGCGTAGCTGAGCACTGAACCTGACATACTTTAGACTGTATTTATTATAGCAAGGGTAATACTATCCCTATGTGTCAGGTTACATCTGGTAAATACACAAGTTTAAATGCAAATTGAGAAATAGTCTGGAAAGATCAGATTAGGAAGAGAAAAATGTGCTTTGTGCTAAGGAATAAAAAATATACTACTTTAAAGCTGCCAAAAGGTGAAAAAGCTGTAGGGCATGCAAGTATGGTGAGACTTGGTATTAATAAGCTGGTGAAATAAGTTATCCTTTCCAACCTCTTAATACACCTTGTAATTTTTAAAATAAAATTTAACCTGCTTGCTTAGTTAAAACAGTTCATTTGTATTTGTGTGGTTAAAACACTTAAAAAAACACTTAAAAAAAACAACCTCCACCTATAGTTATCTAAAACCAACCAGCATCGGGGGGTTAGCCATGTAACCTCATAAACCACATGTGAAAGAAAGTATTTTATTTCTAACCTCTGCTGCCAGCTGCTGAAGAGAAGGGGATGCAACAGGGTGTAAAGTTGAGTTGCCTCTGACTGGGTTATGGAGGCTAATGTAAGCCACAACATTTCTTTGAAGAACTCTCTTGAGATCCTACAACACAAGCAGAGCAATGGTTATTACTATGCATCATTATAATTAAGACTTGTTCTTTCAGTTCGTTCTAGGGAAAAACTGCACCCTACGTTTTTGTCCTCTGTGATTCCCTAAGTATTACTTAACTACTACTTCTTAGAATATGCTGTTAAGAACTTCAAAAGATATCGTAGTGTTATTTCTCCATATAGCAGAAATTATAATTCCATTTCACACATCATCTCAACAAAACGCAAATAGGCCTGGGAGGAATTAAAAATGACTATGCTTGTAAGGCCAAAAAATGAAAACATTACATACTGTGAAACAACATGATGGCCTTTTAAACTTACGTCTGACAGAAAACAAACTTCAAAAGCAATCATTATCAACAGTTAAATGTACTGAAATTTTTAGAGACCAAATTCAGATTGGAATTGCATAACTTTCCCAGTGTTTTCATTTTATAATTTTTTTAGACTACAAAAATACTATGTACAAACTGTCTGAATTATTACCTCTTTTTAAAAAAGATCCCCTTTGCCTTCTCAGTAATGAGTTATTCTTTGCATGAAGTGGCTCTTTATATTGAACAGAAGGGGTGTAACGCAATTACATCTGATGTAAAGCTGACTTGAAGTGGAACTAAACAAGTTTTGCTTCCAGCCTGGATCTTTTCAATTTGATTTTTTCACCCCCTCTTGTTTTTGAAGAATAATCATGTTGGAAGCATGAAACTTCAATGAGAGCTAGCCGCTTGTCATGCATGATAAAAAGTAAATAACTCTTCATTTTATCTACTGTTTTAATTCAGCAGCCATGAACCTCTCTGCTAGCTATTCCTTAATTTATTAACTGAAGTCCACTGTAATCATACGATCAACAATACTCTGATGAGGTATTTTCTTTCAATAAGCTGACTTCTATTCTGCTGAAAGCAAGAGCCCAAGGAATTGTCTGTGTCAGATTGTATCTAACTGCTTAGCATAAATATGTGGAAAGTGAATCAGCACTAGCCACGGAGACACTGAAATGTTGATGTAACTAATGTAAACCATAATATGGTTCTCTTCATCCAGTGTGCTCTTGATTCAGTCCCCCCCACACTAAGCTTTTAAAAATTAGTAACTGTTGAACCCCCAAGAAGGAGAAAAAGCCCTCTAAGCTGGGCGCAAGTCTTTTTTGAGGCTTTCCCCCCTCCACCAAACTCTGACAATGCCCTCTTTTACAGTTCTCTGCTGAATTAGTGAGGGGAATCAGCTCACAAAAGTGCCGTATATGCAGCCTTCACAGCTATGGAAACAACTTGCCATCTCATTATCACACATGCTCTGTTCCACAGGAATTGCCTCTATAGGTATTTTCACTGCATTTGCTATGGAGTACATGAATGTACACAGGCAGACGTCACAGACCAGTTAATGAACCATAATTTCTACGTGGTAATTTCATATTGTTTTCATGCTTTCAACAAAACTAATCATTATTGCAATGAGTCCTTCTAAAATTATTTTACCTCCGCCCATTCATATGAACCAATGTTCCCAAATGATGTTCCTCCCCATGAGCAGAAAACAATGGTCCGGTCAGGTCTCCAGCCTCTCTTAACCTTCAGCATCAAGGCCTGTATGAACGCGGTGATGATAGCAGTGCTACTGGCCCATTCTTGTCCACCGTAAGTATTCAAACCATTGTGATGACTACCAACGATGGCATATCTGTCTGAAATGTGGAAAAAAAAGACAGACAAGAGAATCTTATTTCTTCTGGATACTAGCATTTAAAGAATTTAAAAAACCCTAAAAGATGAACTGTATTAGTAGTCTGAAATGTCATTAATACAACACAATGCTGTCAACAAAAATTTATGTGATCATGTGCAAGACAATCATACAATACATAAAATTGTGAATACTACTTAAAAATAAACTAGTAAATAAATGTATGTATATACTTTCCTAATTTAATCCGTGTGCCCTTGCCTTCATTGTTTTCTTATTACTCTCCCTCCTTATAAATCTGATATATAACACAGCCAGGACTTTGTCGTATAGATAATCTAATAGTTCCATGCTCACATTAGAGTGTTATGAAAAACCACAAATGAATAAGCAGGAAACTCTATCTTCAGTACATATTAGCGTCCAAAAAAGAAAACAAAAGGTGTGGTAGTACAATGAGAAACATAGAGAAAATACACAAAGTATTAGTACTCCCTCACCTGGAAGACTGTGTTCAGTGCTCACCACCCTATCTCAAAAAACACATTGCAGAAACAGCAGTTGAGAAGCTGGTAACCAGAACGGTTATATATCAGGACTTAGACTTCCATGCAAGGAGACACTGAAAAGACCTGGACTGCAGGTTCAGAGAGGAGACATGACAGAGGAATAGAGAGAATGAATGATACAGAAACGGTAAGTCAGACCTAGCAACTTTGATGATACTGGAAGAAAGTAGTTTATAAAATGAAAAGCAAGAAGTTTCAACCTGAAATAAAGAACATGCCTACGGTTATCCAGAAAAAAAAAAAACAACACATTTTTTTTTCAGAGAAATTAAAAGAAATCTTCATCTCTCAAGGCATAATACATAATCCAAATACTAACTCACAAGTTTAAAGAACCTTATTTTTTTCCAAAAGGATGATGTGGTATGAAACAAAATGAATGACTAGCCTGTCTGACATGTCAAGAACTCTAAACAGAGTTATGCTGAATGACTTATTAAACTATTAAACCTTCAGTGTGAAATGAATTCACACCCAAAACCTCTTGGAAGGATTGCTTACTGGTTGTGTTCTGATATTTAGTAAAGTCTCGTTCTGGTCCAGATCTAGACTTTCAAAGGTGTTCTCTCCATATTTGAGGATACCAATAGAGAATAGAAGAATAGTTATCAAGTGATGTCAGATCCACGGCCATCTCTGGGTGTCAATTGGGTTCCAAAAAGTGCAAAAAGTTTTGGTTTTCTTTCTTTATCCAAGGGGATTCATTCTTCACTGTTGTCAGTACGCTGGAATGTAGCAACACATAGGTGGTAAAATGCCCATGTTTTATAATTGCTTATAAAATTAAGTATCTACTCCTCAGTGGTTTTTTGCAGTGAATGCTGCCGCCTACAAACAATTTTAACTGAACACCAACATACTGATTACAAAACCATTCTCTATCAAACTGGACTTTTACCAGTTTTGTTCGACATAATACATGGCGATGTTGTTTTATAAGGAATCAAAAATGTTTTACAAACAGGCGAGCTGTTATGTACCTATAATACAACATTTTCAATCAGCTGATTGGGGGGGGTGTATAGGTACGTAAATGAAAACGTCTTTCTAAAAGAAGATATGCAAAATGTAAATCTAAGTGTACATAATAATTTAATGTAACTATATGCAATCTAAATCACATAATTTTGTGACTTGTATGTTGCATCATGAGATGTTTAATAACAGGTTGCACTGACAGTGAAAAACCACAGGATCTTCAACTTGCTTAATGTTAGGAATTGGGAACAGGAATGAACGGCCTTACAGGCTTCTAGGTCGTTAGAGGAAGTGCCACTAACACAGAGTGATCAGACAGGATCAGTGCTTGCCCCGTATTATGATCTCTATTCAGTCTGTGAACAGCGTTTGTGAAGGGGAGTGGAAAGAGACCTTACGTAAAATAGTATAGGACATTTTGATGGAGAAGAAAACTACAAGCAGCAACTTACTGTAGGAGATGCCAGCTGAATGAACAGGGGTAAAACAGCTGGTGCCTCCTTTGAAATTCTTCACCTTTGCACATCTTTCCCTCTTGAATAGAGGCAATACCCTGAAGCAAATGACTATAGGAAAAGCATAGGAGAAAGGATGGTCATGCTTACAGAGGCAGCAGCTGTCCTTTCTCATAATCATTTGCTGAAGCATGTAGAGAAAGCGATCACATGGTAAGAAAAAAAGAGAAAGAAAGGACTAGAGAGAGAAAAAATACATCCATCAGATACTTTTGAAAGTGCTAAGATGGGATAGTGTTCAGGGTAGTGATGGGCTGGACAACAGGGATGTATTATTAAAAAAGAGTGACTTTATACTGTCTTCTCTTGTTATACATCCCATTTTCAATCGTGTTCAACAGAGCTACAAAATCAGTATTATGTTTTTCAGGTTTTAAAAGGCTACCAACTATCACATTTCCTCTGCTCCTAAATCTTTTAATATCTTGGTTGGATTTCAGATGCTTATGGTTACTCCTCAGATCAAATGTCAAATAAGATCGTCATTACATGGATGTGTGTGTGTGTGTGTTAGGAGGCCTTTAAACAAACAAACAAACAAAAATCCATCCTTGGGGATGCAGTCTTTCATTAGCACTAAAGATAAATTTTGCTTTCTTTCTGCATTTCTAGGAACAGAAAGGTGACTATTTCAGGTGTATGAAACTAGCAAAACCCCGTCGAAATGACAGAGAATCAATGCCATGAAAACATCAAGTATTCAAATCAGTTGAGAGGGCATGGCTATAGTATCAACCAAGAAGAGTAGAGAAACAAATGAAGGTTTAATATTGATTCTGTACAAAACATTATCCATGGTGTATTACATGCTTAACTTGTGCCTACATTAGAAGACAGTTGCTATGGCCCTTGTTCAGCAAGACATTTACAGGACAAACTGCTGGCACCTGGGTAGTGCTGTTGACTTCACTTGATTATATATCCTCAGATTCTTAAAGTTAAGCAAATACTGACATACTTTTAAAAAGTAGCTTCTTATTATGAATGCAATGGTAAGATGAAATATTCAGGTATAGAGAAGATAAAGAATTTATTAAACAGAAACTGATGCATGCTTTTTATTATTTGCCTTGCTTCTGTTTCACAATTCAGTAGACAGTATGTCTAAACATGGCAGTTTCTACCTTTCAAATTCCATGACAGCTATTTGCAAAACGTTAGCAATAGTAGACTAGTAACTTCAAATTCTTGAAGGAAATTAAATCCTTTATTGAAATTAAGTTCACTGTGCTAACAGTTTTCTACGTTGTTTAAAAAAAAAAAAAATGTTCTGGTGAAAAGTACAGCATTCAGCATACACAAAACCAAGTCATCATTTCACTAACAGGGACAAACTTAAATCTTCTCCACCTCCTTCATTCTATCCCTTCAAACACGAAATGAGTGGCCCACCTCCTAAGGGACTCTAGATAAATTTGCAATCTTTCTTCTGAATCTAACAAAAGAGAATTAATCAAGGTAAATGTGATGACATTTTGATCATGACTGGGTTTACAACACTTTGCACTATTTAAGTAACAAGCAACAGTGTTCATTCATGTCGCAGAAACCCTTCAACTTTTAGGCAAATTCATTTGCAGGCAGAATAAGGTCAAAAAGATCTTCATTCCTATGATGTCCCGATTATCCTATTATCTACATACAGCACCAAAGGGGGGAGGGGGTTTGTGGTTTATGCCACAGTTGCACTTAGAATCTTACTGTTTAATTCTTAGACATACAGAACGTCATTACTACTCACAGACTTGTACAAAACTAGCTTAAGGCATGACTGTAACACAAAATAAGGCTGCAGCTAGCGTGGTTAAGAACTTAGTCACAGATTTTTGTGCACTGTAATCACATTTGATATTAGATTCTTAACTAAGCCAGAGATCATGCTACCCTACGCCTTGGTTTCAGTGAGACACTTGAATTATGTAGGGATGTTCTGGACTTGAAGCAAACAGTTTTATTTGTCTCAAAATTCTTCTAACATTAGGAAAAAAAATCAAAACCTTTTCTAAAGTTGTATAGAGAGCTTGCATATTAATTCAAATCATGCAATACAGTACACCCTAAAATTAAAACCACCAATATAGTTACTTGGTATAAAACACTAATACTCGCTATGGTCTATGGGTAATTCCTGCTTGTTGTGTAAAAATATGCTTATTGTAACTTTAATATCCTCTTGAGCCCATTCTCTGTTCAACCTTTACTTTCTGTTTTGTCATAAATCACATCACAAAATGACTACAACAAAGGCTCTCTCCTTCCTCTGTATTAGTGCATTATCCAGCAAAATGGAACCCTGATCCCAGCTATGACTCCCAGCCATCACAAAACAAATAATCGATACCAACGATAAAGGGCTACTTACCAGGAAATACAGTTCCTTTCAAATATCCGATAACATTAGAAATTGTCTTGTAAGTTGTGACTGACTGAATATTCAAACTGATTATTTTTTTGCCTGCCAAAAGATAAAAAAGAAAAAGAAATTGTTAAACTTGTTTATCCAGCCAAGAAATCTACAGGCCACAGAATTAAATTCTCCACGTTTTAAAAAAAAAGTAAAAACAAAGAAAAAAAAAGATACTAAAGCGGAACCAGAGATTAAAACATGAAATATTACATTATTTTCTTAGTCCCATTTTAGCAGTGGTGTTCAAAGCTGGAATCTCAAAAGAGATCTCTACTCCTTGAGTTAAAAGATCACTCAATTCACCCAATAAATGCTGCCAGAATACAACTGAAAAAAAATATTAAAGAATAAGATTTACATAATTCTATGATAAGGAAATATGTCTTGATCTTTATATGTTTTTCTCACCTAATCCTTCGCCCAGGTCAATCTTTCAATAACACTCACAAAAACATACCTGGTTTACATTACACTATTCTTCTGGAGCAACCTCCCTACACTACATCAGATGGGAAAAGTTAGACCTCTGCATAACTAAGCACTTTGCCAGCATAGCCTCTGGTGATATTCTTGTGGACTTATGCCAACAGAAGACAGCTTTTGTTGGCTTAGCTGGTATCAGCTGAGGAAATGGTGTAAATACAAAAGCAGAAAAATTCTGAAACCTGGTAAAACATAAAGGACTTGCCAGTATTGCTGTGCCAGTTGAGACTGTAGCACAGGATAAAGCCAGAGAAAAGTAAATGAGTTAAAATAGCTTAAAAAAATTAGCTGTCCTTTGCTGAGAATTACTGTCATTCCCTCTGTCCCCCAGGTGGGACACACTAACCATACTAACTCCTGCAGTCTGTGGCAATGGAAACCAAACAACTAACTACAGGGAGCTGCTGATACCTTTAAAATGTTTCGTTTGCATTATAATAGACTGTATTAACATTCTTCTCATCAGAAAGGTCCTAACTTCTATCTGAGAAAAGTGAAAATGTCTTACACTGCTCTAACTTAAATGCTAGCAATTGTCTGACAATAACCACTGTGTCATCCTAGACCTTCAGGGAGGTTCTCTTACATCTAGACTACTGCAGCACCCCCACGACAGACCTGTGTTTAAAGGCATCTTTGAGCCGTAGTTCCTTCAATGTCCATATCCCAACTGTCACAGACCAAACTTAAAATATTCCACGGATCATTTTGCTCTCTATCTCCCAGGCTATTATCCTCCCACAGATGTATTTCTAACACTTGGTTTCCTGGCTTTGTTTCCCGAGATGTGCGGAATATGCAAGTGGGGAGTTTACTGCGACATGTGAAATAAAAACAATACATCCATATGATACTGTTCTTCAAGGTTCATTTGCTGGTACTTCATCTGGTAAATTTACATTAAAATTCTCTTAAAATAAAATCCAATATATTCACATTCACTACTCTTCATTGATATTTCAAAAAAAAAGCAAACCAACTGCTAGGATCTTTGTTTTTAAAAAAAAAGTACTAGCAATATTTATTCTACTTTTTACTCTGACAAAACTTCCTCTGTGGACATCAACAGATGTGTCCTCTGTGTGACAACTCTGTTTTTGCTAGAACACAACAGTAAAGAAAATGCAAGTCAAGCACAGTTAATTAAGTCACACCACACTATTTTGCAATAATCAATCACAGCAAGTTAATATTTTGATCTGTCAAGCATATGTTGGGGTTTGAGTTGCAATTAACTTTGCCCTTCTGACGGAAGTTACTGTAAGGTTTATTAACATCATGTGATGATGAAGTGCGTTTGTTCTATAAGTCCACAGATGATATCCTAGAATTTTTAAAAAATATTTTATTAAAAAAATACTAATCCAAAGGGTTCCCAGCACTGTATTGTCACCTATGTTCTTTTTTTGGTCTTTCAAAACAATGTGAAAACAGCTCATGGCATCCATGTTGATTAAGCAGTTTAAATTTTATCTATACTATGCAAGTTACTTCTTTCTGCTGTTTCTCACCTACCACCATTCTAGAGCCAATTTACTCTGCTTAAAAAAGACTTTCAAGCCAAAACTGATTTCCTTTCCTTTTCTAACCCTACAACACTTTAGCTATATTTTTCTTTAGACCCCATTTCAGACAAAAAGAAGATAAATCCTTTTGAAGACAACTGACTTAACTGTTTCTCCTTAACCAACATCAGCTATCCAGTCTTGAACTGATAATAAAGAAACAAAAAATTAAGTTTTGGCAATACACATATTCTGGAATCAGATATTCGAGTTAATAGCCATGTAGCACAGTAGTCAGCTTAAAGTGACTTGGGCTTAAAGGCTTAGTATGCCAGATGAAAAGGCTGAAAGTACTCTTCGGAGTATACAGCACAAGTGAAATTTAATCCCCTTTAAACAGTTCTGACAACAAACCTCTCTTCCTAATGCTGTATTTTAAAGATCTTGACAACTTTCTCTTTTTTCTGTATTCTCTGGAAAACTATGAAGAGACTTTAGCTTTACATTACTTGGGATACACTTTGAGTTTCTGTAAGCCAAAAGCTACTTTTAAATAGAACAGAAAAGTATTTACTGTCAATAATTTTTATTTATTTATTTCTTGACTGCCAGTCCGTCAATTGTCTCATACCAAATGATTACCTTCTCCTCTCACAATTACATTTAAGAAATGCATGGTTATTTCCCACTCATTTGATCGACAATTTTAGAACTTCAGATGAGGAAAAAAATACTACTTGTAGCCTGTAAAATGAGTTATGTTTTATTTCTTTTTTTGCTTTTAACCTTATCCTAAGCTCATACCAACATAGAGGAGTATAAGATCGAGCGCCATTTTCAAACGTGTTGGTTAAATTCTTGACTCCTGGTCATACTAGACACCTATAATCACTTTTCTGAGCATTCTTTTGAGTATCGAATTTTAGAAAGCATCATTAGGGACTCAGGTTTGAAAATTGAACTCAAGTGACAAGATTTTTGCTACTCATATACAAAATTTTCCCTAAATGAACACTTAACTCCACTATAGAAGCATCAAGTGCTAACTGAATTCATGCATTACGATGACATAGTTCTTTGATCATAAAACCAGAAGTTATTTCAGAAGATTGCAGAAACAAGGTACATTGAGTAACTTCAAGTAACCCAGTTTTTAACACGAATATAATTCCTGCTGAAATCAACATAAACCACACTTCAATAAAAAGACATCAGTTTGAAATCACAATTAAAGTAAAGCAAAGCTGTCAAACATCATCAAACATCAATGGCCATGTTACTTAGGAGACATTAATTCAGCTTGGATTTATGTTTAGCATAGTGCAAATACCTAGAAATTATGGGATTGTTTGCATATTGATATCATAGTGTATGATGGTACAGCCAATGTTTATTAAATATGGTACGCTTTCTTTTCTCTGACAGGTAGCTAGCTACAAAGCAGAAACACATATAACAACATCAGAAGGCTGTAGCCTAATATGAGGATATATATCTCCTTTATCTTTTCATGCCCTTCCTGTGACTGAAACAAAGACAGGTTTGATTTGCACTAGCGCAGCACTTGGCAGAGAACTTCTGTTTGTCTTGGATGATGATCATATAATACGGAGACTAAAGGACTCTTAAAATTATTCCTTTCATATAATTAATGATTCCAATTTCACATGATCAGAATTGACTATAAAACTCAGGACATGTGGAACTGTATAAAATAGATGTTCAAAGTCTTACAAAAACTCTTATTTATGTTATGCTACAAACCTTTCCAGTAACAGTCCCTTCTGGTTATATGTTCCACTCTCATCTTTTTTGGTAGAGGATGTCATTACAGTCATTAAGATGATTCAGTATTGATCAATGACTGTATTTTGCAGGGTAAAAAAAGGTTACATCAGATCAAATCATTCTACCTAAAAAACATTTTGAATTGACTCATTTTACCAGCTACAGCAGAATGCTGGGAATCTTTGTATACCTGGCTCTGTTATTCGCACAGTGTTTGATACCATTCAAGTTACTTAAACTAGTCATGCTTTGGTATTACTATTTTGTAAGTTAAAATATAAAAACTAACACCTACTTCACAGCAAAAGGCATTAAGAGCTCATATGAAATGGGATCTTCTTCTGTGTACGTTAAGCCTACTGATATTTTCTGAAATAACACACCCTCAAACGATCCTGGTTGATCCAGACAAATACAGAAATTAAGTTGGATTTAAACATCAGTCAGCTAAAGAAACTTAGAAGCCTTTAAGTGATATTGATTCATGAATGCTTGCGTTATACTTCCTGTAATTTGAGTTAAGACTGCTCAGGCATACTAGGTCAGACCAACTGGCCCTAATATCCAAGAGTGACCAACGACATATATGTGGACAATGTAAGAACAGGATGAGTGTACAGTGATTCTTTCCTAAGACATTATCATGTCCTCCAGTGACTTGAAAGTTACTTAGCCAAGGGTGGGGTGGGGGGCTGTGTGTGTGTTTAAACTCTTTTGAATATTTTTTTTTTCCTCAGTGAATTTTTAAGCAGCTCTTTTTGACTCATCTAAATTTTTAGCACGCACAATATCCTGTGGGTGAAGACGAAGGAGGGAAGGGACCTTTATTGATAGCCATTTATGAATAAACTGAACACCCTCGATCACAAATCCTTATCTCTGTTGGTGACTACTTCCATCTCTTCACTGTTAAAACCAATTTTTATTTCACTTATTGCTTACTTATAATTTTAAACAGCTACTTAGCCACGTCAACACATTTCCTCATATACCATGTTATCTTATTTTTCCTAAGTTATACAGAGGATCTCAGCTGAGAACCTTTCAGACAATATTCCCTTGATCTCCCTGTTTACAACTCTGGCAACTCAAATTCCTCAGGCTTCCATTCAACCTCTGAAAAATACAGCACCTTCTTCTTGATGTACCTGTTGCAATTGAGTAGTTTGGACCACTTAAAATCACCATCAAAGGTATTAGCAAACGTGATTTAATAGGAATTTATAAAAAGTGCAACTGTACAAAGTTCGATGGCAAGGTTCACTCTATTACTTAATACATGGCTGAAGTGTACAAAGAAAAATCAAGTTAGAATCAAACTAGAATGTTTTATATAGAGACCAAAACCGTAAAAGAATAAGGGAGAAACATACAAAAGAAAACTGAGTTAAAATTGATTTTTAATGATTTGTACAAAACTCAGGGGTACAGAAAGGTAGGGGAGACCCTCCCATTGAGTTAAGAGGTTCAGAGAAGAACCCCTTGCTTTCTAAACTCCTGCTGGAGCTTAGGTGTGGCTGGATCTACTCCTAGTCCCAGACTTGGGCAACAGTTTATGTCTAAGGGATGATGTGTGTAGCAGCAGTCTGAAGTTCATTTACAGTTTGAGGTAAATGACAAGATTTAGTAACACTTAATCACTGATTAATTTAACATTTACAAAGCGATTCAACAGAATGTACCTAGGTCAATTTACACATGCACTCACACAGATACAAAGACACATATATCTGCATCACCACAATACCGTATGACAATGAAAGCTATTTAATCATGCGAGTTCCTCTGTGAAATCCTCAGGTCTGCCCTTCTGCCACAGACAGCTGGAGACTGATCACTAGTGAAATCCTAGATCTTTGTCATCTTCTATCTTCTCAGATGCAAACCATAACAGTATGAAAACTGACACTTCAAGCCAAAGAGAAAAATTACACATATATCTCTAGTGTTTTTAAATACTAGACTTCTAGGCTACCAGGCTTTCCATTTAACACCAAAGTATGTGGTCATTACTGATGAAAAACACTTTGTAAATTAAATTCCACTGCATAGATTTACTTTAAATACTCAAGAGTTTCACTGAAAATGGATGATTTGCGCTTGACTGAAATCTACCAACTGGCAGGTAACTTAACAAACAGGAAAGTTTACTGCAACACAGCAGGACTTTCTTCATTTATGTTTATAGGAGTGCTTCAGTTTTACAGCAATCTTCACAATGTTCTAGCAAGTATCCTAGTAACATTCTGTAAAAAAAGAAAGCTTCAGATGTGTACAGCTTCTCAATAAAACTTCACTCCTAAATTCCTTCTCATTGCCCATTTTTGGGAAAAAGTTAATGGGACCGCAGAATTTCAGAATAATGAGGATTAACAACGATGCACCATACTAAACAAAAAGCAGATATAATTACTAACTTCAACTAACACAAAACTAATAACTAACTCCAATTCCCACTATTCACTTTGTAGGTTCTAAGCATTCGATATATCTCAGATGTTTCTCTCCATATCCTCCCACTCCCTCTGTCACATTATGTCTCTTGAAAACTGCAAGGCTAAGGGAAAAAAGAGGCAATGTGAGAAAACTATATATAAATGTTTAATCATTACTGATGAATCTGCTGTTCAGCTTTTTTGAAACATACTGATGAGAGAATGATGATCATTTTATTCTAACAAATTTTAAGCCGACCAATCATCTGAATTGCTCATTCACCTCTTTTGACAGATAAGTGATGAGTTCTATGTCAGAAGTGAAATCTCTCTCTTAAGCTTCTTCAAATCAACAGGAAGACTGCAAATTCAGCCTTCACTGTTCTCATATGCATTGCTCTGTTCAGCATTTTCTCTTTAGCTATTATTATTATTACTAAATAGTTATACAAGATTTCTTATCATGAGACCAGTCTTTTATCTCTTTCATTAAGACTGCTAGTGAACACTTCAGCACACTATATGCTCTGGCACATCCACAGTTTCACCATTATTTCAAGGCAAAATATAGCATAATGCATTATAGAATTATACAAGGCTTCTTATTATAGACCCTACTTGCTCAATAAATTAAGACTTTTTTAAAAAATCCCACAGGGATCACTGTGGTTCAGAAGCTTTACATGCAATCAGACAGCAGCTGTTGTGTTCACCCAGAATAAGTTGGACATGGATTGGCTCCTACTAGACTGCTAGCTTGGAATATTCCTTCTTTCCAAAAATTTTCCACCACACAGAATTCCTGCCTTCTCAGGGAAATAAAACAGACATGCCACACCTGTCACAGAAAAAGGTACCCTTGAGGTGATTCTGTCCTGCAGCCTATACACAAAGCTTTTTGAGAAACAGACACAGTGCAGCCTTTTATCTTTCTAAAACGAGTGTCATTTGCCAGCCCAAATTCATGCTTTCCTTCAGACACATCAGCTGTTGAAAATTCCTACAATACTAGGAAGCTTCACACATCCTACATGGAATGGTTAAGCATTTGTTCCTTCCAAAATGACCTTTTCCCATTTATATGGTCTTTGTCTACTGGTTGTGAAGAAGATCAGTTCATCTTTGAAATATCTAGTCAGCCATGCATGGAGAGCAATAGTCCTGCCTAACCACAACAGCTTAAGCCATGAACCATGAAGTCTTTCTGCCTTTCCTTTTAGTATGTATAACTACAAATGCTAACACAAGTCATAAAAATTAATCAACCTTTTTTATGACTTGTATTCTATTCCTCTTCCAAAATAAGTTTCCAAAAGCAATAAACAAGTGATACAGCACATATGTGACAATACAATGGTTGCTCTTAAAATTTGTTTTTACTGTTACCATCACTGCATTTAGCACCGGTTACAGTGGCTAACTCAATTTGCCTCCCCCCTTCCAAGACAACTGCTTCAAATCAATTCATTTAAACAGGCGTTATAATAAAATATACCATTTTTTCTGCATTTTTTTCCAGTGACAGATAGACTAGTACAAAATCAAGACAGAATTACTGTTTAAACATGCAGCTCATCTAGAACGTTATCGGGAAGGTGTTCCTTCCTTCATTGAAAAACTGTGCAGTATCCTCGCTGGAAGACCGTATTCTCACTGTTCCCCCCCCCCTCCCCCCATCAGCAATAAGTTTGTTCAAGCAATAAACTGTATGACTTTGCTGTTGGCATTATCTCTGAAGGGATACTCTGAATGCATTCTTTCATTACACCTAGCTCTCTAGTGATGATATCTAGACAGAGGAGTTTTTAAGTCAATATTAAGAATTAGAGCTTAATGCCTTATACAAAGAGACTTTTTTTTTTTTTTTTTAAAACCAAAACTTCCATCTATCAGATATCGGGAGCATAATTTTCAGATTGTTCATAGTCTCTTCTACAAAGCAACCAAAGAAAACATAATCAGCTAAATCTCTTAGTGATACACAGTTACAGAAAATGGATTTGGAGTCCTTGAAGAACATTTCATAGTTAGAAGAAAAGATTATTTAAAAAGCATTACCTGCAGCTGGCAGTTGGAGGGGAATACACCTATTTTTTTGGACGGTGTCCTCAGGTAAGGAAATGAGTTTTTTGGCAAGCACTGCAGAAATTGGTTGTACTAACAGTGTTGTGAGGTTCTGTCGATTTTGTCTGTAGCTTCCCTCTTAAATGACAGAAAGAGAAAAGCAATTTAGTAAATGAGAATTAGAAGATTTCTCTTCTGCATAAACTAAATTAAAAAAGCAGATGTCTACAGTACAGCTTAATACAACCGATTTAGATAAGCAACCATTCTTTTGTACTTACCTTACTTTAAAAAAAAAAAAAAATCCCTTCAAGAACATGTGCCACAAAACTACATGTACATATTATAGTATTTGGGGAATAGTTCCACAAGAAAAAAAAAATGTCAAAGAGTCCAAGCAGACATTAGATTGTATGTGACTTAAACACAACAAATGACATCGCTGTGTAGTTAAAGAAATCAGTGAAAAATAGAATTACTGATCAGCAATAACTTACAAATCCAAGTAAGCTTTACAGGGAAGCAAGAGCAGACATTTAAATAGTCTGAAATCATGCATAAGTATCTGTCTCCACTGAACGATGCTACTACTGATTATGCTGCTCATTTTGCTAGGGATGCCAAAATGTTTAATTTCTACAGAGGCTGTGCTACTTAGCACCAAAACTGTTCACTGGGCGAGCTATCGCATGAATAAGCTTTTGTGAGAACTTTGACAAGAAACACACCACAGAGGACGCACATTGATGATATACTGGCAACTCAATAAGACGTGCTTCCCTACATACACCAAAAAGCCTGAAAATTTTTACGTATACCTTCCTCTATTAACGAATACAACCTGATCATCTCATTGACTCAAAGTGAATTCAATGCAGCTAAGAAGACTGTAATTTATTTTATAAATGCAAAGGCGTTTCTGTGATGGAAGTTAGAAGGTTCAGCCAAAGGAGGTCCGGACTAAGAGCTTACTAAACAGACATGGCAAATGGAGGAAGCTACAGATCAGAAAGCATCAGAATACTTCATTTACAGCTTTAAGAACTTAAGAAGCCACAACACAAACCTCACAATATCAGCAGATTCATGCATATTTTAAAATTTCCCTTTAACTGAAAAAATGTGAGTTTCCATACACATGACTGTCCATCACTCAAGCATTGGAAGGTTTCTCATGAGATGAGATATTTTGGGAGACCAACTGACAGAACTGGAAATAAAAGGCAAACTCTGCACATGGAAATGCTCTGAAGCACTTCAGGACAAAATGCTCATCTGTTTTGCTCAATTATTTCAGTTGGTCTAATAAAGGCATCATCTCTTCCCATGGAAAGCAAGAATAATCTTGCAGACGAAAACCCCACCGCAGAAAAGGAGGGAATGTTCACAGCGTGGGGCAGAAAACAGCTCTAGAACAACCTGCAAAAATCTAAAAGCCTTCCAATATACCTGCCCATACTGAATCATTTCCAAACTTCCAACTAGAGATTCAGAATACAAGGCCTCTCTGAGACCTCTATGAAACAAACACCGCATTTCTTGTTGACATGGAGTTCTTTACAAACAGAAGGCATCCTTTACGTCCTGTGTGACTACAATCACAAAGGGAAGAAGCTATCGGAAATCAGCAGCACACATTCTAATAAATTTCTATAAAATTACTATCAGGAGCATTGTTACTGAACCACAATATAAAAAAATCCACACACATCCTCTTTTTTTTTTTTATTTTTGTGCTAGAAGCTCCTGAGATTTCTTACAGTGTGCCCTTAATCATAATGCAAAAATCAACCAAGGCTATAACATTTAATTATGGGAAAAAAAAAGTGTTGTTCAGCTTTAATACACAGTGGGCATGTTACCAGCGTTCACTTTGAAAGATTCAGACAAATTTTTAAAGTGGAAAGGTGAAACTGGTTCAAATTTAGAAAAAGTTTTCTCTTATCGAAGTTGGGCAGGGTTGAAAATCCCTCAAAGTTGTTACTTCAGAAAACTGATGGTAAAATCAGTTTGCTCAAGCTTTGAGAGTCTGTTTCTGGAATGAAAAAGAATCACAAAATGTCCATCACAGATGTGTAACTGAGACATTATTTTCTGTCTACCGTTTGTCAATGTACAGACTGTATTACAGGAGAAATGAAGCTCAAAGTGTTGCAGATGAAAAGCTACTCTGCTTTCTCCATTTACCCATAACTTGAGCTTCACACCTGAATAAACTGTGAAAGATACACTTTCGAGAACAACTTAGAGAAGAAAACCTCCCATGTTTAAGAATGAATCATTTCACAATGCAAGATGGAGTTTGAAGTATGGGACAAAAAAATAAAAGATTAAAAATACAGAAAGGGAGATTTAAGTTATCTGGAAGAAAAACTTTCTAATAGGAATTCATAAAGACTTGGCTAGGTAGTTGGGTAAAATCTCTACAACTGAAATCTTTTTAAAGAAAAGATGAAACAAACATCTGTCAGGAATGACGTAGATATGGCTGATCCCCTTCCTGAGGGAAGGTGCTGGATTAGATGACCTCTTGACACCTTTTCCAGGCCTGATTTCTATACGATTCTCTAGTAACTGAACTTCCTGAACTATTTACAAAAAAACAGTATTGGAATTAATATTAAAAAATGCTTTAAGGAAAAAAAAAAAAAGGTAAGAGTTCCTTTCCCTCTGCCAGCCATTTATTAGTTGCCATGAGAGTACCTTGTTTAGGAGACTGAGGAAAGCTATCTGCACCACGATCAGGATTCAAAAGTGAAAGATTCAAGACGAATCTCCCCAGTAAAACATAGCACACACCGAAAAATCTGGAGATTTCCAGGGCTACTAGTTAAAGCATAATCATTCTATTTTTAAATACTCATGGGCTTTGTGCTGTACCAACTGCAAAACAGTGCAGTGCAACTTCATAAAGAAACCACTGTATCGAAAGAACTTTGCGAGATTCTAGCTTGCTCTTTCCCTGCTAGATGCCAAACTCCTTGGAGCACATAGTGCTTTCAGGATCTGTGAGCACAACAAATGCTTTGAGAATAATTTAAATTTGAGATTTTGCTTGTAATGAAATTTAGTTTTATAGCATGAAAATCTTCCAAGAAACAGAATTCCTTCCTCTGTGCAAGTCTAACAATTTAACTGTGCCAGGCCTAAAACCGTTATTAATTTAAGAAAGACTCTGCAGAACATACTGGAATGCAAGAAGAAAAAGATGCTAATCAATTATTAAGATAATTTTAGGAGCACAAAAGGAGGTGATCTTTAGAAAGTTTCTCTATAGGAAGTGAGGACTACATTTCTACTTTTGCAGAGACTGTGTTTTGTGTTTTCTTTTTTGATGCAAGCACAAGCCTTGCGTATCAGTTTCCACACTGCTCAGTCTGGAATACACACTGGTAACCTAGCGTTTTCATAGTGTTCTATCACTTAACTTACCAGTATTGGTAACATATTCTGAGAGTTCTGAAAAGTTCTTACTGGGAGAATGTGACAGTAATACTTGTGTACCATATGCCACTCAATTCTGGGTTAAAGTACAATTTTACCATCGTTTCAATGACTTGTCAAGGCTGAAAAATCAGAGCACATGAAACAGAAGAGAGTTAGTCACAATGTCTTACTTCTCTGGTCAAAAGAATATTGCTTCACCCACAGCTGCTTCAGCATTATGCAATTAGGCTTTTATTTATTTTTCTCTAAAAAGTTTGTGCTACAAAATCAACTTTCTGTTCATTTTTATTTATATTCCAGATTCAGAGAAAGATGGGGCAGAATATTGTATTTCATCGTTATCTGTTTATTAAAGTCACTCCCTGCCAGGATCTGACAAAACAAAAAGTTAATAAATAAAACTGTCTAAAAAGTTTACTGATAAAATTCATTAAAATAATTCCTTCTATGACCTGAAACACTGTTTTAATGACATTCCCCCCAAAATACGGAAAAAAAGTAGTCCGACTGAACAGTGAACCATAATTGTACATATCCACATCTCTGACTTTCTGCTGCATTAATAATTGAGCAGTATTAGTTCTGAAATATCTGAAGTGAATGGCTCATTAATTTTTCACCTTAAGCTTAATAGAAATCTGACAAACAGTTTTATGCTGAGAACAGACACTCCAAGCAGGACTTCACAGCACATGATGAGAATAAATTAGAGCATAAGAGACAGAATAAAGTGTGTTTGGTCAAATAAGACGGTTCTGTCATTCAATTGCCTTAAGTGAACAATCAGTTCAATGCATTTCTGTGAAAGAGGTATTCTTCCATTTATGCATTCCCAGCGTATCTTCTGCACTGTCCTTTGCATTCCCAGAGTATTTTCTGCACTGTTCTTTGTCAACACTTGATCTTGTATTAACCAGGACAAAACCAAAGATGTATCAACTGGCACATCATAGACATTTACATCATCCAAGGGGGCCTGGACAGGCCTGAAAAGTGGGCCCACAACAACCTGATGAGGTTCAGCAAGGCCAAGTGCAAGGTGTTGCACTTGGGACAGGGCAACCCCAGACGTGTGTACAGA
>JAVKLA010000084.1:35506249-35523243 GCA_034782735.1 Sagittarius serpentarius
CCCCCCCCCCCCCCCCCCCCCCCCCCCCCCCCCCCCCCCCCCCCCCCCCCCCCCCCCCCCCCCCCCACGGGAGTTCTGACATATTCTACAGCAGTCTTAACGGGGAAAAAACACCCAAAAGTCAAAAAAACCCACAACACCAAAAAAATGCCCCAGAAATCCAGCCTCTTTAGGTAAATTACTTATCTGCAGAATGATCCATAAAAAGCCAGGACAATATATTTACTCATGGTGACTATTTTAAGTAAATAGCACTTAAAAAGAACATCAAGAAGGTATCTATGGATCCACATCATCAGAAGAAGGCACAGCTAGAAGTTTAAGCTTAACCCAATTCATTTGTGCTCTGTTCCTGCCATGGCTATATGACAAAGCTATGTAAGTGGAAGGAGAATCCCAAATGACTTCTGGCAACATTTTCATCAGTAATACTCCAGCAACTAGGGAGCTCAGAATTCAACAGAACTCTGCATTTAGAATCTAATACTCAGGATTAGTATGTAGCTCACCTATATTCATTTGTAAAGTAAGTTCTGGAAGGCATCTGTAACTATACTTAGGACACTCGGATAAAGAAATCGGGTACACCAGGTAAGCTGTCACATTTAGTGAATAAGGATTAGAAACGCACTGTGGGAAGAGAGTTTTTTGTATTCCTTGGATCTGTAGCTAGAACCTGTATTAACATAAATGGATTATCATGCTCGACATTCACATGAATGAGTTCTTAAGTAAAATGCAGAACTGAGTCAAGCTTAGCTATTTGACAGACTAGCTAATAGAAAACATATTGACAATGGAGACTTTTCTACATATTTATGCCTTTCCCAGCTCAAAGTCTTATCTAAAAGCTCTCTTAAAAGCAATTTATTCAAGTGAAGAGGGTGGAAATTGTTGTCAGAGCTTTTACAATGGCAAACATCTGTAGGAACAGAATTTAAGATTTCAGAAGCGGTGCAGGTTTTCAATTTCACTTCAAAGACGAATCACCCAGACCTACCTTAAACTGTGTAACAGTCATCTTCCTCTTTGCAATGTTTTCAAGTTCAGAAGGAACTTTTCTTTACATAAATAAATAAATAGAGATCACTTATATTATGTAATCTCCCTGTAATATCTAAGGTTTCTTACATGTCACTTCAGAAATGCTTTCCTAAGTTACCTCATAGTAAGATTTCTTTCCCTGTTCCTCCCTTTCATAGTGGGAGGCTGACAAGACCTCAGTTTCAACCCAAAGTCTCTCAATAATCCATAGTCCCTTGCTTACTTCAGGAGGACTCAATGGCACATAAATTCAAAAGATAACTATTACTCAGCATCTGACCCCAAACATAAACGTTGTTATGCCTTAAGATCATAAGTCTTTATTTTCCAGCTAATACCGTACAACGTTGCATTTCAAGAGCTATATAATCTGAGTGTAGGTTCACAGTCACAGGATCAGATCATTTACTAGTATAAACTACCACATTTTTACTGCAGTCAATTTACACCTGCTTATGACTGACTGAACAAATACTCATATTAACAGTCTCAGGTCAAGATTCTGAAAATGCAACTGGAAGTATAATGTTTAGCCAAACGTATGCTGAGGAATGCTCATTCTCAAAAAGCATTTCAACCCTCAGTGAAATAAGGACTTAAAAAATGAATTTCTGAAAATGCTGCTGAATCGTTAATCCTTGAGTTAAATATCTGTATGTAGTGCTGTGTAGGTAATTACTTTGAGGTTGACATTCAAACATGAACTTCACTATACTTTCAAAATAATTAACTCCAGGGACCTATAATACAGTGATTTTGGTACTTCCAAAGCCCAACTTCTTCTCAGGTTGTTTTCAAACGGCACGTTAACTGACTAAAGCTGGATTTGTTAATTATTTTGCAATACTGTGCATAGTGGTGTATTGGTATTATCTACACTAAATATACATGGGTTTTTTAAAGCAGGATTTCAAGCAATCAAGTGCTAATCTGCAATACTAAAATGCTATCTCCTACATTATTTGCACTCATTATTAACAAGAATTACAACAAATTTGCTACATTCTTTCCGTTTTTTCCAATGTAATGTTACTGAAACATACAGCATTTGGATAAAATAGAATTTAGTTACATACATCATTTTGTGTTCCATGTTTCTTAAAGATCTTCACAGGACAATCTGTTCTAAAGTTCAAACACTCAGAAGATGCTGAAGCATCCATTATGCACTTACTTATTAATTAATGCACTTAATTATTAATTAATAGAAAATACCAAATGCTGCTGATAGTGAAATGATTTTTTTTTTTTCTTCCTAAGAGAAATGAAGTAATGTTTCTCAGGTACCAAAATTATTACATACTGATATCCTCACTGGTCCTTTTGCGGTCGAGAGCTAGAATACTTTTTTCATAAATCGGAGAGGTTATTTAATGAATAGTTTACAGATAACAAACAGTTGCAATGGCTAAATGGGAACATGAAAAGGTCAGGTGTTCAAATATATCCCAAGATGACCTGAAAATGTTAAACTCTACAGCTGCTCCTTCCTAAAGCAAGGGATTCAGTTTATCTTGCACCAGTGTAGTACCACCACCAGCAGCTGTAATACAACCCTAACTTGGCAGTGGTATATTCCTGGTCACATGTCCCTCAAAAGGCAGGAGTGATCCCCTTTGCTCCACTACCTTAGTTCGTAATTTCAGGCATTTAATAAATAAATCGGAAGTATAAAACACAAGTTATATGGAGATTAACAAAAGAATTACTGCTCTTGCATTAGAAAAACATTAAATTATATAAAAATTATCTTTTAACGCAAAATAAATATATGTATTTGGAAAACACTTCACCTCTAAAATGGCATTAACTGTCTCTTCAAAACAGGATTAGTATTCACTGAGTGTAAAAGCAAACGTAGATTAAAGCAGCAGGGAAAACTTGCTAGTTCTACAGAGAGTACTCCCGTTGACAACAGAAGATTCTCTTTCACGTAACTGTGGGACTTAGTCTACAATAAATAACAAGTAATGGATGATAAACAGCAAAATGTCGTCTGTAATGACAGACTTAAATGAGCCTTTCTTTGCTACTGTCTTCAAAATGCTTACTGGAAAAAGTTTTGAACAAAACCAAGCAAGCAATACAAGGGCACAATTCAGCTGAAATTTTGCCTATTCGAACAGAAACTAATTTAGACAGCAGTTTTGCTATTAACAAGACCAAAGGAGTTTAGCCAGGTCTTGCAGATTACTAACCCTTCCTGAAGTAACACTGCAGACCTCACCAAGCAGTGGATGGATGGATAAATATAGTCTGAAATATATTACACTACTAGCAGTGAAATTTGTGTGCATCAAAAATAAGAGTCAACTATAGACAAAATAGTGTTTGAGTATTAGAGTAAAAAATAAAATCAGATATATTGCAACAGCTATAGTTATCAACAACTTTTTCAAATGGGAAAGAATTAGTTCCCTCTGTATTTCAGTGGGATTTTACCAAATCTACCAATTAGTATGAAAATAGGGAATAGCATCTAATCCAAAGGGAAGACAGGCTCTCTATGATAATAGAGAAAAAAATGTAAGTAGAGGTAATGACAGCAGAGAAGGATGTGTGGACATGCATTGGCAAATTGAATTAATTCCCAAACACACAACTTCAAAACATTTTCTGAAATGCTGTTGCACCAGCTACACAGATGTGACATTTTTTATCTCTATTAACTTGACCTTGCAGTAACTCTGAGGTGGAAAATTCTGACTGAATTCTGACCCTAAAGTCAACTGAAAACTCCCCAAAACGTCAAAATGGCCAGAACTTTAGACTGTATCTCCAGTCCTAGGCACCTCTCCATTATTTTTACCTTATAAAGAGGAATGACAGATGTTTATTGAAATTTTTACTGTGTAGATTAATCTTTGTTGACTAAGAAATTAAAGTCCTCTTCATTTTTCATTAAATACAATGATATAATCTTTGCAAATACTGTTTATACGTAACACAGGTTTTTTTCCAGCCATAATTTGGAAGAAGGAGCATATAGTCTCATGTCTGTTTGGAACGTAAGATTTCACTCTTCAGTATGTATTTGGGCTATCATACAATGCAAAACAGTTTTCCAGTGAGAACCTAAGGAATTTAATGTATCAGACAAATTAAAAGGACATCTGGTAAACACTTCACCTTAAACAATGTTTTAACAGAAGGCAAGAAAATTCAGTGTATAAAATTAACATACTCTTGTTCTAGCTTCCTGGATAGAATTTGTAGAGATGTGAAGGAGTCAAGTCTGTTATCATTCAACTGAAGTAGTAATGAACATCAAACATTATGGTATGGAACAAAAGAACTCTGAGTTGTCAATACTACGTTGGTACAAATATATGGAAAACCACATGCCACTGACATGTTATGACACTTATCTCAACCAATACAGGCAACCAGATAGGACTGAACCTGTTTTAGGTAATTAAAAGATAAAGTACTTCAACAATAAAGAGATAAATTTTATTGCTGCCTAGATGTTTCCTAACACATATAACTCGAAGTTTGTCTAATTATCCATTCATTTCAAACAACATACGTAATGGTGTTGACATATTGATTACGTAAAGAACTCTGTTGAGTAATCTGCACAGTGTACAATAGACATACTATTTTGACCTCAAAATGGAAAAAAATAAACACAAAAATGGCATTTTTAATTTTCAAAGCAAAATTTTCTTCATAAACAATGACTGTCAGATGGGAAAGGTCAATACTGATAAGATAAAGTATTTTTAAGCTTCTAAGAATATATAACAAGCTACTAAGAACTAGAGAGAGAGAGAGAGAGAGAGGGAGGTTATTTAAAAGAAGTGCTCCCCTGTTCTTATAATAAGAACACATTTAGCAATCAGTGCAAAACAAAGCAAGTACTTAATCCCTGGAGCTGTGAATAATGAGCCTGATGCTACACCACTGAAGTGTACAGCAGGCTAGGATTTCCATACCTGTGTCCTGATTTCGGCTGGGATAGAGTTAATTGTCCTCCTAGTTGCTGGTACAGTGCTGTGTTTTGGGTTTAGTATGAGAAGAATGTTGATAACACCCTGATGTTTTCAGCTGTTGCTAAGTCACATTTAGACTAAGCCATGGACTTTTCAACTTCTCACGCCCAGCCAGCAAGAAGGCTGGAGGGGCACAAGAAAGCTGGGAGGCGACACAGCCGGGACAGCTGACCGAAACTGGCCACAGGGGTATTCTATACCATGGGACGTCATGCCCAGTATATAAACTGGGGGGAGTTGGCCTGGGGCAGATCGCTGCTCGGGAACTAACTGGGCCTCAGCCAGCGAGTGTGAGCAATTGCGTTATGCATCACTTGTTTTGTATATTCCAATCCTTTTATTATTATTATTGTTATTATCATTATTATTTTCTTCTTTTCTGTTCTATTAAACCGCTCTTATTTCAACCCACGAGTTTCGGGGTTTTTTCCCCTCAATTCTCTCCCCCATCCCACTGGGTGGGGGGGGAAGTGAGTGAGGGCCTCCCTGGTGCTTAGTTGCTGGCTGAGGTTAAACCACAACAACCTGTTGTTCTGCTATGTCACAGTCAATTAAAAAATTCCCAGAGCACAGTTTGAGAGTGTGAGAAAAAGAAAATATACTTCCCAGAAGAAAATCTGAGTCAAAGTAGCACCTTTCTTCTGAAGACACTTGAACGTCTATTTTTGAAGATCTGTATTTATTCCTTGTAGCCACTAAAGCCTTAATTAAAGAAATACCCAGAATTTCCATGAATAGTTTATCACCACGGTGTTGAAAGGGAAATAATACACTGATTTCTTTTTTAAGACCCCTGTAATTGGGAAAGGAGTATTTCAAATATGTGTAGAACTCTGGCAATATATCTGTTTTCGGTTCATTTTGGGAGACAATATTATATCCGTGATTAATTGAAACTAATATTACTCATTAACTACTTGCTATACGGTAATGACCATAGTATTACATACTGCAGAAAAGTACACTATAATGAAGTCTAGATTTTTATCTTGAAGTTTGCATAACTGAGAATTTTCAATCGTTCTTCTCCACTTGCCATTTAAGAGCATCAATTTCATTTTGAATACCTAGAATTATTAGGTATCCCCATAAAATGGTTATAAGCATCTTCTGCAGTTACAAATATGACAATGTATTTTCAACCTATTAAAAGCACCTTTTGTACATGAGGTAAGGACAGTCCAATTGTATATCCAAAATTGACCACAGCAGAATTAAGGAGATGCATATCTTGGGCACTGATAATACTACTTTCATACATCTTATTTTAGACACTTACAATACCTTTCTAAGGATAAAGGAATGTGGGCTAATAGGTGGGAGTTAACAGCATACCAATATCCACCATCAACAAAATCTACTGACAGACTATGCAGTCATAAATGTAATTATTTAATTACTTATAAACCACGTAAGGGCAAACCAGAAAGCTTAGAAAGGGATTTCATTTAATGGGCCGAAGTACACAACTTCAGATTTTGACTTCAACAAAATAATCTCCCTTATGATTATTCAGCTGTTTTCCCTGGAAAGAAAAATGTAACCTTTCTAGAGTACCATAGGTATTACGATATGGGTGAAAGCCTACAAGATGGAATATGAAATGATATGTTTTATCAGTAATATTGTATACTAAGAGTTTCAGTGAGTATCTGTAAATATTTCAGGCTTATTTTAAGAAATTTTGTAAAATAGCTATTTTCCCACTAGAATTTTATTTTTATTTTATTATTTCACCTTGAAATATAGAGTGCAAGAAATACTGTCTTTGTGAGAACACACTAAGAAACCTGCTGAAAACTGCTGTTAAGTTTAAGCTTTAAGCAACATTTAATTTAAATTTTACATACAAAGAGTCTTAAGGAATGAATTTCAAAATATCTAATGAACTACAGTAAAAATGGTATTTTAAGTAACAGATTAGATCTATAGATTTGTCATTTTAGAACTCTTAAAATATATATCGGGGAAAGAAAAAAAAAGGATGTGCCATGCTAGTAAAAACAGGTTTTGCTCTTTATTTTTATATTGGAAGATTAACTATGGATAAAATAGTAGAGGAAAGCCACAGGAGATGTGCTTTTAACGTGTTAGTTTTTCTTCTCCGTAGAATGAAGGAAGTAAGCTTTCAAAGGATCTGTAAATCAGGACAGAAGAAGGAGTCACTGCCCAGGATGATCAGGCAGATAAGCAATGTACCACCAAGGGGATAAACCAGATGAAAATGAAATATCACAGGGCATCTCCACATTGAGGTCATAAGAAACATGCAAGGTTGGTCATTGGATAATTTAACTATTGATACTGGCTAAACAGAAATTTGGCATTGAAAAATGTTACCTCAAAAAATCCAAACTTTCAAATTAATTAGTTAGAGGTGATGGAGTTTCTTCTGATTTTAAATAATTTAAATCATTCTTAGACGAACTGAAACTCAGGAACTTGCTGCCATTAACTGAAGTCACACGTTTTACAACTGATTCTGAAATTAGTTCTCCAGATTTAACATAAATTTAATCAAAATGATCTTAACCATAAACTATCTTTCTCAATGTCATGACTGAATTGTAAAAACATTTAAAAGCTCTTATTAATTATCAAGCTTTCCAGCACACTAAATTAAGACAGGACTACCAGTAATATCAGGTAGTAATATCCTGTCTAATTATATCCTGAAGGTAATATCCTGAAGAACTAGTACATCCACTGGCTCTACGCTTCTATTAAATCCATGCAGAAACAAAAATATGTTTTTGAAGGGCATCTTTTAAATAGCATTAATTAATACAAAAGAAATATCCAAGTATACATAAAACCTCTGTTTTCTAAACAGAATTTGCAACCGTACCTTCACATATACGCAGATAAGTTTTTACCCTGAAAGCAACTATGCAGTATGAATCACCTACATGGAATACATTCACAGCTCAGTTATTCAAGCACACAAAGTCTCAGCTGGAGTATTGTTCGCATTGTTAGCCTTTGCACTAAAAAATCCAGCTGTTGGGCAAAACGTAACAGCCAAAGGAACTGAAAAAGGAGGATGTAATGCATAGCAAGCATTTAACAGTGGGAACATTACAATTTGCTTTACCAACACAAAAATAAAAGACACTAGATGATAATTCAAAGAAAAATACTGATGGAAGCATAAGAAAAACATACCATCAGTGGAACATACAAATCACTGGCCTGATATTGTCAACCCTGACGTTTTGCCTGACATTCCTGAAACTACTGAAGCTTTCCTTCCACAGGTGTCAGGCATTTCCTTCCTCTGTTTAGTCAAAGTAAGCGGCAGAGATGCCTTGCGAACTGAAGAACTTTTCTGCATGAGTGCAGTCAGTCTCTGCCATTAGAACATAACAGTCTCTAGTTGAGAACAATTTACTGAATAAAGCTTAGCTTTTGCAAATTACACATGCAAGATGCTGAACAGCCACCAACCTCAATCGGATCAATGGACTGAAGAATCATCAGCATTTTTTAGGAAGTACTCCATAACAATTAGAGCATCATTATCAATAATGGGAAGACAATGCTGAAAGGTATTATTAGAAGTTGCAACATGTATCACCTTCAATACACTCCTTTTAGAAATGACTTCTACAGAGTCTGATACAAAGCACAGTAACAAGGAAGGCAGAACCTGAAACAGAAGTAGGCAAGTTTGCTATACCCTGCCTAAATAGATCTGAGCTCTAATTACCTATTTGTGCTTCTGGACATCTAATTGATCTCACAGTCAAATCACCAGAGGCACAAGTACTCAAATTAAGCACCCACATCCAGTAAGGGATACAATATATGGGCACAATTACAGTTACAACAAGAAAGGTAATTCAGCTGCAAAAGTGCTCCCTCAAGCCTTAAATCATACTGGATATTGCTTGGTAAATCCTACTAATGCAGTTCAGTAGAAGCTCAAGATACACGAATCCTTTCCCTCACTGAAATTTAAAACCATAGACTCTTTTTCTACCCTCATTAAGAGTGGATATATGAAAAAAACCCATCAAGTTCTAGCTAAAGGGAAATCTCTGGTTTTCATATTTGGAACAGAAACAAGCTCACATCAAGATCTAGTCCAGTACACACTTGTGCCTTAGGTCTGCATGTGGATGTTTTATAGATATTTAAACATTCAGTTTCTTTTATTCCCTGTGCTTCATTCCACTCCTTTTTTTACAGGCTAATAATTTCAACATGCGTTTAAATGCACCCTCACAAGTAACAGGTAAAACACGTTTGAGTTTAAGGCAATTTCTATTATAATTATTAAAATATTAAACCAGTCCAGTTTTGAAACTATAAACATTTTCAGCAGGCTATAACCAGCAAACTTGTAATGATATCTATGTCACGAGGACATCTTCGGGCCACCCCATTTATCTTGGCTATTAGGTGCTCAAATCTATACTGTAAGATAAGTGATCTAAGTCTTTAACTTGTTTTAGTTAATCAGATAAAGATTACTGTAATTTCCACTAAAAGTGAAAAAAACCCAAACTTCAAAGACCATGTAGAAGTCCTGTCTTTGTGACTGCCTGGTGCATGAGCATCACTAAGAGAAAGCTATACTATTGTAATAGCCTACTTTTACTGTTCTTTATCATATTGAAACTTCCCTGAAAAGTAATTAGTATAAGAAAGAGATAAACAGAAAACAGACCCGTTCATGAACTAAGTAAAAAAATTTTAAAAAACAACAACAACATCCCCTTTAATGTAAGGAAGCAGAATGAAGAGAAGACCAAGCACGACTGAAGAAAGAATACAGTAACTTTGTTTTGGACTTACGCTAACCACAGTTCATCTGATTCAAAAACAATCTGGTGCAGCAGTCACAAACTATGGTATTGAGCAGAACAGCTTGACAATATTAAAAAAAAATATCATTACTATGAATTCTGCTAATCCCATTTTCCATGACAGGTAAGGAACAGGCAACACATTAAAATGAAAGGGATATCCTTTAGCTAAAATAATGTTCATCCAGATTAGCCACATAATCAAACTTGCATTACTATTGAAGTAACAAAACATCTACGGCGTGGTAATGCTTAGATTTTTCTCCAGGAAGCAAGTAAGAAATTCTTACCAGGACCGTTAAAATCACAAGTATTCCATTAAAATGTAATTACGCAATAAATCATTTTAATGCCTCAAAAGTTCCATGGTACGGTACACAAAAATTCATATATGTATATTTATAAATATACATGTAAAGATATAAACTTCTTTCACTAGCTTTTTAAAATAACTTTTAACTGGTCAAATTAGATTTTTTTAAAGCAACATGTTCTGAACAGTGCTCATCAAGAGTTTATCTTTGTTTTGGATACTGCATCATTCAGAAATTAATACAGGCTTTTTTTGCATAAACTGTATTTTCATCAGAGGCCAACAAACAGTTACCTGGGCACAATGAAAGCTCATTTCAAGTTCTAAACCAAATTACATACTATAATATTGGGTGTACTGCTGGTATAAGTACATGTTTTCAGCAACATAAAACAAGGTTCAAAAATTCATAAATGATGAACAACTGATGTCACTCATAAGAAAGCAGCAGTTTTGATAACATCACTTATGAAAAGCTTGGCAGAGGAAAATATATGAAAAAAGTGCAAAAGTAATAAACATTTTTGTAGGCATTATTCTGCTAATAAGGGAGAGAGCCAGACCAGCAGAAAACTGTTAACATTACAGAACAGCAGTTTGTCTTCATCTTGGAAAGGTGTTTTGAAGACTTTCTAGAAAGCTTGAAGAGCCTCTGAATCGCAGTTCAAGTCCCATAGAATTTGTGAATGTGTTCCTAAGCCACTTTTTCTGCTCTGTCTTGTCAACCAGTCGCCAAACATCACCATCAATTCCATTTTTGATGGGTACATACTATACCTAACTTCATTGTGCCTTCCCCTGCATCTGACTGATCTTACCTTCAGGGAAATGCTTGGTTCATTGACCAATTAATGCGATTGAATGAGCAATTAAAAAACTTGCCTTCACTGTACATTTTAAAAAAACCTCTCCTAGTAACTAAGTTTGCACAGCCCAATGGCCAATGAATGCAAAAGATGTCTCCCTGTAAATCTACTGAAGCCACCGTAAACATGAAATTGGGCATTTCTGTTATCCACAGGAATGTTCCCAGTCTACAAAGAATTCCATCCAAACATAATCAGGTGCCTTGAGAAAAATATACTGGGGGTTGTTCAGCCCTAGACCACCTACCATTAATTTTAATCTTCAAACAATTCAGGCTGCAGGGGGAATGATGTAGTTTGGTCCCAGAGGACTTCATAAAACATGTCTAAAGGGCTTCCTGGGGATGGGATAATTTTCAACAAGGAGTGTTCCCTCGAAGGACTTAATAGAACAACACATTTTCAGCCTGCAGGGTAAAAATCAGAGCAGCTTTTCAGTCCTTTAAACTGTCCTTCCCTCTGTCTTACTGGTATACTGAATTAAAAGTTTATTCGGAGAGTGCTTGAGATCCAGCATCAAGTTCAGGGCATGACACAGCAGCCATGTGAGAAGACAGTGGAAAATGAACACACCAGGGCATCACAGATCATCAAAGCAGAATAATTAGGTCAAGTAATGGACAAGTGGCAAATGGATTAAAGACCATCTCTGACAGATGTTGGTATCCTACCGATACCTCACTCGCATCTTCTCAAAACAAGACAGTCACAGCAAGAAAGGATTTTGAGAAATCCACTTGTCAGTCAACTTCATGTTTGTGTCCTTCTCCCCATATCCTGAATTTCTCCTACCATTCCTGTGTTACCCTAATATTACTGTCACTCTGTACCCTTGGAGTGTAACATGGTAAGGCTTAACTAATCTCCACTTTCATTTAAACTATTTTTCTTTCTAGATGTCAAATGTTTAAAAGTTTTAAGATATTGGGGGAGAGTAGTTTACTGGGATTAAAATTTCAAAATTGTATTTGAGCACAACACTGCTGTTATTACTATGTTATAGCATAGGTTTCTTTCACAAAAGCAGAAAAGGGAGAAATCAAGAGATTAAACTAGTACATCGACTTTCTTCTTCTTCCAATGCCATAATCTCTCTACATTCACGCAGCAAATAAACTAAAAGGAGAGCAAAAGAAAAGCAGCATATTCTAATGGACAAAAAAGAATGAATCCAGGAATCAGTATGTCTCTCTGACTAACTTTATGGTCAGCAAGGACAAATCACTTTACCCCGGTGCATTTCTCTGCACAACTCATAAAATGGGAACAGCAAAATCCCTTTCTTCTGTTCAGGAATTCCAAATTTCAATATTTGTTCTTCAAACATATGACAGCCAGTAATTAAGCATTGTTCTAACTTGTCAAAACAATGACATTAGAAAGTCACTAACTGCCCAAAATAGGTTTTGTGTTTTGGTTTTTTTTACTTGCAAGGCTTCCTAGATAAACTGTGTATGTATTACACGTCAATTTGCTACTCAGATTATCTCAGCCATTTAAAGTTTTTTTTAAAGAAACTAAGAAACAATAATTATAACAACTTAATACTTATTATACAATTTAAATACTTTCCATTGTGTTGAAATTGCATTAGACGGACATGTTGAATCAGTTGAATCAGTTACTTTTTCCTTTGTGCCAATTACAATAGGTGTCACAGAAGCTTTCCCTATTTTAATACCAGAGCAAGATCAATTTAAATGGCTGCATACTACCAACACACAGCATCTTGTTCTTTATCCTCAGAAAGACTGAAGTCCTTTAAACTATTGATCAAGAGTGAAGACCAAGAAATGAAACGTATGGCATAGTTGATAATAACAGTTGATTCAAATAATAAAATAATTCCATAATGGTTGATTCAAAAAAAGCCGAGTTCTCATTAAAATGGAAAAACAAATTATGCTTCTGCCAAAATCACATTTTATTCCCACATCTCATTTTGTTGCTTAATGTTTTGGGTCAGAATTTAAACATGGCAAAGGAAAAGACTATGCAGAACCTTTTCAGGCCTGATTTCTTATATTTAGCCCAGTATTTTCTTTCCCTTCCTATCATAAAGATGTGTTTTCCAAAAGTGTTAGAGACAGCCAGCTCTTATCAGCTGGACTATAAGGGAGAACATTATAAGGTATACTCTGGGGCCTTCTGGCTTTGTGTCACAGTTCCTGGGTTCTTTTAGGCCATTCTGTCCCAGATCACTTCTTATTATTTTTTCTTAATGTCAGTGTCAACAAAAAACTGGCTGTCAGGCTGAATTTATTCTAAAATTTGGTACCTCCTCACAGAATCAGACAATAGTTCACGTTCGAAAGGACCTCTGGAGATCACCCTGTCCCACCCTCCCTGCTCAAAGCAGTGTCAGTTAGATCAAGTTGCTCAGGAGCAAGCCCAGCTGCATTTCGGATATCTTCCCTGGGTAACAATCTCTCTGGGCAATCTATTCCAGTGTCTGGCCCCCCAAACAGTAAATATAGTATTCACAGTACTCATATGTTCAAAACACAATAAATCCAAAGAAAAGGCAATAAAAAAACTTAAAGCTAGGATTTTTCTCATCTTAAGGTGAGACAAGGCATTAAAATGTCTGTTCAAAAACTGATCCATAGTGAGGTGTGCATACTAAGAGACAAATATCTTACTAAAACACAGTACTTCTATGCAAGTTTCAGTTGCCCATTTGCGCTCTAATACAACCATCAGGGAACAGTTTTTGTATCAGTTTCTATGAATGGCAACTCCTCTCTCTGTTCAGAGGATAACGGTTGGTTTGTTGTTCTGTTTTTTTTTTTTTTAATTCGATGAAGTTGAAGGAGAAACAAAGAAAAATATTTTAATAAACATAAGTCCTGCAGAAACAAATCATGAAGAACTTGTCCCAAAACAGAATAGATATTAAAATTCAAGGATGATCTCTGCTATGATCACAGAGATTTTAACTTAGAAATGAGTATAGATTTGCATAGCCAAAAATTACTGTATTACAATTTATGTTACGTTTTGTAAATTTCTTGCAGTATTTCTACATATGCTTTAGGATTTGAAAATCTATTATGGGATTTGCAATTCAACTTTTCATCTTACAAAGTGAATGAGAGATGTAACTAAATTCTATCATAAAGCACTGATCCCTAAATCGGGGCTTCAGAGTTCAGAATTACAGGTCCATTGTATAAATCAGAGGATAAATCCAGACTCTAGAAACACAGATGTGTTTCATCTCACAAGACAAAACTGCCAGAAACTCAAACCATAAAACTGAAGCTGTAACTTCTAGAAAACATTTTTGACTAGCTTAGGACTACTGCTCCTGCCTAAGTGTTTTAAGCAAGATTCTCTTCTACGCTTTGATATGTTCTACTAATAAATAAAGTATTTAAAAAGCATGAGTAATGCCTAACAGTTATGAAATCTCCTTAAAATCCATGGATGTTTCCCTCATTTGCATTCTGTACTGGGATTTTTTTTTTTTTGTTATTAGACAGCAGTCAAGCTCCACTTCTAGGTTTGATCCAGTATCCTGAAGCTCACAAGGTAACGCTTTCACTTAAAAAATACAATGCTGATATAAAAAAAATAAGAGCTTCCAAAGACCTAAGGCTTACAAACTTAATAAGACTACAAAGAAAAATTAACCAAACACAGTAGTAGTCATTTGATATTTACATTTTCTCTGTTACTGAATTTCTCGCCTCCCCCCTCCCATTTTTCTTTAAAACACAAAAATACTTTTATGAAATTATCTATATAACCTTTACATAACTCTTCTTCACCTGAGTCACCTAATTTTAACTCAAGAAATATTCCACTCATACTATCTTCGCAAAGCCTACGTTCTCGCTTTCTGGGGAACGTTTAAAACATTCCTCAAGGTAGGCCGTGCCAGGTGGTGTATCTATTTTTTCAATGGATTAGCAGCACATAATACTACCGCCCAGAGAAATATTTTGCTGCTTACCAGCAAACCTCAAGTCACATCTAATACAGTGATTCTGAGAGGGAGCAGAGGTAACTGACAAAGGAATTAATGCATAGTTTTACCTCACCTTTACACTTCATTTACTACTACAAAAAGCAAAATTGATTTTATACTATGCAAAAATTACTACTGCCCAAGTTTTAACTGCTGAAGGCTTGGCAATGTGTGGTTCAGTTCTCTCAGAGTAAGCAAAGTATTGCTAAAAATCCCTTACAGTCCTGGATTATACTAGGCTTGGCAGAAATCGCACAGTGGACTAGTTGAAAGACTGCTGATGGTTGGAAATCAAGAAAAAAAAAGAAACCTAGGCATTTTAAAACATGAGTAGGCCAGCTGTTCTAAAATTAGTCTCCTTGTTATGAGTATTATACCAGAAAGGAATAGATTGTCACCACGTGTCAGCTTTAGCTGACATCTGCTATAAGAAAAAAATTTACCTCCCAAGTAGGCAGCACAAGCATTTGTTCATTACATATTTTGTAAAGGGTGGTCCCTATAGCACAATATTTTCAATAAATATGCAAATCATTATATCACTATTGTAAAAGATCTATGACTTCGACGAGGTTTTAAATAACCCAAGAGGCTTCACTCTTTCTTTTCACTAACACAATAGACCCACCTGTCAGCGATGTAAAATTAGCATATAAGAGGTACTGGAAGTTACGCACATTTTGTGCATATACTTTTCCTAATTGAAATTGAAACAGTGATCAAAGTTTCAAAGGTTTATTCAAATCATTCTTGAAGCCTAGTTTTGCACATGAAAAACACGTCAGATAACAAAAGCATCTGGCAACAAACTGACGGTTTCTCATTCTGGCATTGTACCCATCACACAGCAAATATTGACTGGCATCACTGCATAAACGACTACTCCAAAAGCACTGAAAAAAGAAGCTTTGTAAGCTGTGACTGCCTCCTTGTTATAGAAATTCTCCCACATTTAAGAAATTCTCCTTTATTGCACATCTGCCCCCTGGCCATCTCTGCCCCCAAAATACTTTTTCCAGTACTATCCCCTTCCCAAAACGAAGCTGCATGCTTTCAAAGAACAAATATCAGAGCATTTGAAATTGTTTTAATAGACGAAAGGAGAGAATAGCTTTGCATCAAAACGGGGAGTCTCTTACAGAAAGGAGTATTGCAACTTTGTACCAGCAGCAGTACAGGAATCTAATGTCCCTTAATAGAAAGGAGTCGCTATGTCTGCAGTCAAACTGAGTGTACTTAGGCAGTATGTCTACGGCAGTTCATAACATCACACCTAAAGACCATCTAGTGGAGGTTAAGCAGGCTCCTTTTATCCATGGAACACCAATGGACACAATGCCTCACTTCTTCCTGCTCCAAATGCATTTTTTTAAGGATACATTCTGCCATACCTAAGAAACCTCATCTATCACTACCCTTCAGCATCCAAACTGCAGTAACAAGCATAGCTTTTGATACTGAGAAGCATGACAGAGAGAACAAATAGCTTAGGAGAGCACTGGTTAGAGGAAGATATAAATCCACCCATCAGTGCAAGCCCTGATGGGCTGGGAACCCCGAGTGATGAGGGGGCTTCACAGATGTCATTGTGAGGCCATAAAAATCTTAGGAAGTTCACGGAGATGGGAAGAGGTTCACGAGGACATGACAAAAGCAAATATCACCCCTATCACCTTCAAGAAAGAGGATCTGGGATCAGCCATACATCAGTCCCTGGGAAGGTGATGGAGCAAATAATCTTGGAAATAATTTCCAAAAATATGAAGGACTAGGTCATTGGGACAGGTATGAACGGATTTACAAAGAGGAAATCATGTTTGAGCAACCTGATAGCCCTCTACAATGAGATGACTGACATGTTTGAAGAAGATATAAAACTGGGAGGAGTGGCTGATAGACCAGATGGATGTTCTGTCATTGAGAGGGACCTCAATAACCTGGAGGAATGGGCTGCTACAAATCTCATGAAGTTCAACAAAGGGAAAGGCAACG
>JAVKLA010000084.1:35523875-35551340 GCA_034782735.1 Sagittarius serpentarius
GACTCTGCTTTGAGCAGGTGGCTTGTCCTTCAGTAATCGCCACAGGTCCCTTCCAAGCTCAACTGTTCTGCGATTCTTTTCTCCTGGGCTGAGGGCTGTGATCCCTTCACTGACATCAATATCAGAGACATCCCAGCCACTCCATGATACACCATGCTCTGGAGCGCACTGTCACTGAAATCACACCCCCAGTTGTCTAGATGGTTTTGACCACATTTGATCTATACATACTGTTTACCCTGTTGTCTCATAAGCTTCCTTCAGCACTCATGTTGTTCTTAGCCAACCAACTAAACCATCACAACAGCTTCTCCTCTCTTTCCCCCCACCTCCCCCCGCCTCTTCTCAGTCCCCCTGGGTAGAACATTCTTCTGCCTCTGAAGGGAAGGAAAACAGTGCAAATCTGAAAAAACTTCTGAAAAGTACAAGCAAAATGCTTCTGAAAATTGGCCAAACTCAAACTGTGATGAATTACATCTTTGAGTGTTCTGCAGAACAGTACTATGCAATATGACAGTACACATTTATGTAATGAAAAGGTATTTTCCACATCTCCATTTTAAGATGATTAGGTTTTCTTCTGGGGGAGTTCCTATCTGTCTGAAAGTAGGAAGAGGTACTATTATCTTCTTTATGCAGCTGCTGAATATGGTAAGCAGTGGGCTGGAACAGAGATCAAGTCGAATTAAAGATGGTTTGGTTTATTCTGGCTTGCAGTATTTGAACTGCACTAGAAAAAATTCAATTATAAAACCAATTACATCTTTAATTGCTTAAACAATCAGCCAGCTGACTTTATGATGCTCTTGATACTATGCAGGTGCACTTACAGGTGTTAACTCTGCAATATGTAAGAGTTACATTGTAGTATCCCAACTTGTGCACACGACTGCTAGGAGGATAAAATACCATTGTATTACACAGACGCACAAATATATGGGAAAGTTAACCAGGCCTTATTAGCAAATACAATTCCTTTCATTATACAGATACAGCTACTATCTGCTTTATCTTCCTGTGAGGGGTACCTAAACGGCTTTACAATCTGGTACTGACATTTTCTTCATTAGCTTCTACATGGCCAAAATTATTGGTTGACTCTGACCAGAATTTGTACTTTGAGACAATTATATTTCTGGCAATTACAGCAGCATTAATAACTAGTACGACGTACCAGCAACACCTGCCTTTTACTCTGATGTGTCATCTTAGCAGTACGCTTGCGTAAAACACAGTCATCCCCAAAACGGGTATTTGCTTTACATATACAAAATAAATAAGGAAAAAGGCACAGCTAGTAGTGAATTGGGACCATTATGTTAAAAATGTTCAATCACTTAATCCTTTTGTCTCTTCCCTATATTTCACCAACTTTTAAATAAAAGGGAAAACTTCAATGTTTTAAAATTTAAAAAGGAAATTAGTAACTTTTTAAAATCCCCTTTCTGCGTACAAAACTAACCACTAAATTCAGCCTAAATTCACAAATATACTTTGCCTCCCAGTATTTCTTTTAAATGAATTTAATTCATCACTGAAAAATTAACAGTCAGTTTTAAATCCAAGCTGCCTGAACAGTCATATTAAGAGAGAATCTTAATTTTTGACAGGTATCATTTTTCAGAATGTACAATATATCACCTGAAATGCAAGACAGCGATAATTAGACTCAACTATTAGAAACATAGGAAAAATAGGCCTAGGACACTGAGGTTGTTTTACTGTAATACCATAACCAGAGTTTTTGAGCCTTCAAAAAGAAGTCCACTCAAAAGGTAACTACCTACTGTTCTAAGCCCTTTCTGGATCCCCAAACAACAGCAATACCAGTGTGGCTTGCTTGCAGTGGGGATGTGTAATCACCAATTTGATATTAGTCTAAGCAAGTGTTTCCGTTGCAGTGAACAAAGAAATGTGTTTACAGGCTGCAGGTAGCAGAAACCTGAAAGTGACTGTATTGGTTTGCTATTTCAATGCATGTTTTTGCTATAAACTCAGATTTCATGTACAAATACCGCTAAACTTTCCTGCCTACCTGCTAGACACTGCTGGATGAAAAAATCTCGAGTACCATTAGCTTAACTGGGTTCTGAAAGGAAACAACCCCCACCTGAAACACAATGAAGCCACTGGAAAAGGCTATGAAAGGTACAGGATTAGAAGAAACCACAGTAATGCGCAGAGAAGGACATTCAGCAGCAAATGACTGGTAACAGAGCAAGTGGTCCACAAAATTGGCCTCTAGCTGACAGTCAGCTCTGAGCTTAGCTTGCTCTTACAATGGATCATTACATATTGCTACATGAGCAAACGTACAACTATTCAACCCTCTACCTTTGTAAACAAAAGTAATTCTTTTCCTCATCCATACACATAGATCTAGTAAAATATTTCCTCAGTATCCCGTCTTGGATCTCATTTGCTTCTTAACATCATTCCCAGGAGTCGTATATGGGAGTGCAACGGAGTCCTCACAAAACTTCCTGATGCTATAAAAGCAGCCCCCGTCCCAGATTCCAGCCCATACAAAGACAATTCATTTCAGCTAGACTCTGCAGGCACCCGTGCTTTTGTAGTAGCAGATTCCAATACACCAACTAGACTTACTGCCATACAGTGGTATTTGCTGTTTCATGAGCATATAATCAATTAGCTCACTCGCACAAATTATGTTGAGCTGAAATATCACGTCAGTATAGCTACGGCAGGATTATTTTCAATCATGATTGCACCAAAGATTTAAATATGCTAAACTCACTTGCAAGTTGAGTAGCTTCAAAAATTTAATCTGGACACCACTTAAAATGCTATTTTTGCTGGATGAGAGACAAAGTGGCTTCACTGGAAAATGTTCAGTAGGGAGTCAAGGCTGTTTAGTAGTTTGAAACTATATAAAATGTCAAAAATACTGAGGAGTCCTCTCCAACTTCCAAGGCGTTAGGAAGTATTTAGGCAGTATGTTTTCCACTGAACTAACTCCGCACCATTGGAAGCTATGTGTTGTTTTTGAAATAATCTGGTGTTTACCACTTGTGCATTCCACTACTCTTTTCAATTCGCATTTTTGTATAATTTTCTGTTTGAAATTGAGAAAAGTTTTGACCACATGGTTCAGTATGGCATTTGCAAGAGTCAAATGATAAAAAATTGCTATCAAACTATTGCAGTACCACTGGCAGTAATTTCTCCCCTCCTCTTCTAATGCTCTAATTGATAAAATCACTGCATTTTCAATTCAAATTTGTTTCCTCCCCTCAAGATAAAATTATAGGCAGCTTAATAGAAGATAAAATGATATCTGATATACAGTAGAGATCCACATACTCAAACCTCTAAGCCTAAAATACCTTGATGTTCGACTGCTTTTCTCCGTTTTAAATACATGCAACACCAATTGAAAGCCAGACTGGAGGTAAAACTAGAAACCACAAAACTCAGAGCATGTAATTTGGAACTTAAATACAAATTTAGTTGCTTTATTGTGTCCTGCAAAATCTGAAGAGGCAGATCATGGATTCAGATACCTTTTGAACCCTTAGAGCTATTGAAAATCTGCTGAAATTAACAACTTACTGTGCTCACTATTCCAAAGCCAGTATTTTCCAAAGATTTACCTCTCTATTGCATTAGCACAGATCTTTTTTTCATACAGAAAATAACACAGTATATCAGACAGAGCAGTGTAGTTAGTGATGATGAAGTGTGTGGGGGCGGTTCTTACGGCAACCACTAAAATTATGTCGTAAGTAAAAAAATAAAATGATCAAGAGTATATGTAAACATATACACACACATCCCTAAATTAAAATATGGCACTGTAAGCTTTTCTTTCTCCCCAGCTTCAGTCTGCCCTTACTTAAGGAAAATAAAAGAAAACAAATAAACTCAGCATCCTGAATGTAGACAGTCATTTTACACCTAGTTATCTTCCTATTTCATTTATCTGATGCTATTAGCAGAAAGCAAACAAACTTCATGGAAAAAAAATTAAAAATAACCCAGGATCATTTCCATGGCTGCAAAGGCAAGCATACCAAAAACTATCCTTGTAACTGTGTTTTGTTCTTTAACAGAACAGACAAACCAGGGCTGAGGACATCTTGTAAAAAGTCATGATTTGCAACAAAACATTTTAGAACATATGTTGCATATGCATGGTTAAAACTGTTACACAACGTTCTATTTTCTACTTTACTTTGGCTCAGCTGGTTGCTTCATAGGAGTAAAATATCATGAAGTAAAGGACAGTAAGGACAAACTTAGATATGAGGCAGGAAGCACATAAACATACAGAATCACAGGGCTGACTAAAAATAAAGTAGGCACACATTTCCATCACAGCATGTACTTATTTACCCATATTCCGAGTAGTAGCAGTAGTTCCCTGCATTCACTGCAGAAGAACTGTCTAAGTGCAATTAAAGAATGACACGTGACTGAAGAGGTAAATGCTATGGGCTTTTTATGATGCATATTTGTTGTTCTTTAACTTTTGCTGTAATTTATCAAAACATGGAGAACAGAGCGTGGTGGGTTAACCTTGGCCAGCTTCCAGACACCTACCCAAGCCTTGCTTCTCGCTCCCCCTACTCAGCACGATAGGGGGAGAAAAATAAGATGGAAAAGCTCATTGGTCAAGACAAAGACAGGGAGAACACTCATCAATTACTGTCATGGGCAAAACAGTGTCAACTATTGTCAATTAAAACAGATTTGGATAGTGAGAAACAAACCCCAAAAGATTAAAACAGCACCTTCACACTGCCTTTTTCCAGGCTCAGTTTCACTCCCCTGTCTGTCCAGCATTCTTGTCCTTGCTTAAATACGTTTTCAGAGGCAGCCCCAGCCTCTCAGATGGGCTCAGCTGTGGCCTGCAGTGGATCAACACCTCACTGACTCCTCGCCTTCCATCCCTTCCTGTGAAATCCAATCCTATTAGCAACGTTTGAGGAATGCTCAGGTCAATTCCTCTGCCTGAATAATGTTCACTGTTCACAATTCTAGAGACACTGTGTGTTTCCCCTGTGTTACTGATTTTTCACCCAAATCTCTGTAATATGGCTCACATGACTAGCTGTTAACAATGACCTGAAGCATGGACTGCTTCCAAATACACCACTTGGCCTTACTGTTATAACCTCTGCGTAACAATTCTCTAAAACAACATTACACTTGAAACTCCAGCTGATAGCATAAGATTGTATTTTACAGCTGTTATATTTCATCATTTTTAAGCTCATGGTATTTTCTATGATGCTGTTTAAATTCTTCATGAAATAATTTCTATTGCACCACTGCACAGATAGGGATTCTATTATGAGGTACCTTATCTTGGCAGCAGGGTTCTTAATGCTTATCGCAATGCCACTTTTCTATTTACATACTAGGATTGACAAATAGGTTCTACCCATATTTTTGTTTACTGAGCCATTTCCTGTGTGGAAACAAATTTGATTTAAAATGGCTCTGAAGTCTAGCAATGGAGAAATCTAATATGTGTCTGCCATACAAAGGTAGGTGAAAGGAAGTGCAGCGTTCAAAAAGTCAAAATGGAAGAAAAACAGTAGATGGGGGAAGTCACTGAAGTTTTACGCTAGTCTTCTAAACTTTATTTTCAGGATAATTTTTGCCACGTAAGTCTCTTATCTCCCTCTCAAGCTTAATCCCATATGTTTAATTCCTTGAGTCCCACCCACTGGATCTGTTTCATTTCAAAAGCAGGAGGAGGGAAGCAAGATTTCTAAAAATGTAGGATACTAGTCTTCGGCAATCAGAATCAGGAAGACAGAATCGATGCTCACAAAGGCTATTGTTTCAAGACTGATATGACACAGGACTGGGAGAGTCTTAAGAACAGAAGAATTAAATTATCAAACAAAACGGCAGAAACTTTTACATAAGTGCTGTTCACTTCCCTTTCCACATCATTACTTTTTCCCCTTTATTAAACAGATATCAAAAAAATCATTCCACTCATAGGTAGCAGGCATCTCAAACCCATTCTCAAATTATTTCTGTACATTCTAAAGTAATCCATATGCAGAAGCGCAGCGTTTAGTCTTCATGAAACAGAAAATTTGAGCTAAAACCTCGTGAGAACTCCGAAGTTCTCTCTGAACTGTTAACATAAACCTCATTTGAAAACGTTAATTTTGAGAAGAGATCTGTAAATGGTATCATTTCCTGAAGATTTTTTTCCTAGGAAAAAAACTGAAGCAGTCCAATACTCTGACGCCACAGAGAAATTTGTTTTCGGACTAAAAGAATGTGAGAAACAGGCAGCAGCATGAAAATACAAGTTTCCTACCTTTTCTTCACCTAGTACAAGACTAACTATGGATCACTCATCTTATTAGGAATTTCCCAGTAAAAGGGAGAATGGTGGTAGGAGCAGTCCCTGAGATTGTAATAGTAACAGTTCTTTTGGCAATGTGTGAAGTGCAGATGGTATCAAAGATATGCCAATAACTTAAGCAGGAGCTTCCAATAAAATCTCTTGTAGTGCATGTTATACTCTGTGAATCAAAGTGATAAGGGGCAACCCTGGGTATCTGGCACTTCTTTTATTCTACATGTAGGCAGTTTAACTACCTTATATGCAAGCACATCCCTCAAGCAAAAGTCTGCGCTCCAGACGTATGTATTTGTCGCAGGCATAAGTTAGCACCAACCAAATTGATTCACAGTCCCCAAAGAAAATCATCATCAGAAACACAGAAATGACTTCCATCTGATCTACCTTCCAGTGACAGAACCAAAAAAAAGAGTTTCCTCAAGTGTTCCTTTCAACTCTTTCCAGCTCTTCATTGCATTCAATGATCAAAATATAAATGATTTTAGGAACAACTATGAAAATTGCTTAAAGATTTAAAACCATAGGCAAGCCACACTAAGGGTTCTAGTAGAAACCATCAATGTACTTAGATCACCATTTTCCATGTAATTGTTTCTTTCTCTCATACGGGAGACTGGAATGCACACTGCCAATGAGATCATTTACTGACAGAAAACCAACACATAAGGTTTAGACACTGAAGTGGCATCTCCATGTTGGTGTATCTGTTTTAATTAGCTTTACTTTTCATGTAGGGTAAATAAAACATTAAGGAGTCAGCCAGATAGATAAGCTACAAACTGTTTTTCAAATAGCTCCATGAAATGAGCAAGAATAAAGCTTAAAGAGTGTTATATTTACCTCTGTAGCTCCCAGGGCACTTTTAAGAACGCTGGGTCAGGTACACTGAGACACTGAGAAAATGTGCAATTTCTTTCCCACTGAGCTGTCAAGGCATTCATGCTGTGAATAGCTAACACCCTTCTTTGACAACCAGGCAAATATTTCTATTTTCTGCCATTCTAGTCATGAAGTATCTTATCGTTGCCTCAGTTGATTTAGTGCCAATTCAAGTTAGACTTTAGATGTCTGAGCTAGTAACCAGACCAAATATTCTTGATGAAGCCGTGTCACAAATTCATAGACTGCTGCTTAATATATTTCCAAATAGTTAGATAATAAAAAAGGTTGTAAAGCTGAAAAGGCAGCAGAAAAGCAGAACACACATTCACTGAACTGTCAGAATGGAAATTTAAGTGGTACATGCAAGTCAAATATGCTGCTGCTTCTATTTATTGTTAACATTGCTTTAAAAAAACCCCTTAAACTTCTAAAAGACTATGCAGTTCCTTAAAATCAGTCCTTTATTTCCCATACTTCAACAATACATGTATTTAGAAAAGCATAATTGATAACCAAGTCTATGCAGACAGAACTGAGACAAGGCTAAATGAACACATCCTATTCAAGTGGTAATCGCACAAAGATACTATAAACATTACTTTTTCTTAAGTCTTTTCAATATAAACTTCTCATTACATTGTTATTGACCAGAAGTTTCCAATACCAATACCATGAAAGTGGAAGACAGAATGAAGGGAAGAATACTTCTTTCAGTGGGGACAGATCCCATGGAACCTGCTCAGAAAGCACTAGTTTAGTACTTCACAGCTTTCCGTTTTTTTCATAGGATAAGAATAAGCAGGCAGAAATAATGGTTCAGTGTGTGAAAACAGATATAAAAAAAGCAACAAAACAAATTATTTAGAGTACAGACTTTGTGCCAAGAGTTTAGAGTAAAGCACTTTTGAGCCACACTGCATTACACAGTGCTCCTTTACTCAAGAGTTTCTATTTCAGGCAGGATTTGGTTTACTGTTTTAACTCCCATACTTATGATTTACAAAAAATTAAAATGTCCATTAACTGAATGTCTTGAACAGTACTTACCAATACTGGCATAACCAGGTGTTGATGGATCTCCTCCACTGTTCAAGGAAACCATAAAAGCTTTATCAGCAAGATCTGTAGTCTTTGGTAAGTCACAAGGGTCAACGTAAAGAAGAACACCACCAAACCCTGCATCTTCTAACAGAGAAAGCTGAGGGGAAAAAAACAACATAGCTGGCTATTAACAAAAACGATGTCACAACACATTAATATTTATTTTAATAACTGTTGAGATGGAGGCTTTATCATGCATCAGGCTCTCACCATACTATGCTCTGTACAAACCAAATAGACAGGTGTAGTCCCATACTGCTTGTAATATAAAACCAGCAGCTAGTCTTTGAAAAGACGAAATCAAAACCCCACAAAAATAGTTGAAAGTCATGTTTCCCAATTCATGCCAAAAGCTACTTTCAAAGCCTAACAACAAAAAGAATTCTTACTTTTAAAGGATATGTAGCATGTTGAACAAACACAGTGCTAACGCTCACTACAACTGCATTTGAGATTTACTACCGTTCCATCTTCACCTCTTTTATTCTGGCAGTCAGACAAGGCTGGTGTGTTGGAGATGATATTCAGATGAGGTACTGGCCATGATTCAATAACGTACATAAAGAGATACAAGTGGAGCCACCTTTCTCCCTACTCATTGGACCCTTGCTAGACTTACAACCCTAACGTATTTTCATGTGACACAAATACCACCTTGAAAATGCCTTTGTTTTGAAACTAATCTCATTAAAACACCTTGAGTAGATCTTCCGTATTGTCCCTATTATTAGCAGTATGACATTCCTGCTTAGTTTACCTCTTCAAAGACATGCGTGTGTATACCACATACTAGATGTTTGCATACGCTGGCATCAGTCTTGCACAGGATTTCTGGACACAGTTACTCTTCAGTACAGAGAGAGAAAACAAAAGAAGTTTACAGATTTTTTTTTTTAAAAAAAGTCTAGCTTATCCAAACCTTGGAGTCTGCCTCCTGTCAGACAGACAGCTTTTATCTGTCTCATTAGAACATCACAGCTTGAGTTAGTAATGGTAATTAGCCTTTCCAAAAATCTGTAGATCTAGGGCAGAAAGTCAGGCAACCTTCCCCAAAGTCAAGGAGAAAAGCATCCAAGCACCATAACTTGCAGCAGCCTATATATCAGTTTTGACTGAAAAACCTCAGGTTTTCCCTTCCATAGAGAACTGAAAAATAAGGGGATTTTATTCTGAATCAGATGAAATCAAACTGTAATGTGGCAAATACTCCCATGAAATGAGATGACCTTTCTGTGTAATGCTCTGCATATTTGGAATTGACTGAAGACTACAACAATGACACAAAACTGTATTAATTTTTCAGACAGAAGTTAATTCTGGCATTTAAGGATTATCTTACTATTCACTATGCTCCACTGATGACTTTCCAAATGGCTCCAAATGGTCTGAGAAATGACTGCAAGTATATGACGTTTCTGGACTACAGAACTCTTGATTCTGTAGGAACCCAAGAACTTGTTACTATACCTCCATTCCTCAGTTCAATTGTCCTTCTCCTTCTGTCTTTTAGACCCTTCATTTTTTTCTGTGTGTATATATATATATATTTTCTCCATTTAACTCCTAGCTGTTGGTTTTAAGGAATGTTTATGCATAGTTCTTTGTGGCTTTACAAGTATGTGAATTACATGAATATATGGCATTCAGTTTAAGCCTCAAAAGCATTTGATGTTCAGTTCTGCTTTTCTTGAAAGTTAAGACAGAAGAAATGTATAAAACCAGCAGCCCATTATGTGCCATTTCTATAAGTAAACATATCTAATACTGTGATTCGCCAAGATTTTGACACTATAGTCTGAATTCAGATAAACAGATGCTAGTGAACCTGTGAATCATTTCTGTAATCTTATGTATCTTATTCAAACAAGCAAACCCTAGATGAAAAGCCAGTTTCTTTGAGAGAACTCTGTTCAGATGAATGAGTGTGTAGATTGAGAATGACTAGCACAGATTTTAAAAAATGTAAAAGGTTAAAAATGTATTACAGACCTTAAAAATAATGGCAGAATAAAAATTTCCAAAATGGTAGGTTCATTTATTATTGTAATGTTCTGTTTCCACTTCATGTTCATATTCAGATATTCAGCCAGGATTTGATTGCACAATAAAAGGGGTGGGGACACTACATGAGAAGCAGGATGCATCATAGCTAAATGATGTAACAGCCAGGATTTAAAATAACAATTGTCTTTTCTTTTCCTGCATCCATAACCAGTATCTTTTTATTCATCCCTAGTCTCATTTAATAGCATAGAAGATAGGAACCACAGATGCAGTCTTTTTTTTTTTTTTTTAAGAGAGTTTTAAAAACTTTTTACTTAACAAAAATCACTGCTACATTCCTCTGTTCCACTGAGAAAAAGTAACTACACGGTTACTACTCACAAAGCGCAGCAACAACTGCTGCCATGGCTACAATCTCTAGTAAGGAGTTGTGTTGTACATGTGAAATTATGAAACAGCTTTCAGGTTTCACCTATAATGGCTGCTTTTTAACTTTCCAACAGTGACATCACAACTATGCCAACAATAAAGTTGAGTACTGTTGCTTCCATTTTCATCTTAAATAAGTCAACACCTTAACAGCCATAAAGTGCACTAGCACAAAGAATCTGAGGAAGGTACTGAGTATTTTTTTACATGGCTAAAGACTGTCGATTAAATCCTTCAGGTAAACTGGTAAACATCTATTCAAATCAATGGATTATCTTAGATCATAGAACCAACCAACAGCAGAATCTGCTCCTTATGGTTTTGGGTGTATGCCTCCTCCCTCTCCCAAAGCCACAACCACCTCAGAGTAAAATGGAAACAGCAGAACCCTTGACAAGAAAACAGATGCTGGTGTCCACTGTTAACCCATTCATTGTTTATGGCTGCTTAAATCCTTAGTTTTTAGAGTCACTTAAAAAACAGTAACTCTCTCAATCCAGTATATTAAATCGCCCCATAAAACATTCTGGACTCACTTTAATCTGAGACACTTGCTGCTTTATCAAAGGCTCTGTTGTGTAACTGGGGGCAGATCAGCCTTGTGAACTCTACACACCATAAGGCACCATTAAATTGCCTTTTAAGATGATGCGGCTGAAGCACTGAAAAGACACATCTTTAGTTTACATAATGACTAGTGATTTTGGAAGCCTTTATTTTACTCAGGGAGGTTCTTATATAATAAGGTATTGCTTGAATGTAAAGTGCAATAACTACAACATCAATAGCTTTAGATACATTAAGAGGGCATGCTAACAACACATTCAAGTCTCTGGATAGGAGAGCAAGATAACTGATCTGGAAGAGTAAACAAAACCAATTCTTTATACAGGCAGACAACAAAGCCTAAAGAACTTTGTTTTGCTCTACCAGGAAAACTCAAAGCTACTTCTCCATTTTAACTGCACCATCTCCGAATGTTGCAGAGGAAACAGTCATCTTTTGTAGTGGCAAATAGGTAACTGAGACCTGCTCTGTACTCCACATTTGAGCCAAGCTTTACTGTTGGGCTTTGGCCGCAAACCTACTGGCAGATAGGTATTAGGTCAAAAATCAGGAAGCTGAGCATGACTCTCTGCTGGAAAAAAGCAGCAACAAGAAGCAGGGGGCCACTACCTCTCACAGCTGACTTTAATGTGTTTTACTCACCTGAGGCTAGTGTGCACCCGAATGAATGCTTCATTAGGGGTTTATGTTAGTGATCTGAATGCAGGAACAAACCTACCAAAGAGAAGCAACTACAGCCTCTCTATATGAAACTCCAGTGTAAAGCGTAAGAGCTGTCCTTAAATGTCTGGTTATAAACAGGGAAGCAATGCAGCAGGTACTGGCCTCAAGCTGTACTTGCTACCTTTCAGCCGAAAGCAAGGTCTACCTCACTGAAGATCTCTTCCCCATGTCTCATCTTCCCAGTTGAGACTAACCTTGCACCTCCCAAGCATCAAAAAGCACAAGAACAATCAGGTAATCAGGCTTCATTCTTCTCCAGAGAGTACACTGGTTTGGTTACCTGCTAAAAAAGGAGCCTCAGAAAGATTAAAAACATGCACATTGAGGCATGCAGCTGTTTAAGTAGTACTCTCAATTTCCAGCTGAAAATAAAGCCTGACTGCATCGGCAGTATTCTGATGTTCTGTTCACAGGAGCCTCATCTGGGGTTGAGTTTCAGCTGTCCGGCTTCTCAGAGAGCAGAAAAGCACATCAGACTTTGGTCTCATCTGGATTACAGCAAGTAAAAGTGCAGAGATAGCTGAGAAAGGGCTTCCTAAACTATTCTCTCAGTGCATCCAAACACCCTATCTTCTCTGATCCAGCAAGACCCTAATGGCTTAAAGACAATTAAATGAGCATGGCATCTTTTCTCTCCCTTTAGTTGACTCCCAGTAATAGTTCTGTTTACAAATTATCTATAAAGTAGTAATGCATGATAAGCTGATGAGCAGCATCACAACATAGTATATTCCCAAAAGTAACGGTTAACAGTGATTATGAATACATCAGCAAAAAAAGATGATACAGGTAACTGTGGATTATATCAACCTACCAATTACATATTAAAATAGCTTCTCATTACTAGCAATTCTTCCCACTATATTTGCAAGTGGTCCCAAAATAGGGTCAAATTTTCTAAGAACCTTGCTGTGCCACTGTCTAGACAGTTCGTCTTTGTGAAACCTCTTTGCAATCAGCCATGGTGTTATATGTGCAGACAGCTACAGTATCAGCATTGCAGTTTGTCTCCCTCCCTCTTTCCTGGTGAATGTCATCTCTGCTCTCTCCCCTTTATCCCTTCCCTAAAGTTGTGATGGCTATGCTTTGTAAGGTATAATACCAGCTCCATTACTGATAAATATTGCCTCTGTAAGGCTTCTTTAGTCTGCTTTCTATGCTTGTCCTTTTATGTGTCTTGATCCACAGTAATGATTGAACCACTGATTAGTTGGCACAGAAGGCTTATTTCACAGGAGGAAATTTCTCAGTATATTCCTGCAAGTTTAATGAGAATGGGATATTGAGTAGACAAGAGGTAGATCCTGCTAATGCACCACACTGAGAAGGCATTAATAAAATCCGGAGAGCTCACCCCTTAATGGAAGGGGGAAAAAACGTGTAAGAAATCACAAGAGAGAGAGTGACAGATGGAAAACAATACATGAACTTGGACCACAAATGAGGCACCACAAAATCCAACCTCAAGAAACAAGGCTGTGAAAACCTGTTCACGAATCCATGGAACAACCTGTTCTTTTATCGAATGATACATTATGTAAGATAACGCAGTTCAGTACAGGACATATTGGCTTACAATTCTATATGATGAGCGACTTTGTCATCATGGAAGGTTCTATCCTTACTCAAAACCAGTAGCGCTAACACTGTGACTGGAAAAGTGAATTTAAAATACGGCAACTTTCAAATGCATTTCACCATTTGTATATACATCAATGAGAGTTTTTCAGCATGTGATAAATCAAACTCTAGTGCCGGAAAAAAATTAACCAGAACTCTTCATTTTGCTATAGGTTCCCTTCTGTTACAGTTTACTTCTCAAGAATAGGTTCAATACAAATCCAGTGACACTTACTAGATCTAATTCTCCTTCCAACTATATTACATAAACCTTCAGACTTTCAAACATTACATAAATGTTAACATGTATCGGTAAATAAAGCAATACAAACTAGCTGCGTAACGGTATTTGAGATTTCTCTTTTACCTCGTTATCATGTATTTTCAATACTATGCTAGTATGATTTGAAAGTCTACGTTTCAAAAAGACCTTCAGCTCACCATGCCATCTTAAGCCAAAAGTGCCTCAAAATGTAGTTCTCATCTTCAGAAAGACATTCATGTTCATGTATTTCACATTATTGAAAGTGTGTATCTTGGCTGTATCCTCACTCCTGTACATAGATACTTCATAGATACTACGTTAATAGATAGTATTAGGCTGTTCATTGAAACTACTCACTTGTTTTTGAAAGCCTTTCTACTGTATTGCCACAACACGGCAGAAAGAGGCTCTTGTATAAACAAGATTCAAACCAATTATGCCATACACTAGGAGCTTGTGACTGATGTCAGTACCATGAAGATTATATACCTAACCTCTGTGAATTTATTTATATGAAAACCTGGAAATTTCAGTCACAACGGAAAGTCACAGTAATTAAAAAGGAACTGAGATGCTCTGGAGAGGGGTGCCTTTGGTATACCAAGGCACAAAAACTTTAAGTGGTAAAACAAGCAAGCATTTCTCTTCTTTCTTAACTCCTATCACCAATTTCATTGTCAAAAAAAAAAGTATATCAAAATATGTCTGTGTCTGGCAACGTAACAGAACCCTAAATAAAGGATTAAACACGCTTTGGTTACCAAAACTTACAGAACGCTTAAGCACGGGGGGGGTTTAACCCTAATAGGTCAGTTTGCACTCCTTATATCTGCACACAAAATTAGAAAAATATTTTACCCAATGTCTGCGTTAAGTGTAAATGACATCACAGTTCATTAGACAATAAAGGCCTTTAAGTGACAGCTACTGACAGTACAGCAAAATTCATATCGGAGCATGTTATTATTCTAGCATATAACCTCTTCCATGTAACTTCAGGCCAAAAGTCTTCCTCCTCCTAAAGCTAGATTCACAATTGCACTGTTTATTACAAGTCCATTCAGGTGCTAACACAGTAAAACCTGGACATAACACATTCATAAAATAAAAACTTAATGGATATTCCCACTTATACGTTGATTGGCTGTATATAATCGTCATCCCCTTTTCTCCGCCCCTTCTAGGTAATGCACACAAAAATGCACGCAGAATTTTATATTCAAAGTCATAATACATATAGAGCACTGAAACAAAAAAAAACATTTTAAACAAGAAAAACTAATTCATAAAACAAACAATACAATACACACAATAATATTTCAGAGGAAGAAAGAAAATCTCAGATATATGAAAAAAATACATACATGTACCTATTATGTACTACTCTCTGTTTAAAACCAAGTATATTCATAAAAATTGTAGAAGCTGTATCTCCTATTGTCATTACAGTTCTGTACAATGATCAGCATTAATTACACAAATAACGGTAACCAGTTTTTAACTATTGCATTTTTCAATTCGTAGTGCAATGTGCAAAAGACATGGTTCATTAATCCGAGACACAGCTTTACTAGCGGGACAGGCTACAAGTTATTAATTACTTTTTTTCTACTGAAGCTCCAATTAAAATCATGATGCTCTGAAAGGAACTCCCATCTCATTTTACTAAATGGCAGTACGTAAAATTACCAAGTAAGGGGAAAGCACCATTTAAACTGTTGGAAGACCTCACAGATATAACTTCTTTTTATTTCTGAAACAGATTGCTTGAGTAGAAAAATAAGACCTTGCATACTGCAGATTTAATTAGATGCCACTGTCCTCTCAATTACCTACTATAATATAGAGTACTTGGAAGACGCACCGGTAACACAAACAAGAGTCAAGGCAGAAAAAAACACCTAGATACACATACCTTCATTTTTACACCACTCTTCCAAGTGGCATATTTTTAACAAGTAAGGTAGCAAAGGTCCATTTTGGCTTCAGCTTGATTTTTTTTTAGTACTGCAATTAATGTTTAATCATGCTTCTATATTTCCCATCACAGAGAACTAGGGACAACGTTCAAAAGAATTCTGTGGCAAAACTCTATCTGAAGAGGTTTTGCCTGTTGCTGATCAATCCTCAAGGCGCTGCATTAAGATAGTAAAAGAGATGGAGGACATAGCCAGTTTAATGGCTGACTACATAGCAATGATGAAAAGAAATACATCTCTCCTATTCAGCTCAAACACTGTCCTTGCCTAAGGAATGACACTATTGCTATATTGAACAAACAGGACTGGGAAAAGGATTAAGCTGCATAAAACTTCATGAAGCTAGAAATGCAGACAATGGTGATCTCATAAATGACAGGCTATTCCCATAAAGGTCTTAGAAGGTGGAAAACATACTGCATTGGAATTAAACAAACTATTCCCGACATACAGTGCCATATATATGAACAATACAAAATGAAATACTTGCTCTGCAACATGGCAAGACCTTAAAACTTTGATGTACTTACTATCAGAGAAATGATAATATGAAGCGCATTTATTTGTGGAAAGAATCTGACATGCATACCTAAGATTTTTTCCAAGATATTTTTATTAATCACTTTCCAAATTGAAATTGTCATTCACAATTTTTAATTTTCAGAATTTTATCCTTTTTATATCTAAAAATTTTTTCTAAGGAGAGGAGATTTCCCTCTTGTAATTCCGGGATGTCCTACAGAATGTGGGTAGAAAAGCAGGAAGGAAGGGTAATTACAATGTTAATCATAAAAATCTGCATATGAGTAATGAGGCTGTATGGCAGTGAGGAGTAGGAGCTACTTTCTACATAAAGTTACCATCAGTTGTATTTTTAACTACATTCTTCTGTCAGAAAAGTGCTATTCAAGGGCAGCACACTTTAAAATGAGCACTAACAACAAGAAAATTGATTTGTGAAGGTTCACAAGTATCAGCTTGTAGAAGTAAAAGAATAAGGTAAGTTGTTTTTCCTTAGTGCGACTACCTTAAAAAGATACAATTCTGGAGGGAACTAAGATAGGCTTCAAGGCTCCTAGCCCATCAATTTGGAGCAGCATTAAATCTCCATGCTAGTCCAATTCCTTTCTGCACTAGATGTGGCCATTAGGAGTCCCTGGAACCCTTCGGCCCCACTAGAAGTGCTCTTGCTGTAGGAGGAGCAACGAAGCTGTTGTGCAATGAAACGTACTTACTCAGCCTTCTCAGACATCTCTCATATACCAGTTATCCATTACCCTATGTATAGCTGACCCTTTTCATTCTCGGAGGCAAACAAACAATCAAAAACCATCAAATGGAAAACCACCATGTTCTAACATGTCCCACAAGTTCTAATGTTCTAGTGATGTTGGCCTGAATCCCTGCTGGAAATTAGTCCCCATAGCTTGGGATGCTGTCTTTGACAGAGCCATGTTTAAATTTCCTATAGCTATGCTATATTCAAAAGCCTCAGAATGGCCACCTTGTCCAGTGTACCTGCATTTTCTAAAGAAGCCCAGCAGCGTTGTCTGAACATGGATAAGATGGTATATAGCCACAAAAGAAAATAGGAAAGCAAAGAAAATGCAAGACAGACAATCAGCACTGGGAATCACAGTACACATGCAAAGAGCAGCAGCTTCTATGGTGCAAAGCTGAGAGAAATTCACACCAACATAAGGAATAAAGTGCTGAATAAATTAGAGCTACCATAACTTAGCAGAACTCAAACCGGATCAAGAGTTTCCAAGCATTCATGTATAACATTGAATTCAGCTTGTTGTGTACTAGTTTGACTGGAAATCTAGGCACTAGCCTAGACAGCCACCGTAGCTGAGGAAAAACCTCTTGAGACTTTCCTCCCCAACCTCTAAGCCAAAAAGCAGTTTGGTTTAATCCTGTAACTTTTTTGCACAGCAAAATTTTTAACATCATTGTCTTGAACGTGGTATTAAGCTTATAAAGAACTGAATGTTTTGTCCCATACTTCTTCCTGTTTGCTGTCTGCTCATCTTTTACACAGTTTTATCACAGAAAAGTAATTTGTTACACATCCGCAGTTTTTAAAAATGGAATTTTTCACAATGGGGTACTTGGACAATTAAACATAAGCCAGATATACTGCCAGTTCCCTGCACTAGATTTTAGGAACTTTTAATACAAATTGAGTGCATATTTTATTGCCAGATCTTGCTTACCACTGCTAAGAAAATCACAATGTTCAATCTAATTAAAAATGAAATGGAACTACAATTCCCTAGAAACAAGGGCCGATTGGACTCAATAAGCTTTACTTAATTTATTTCAGAAACAAAATAATTGAATTGCTTACAGTCCAGAAAAAATGCTTCATTATTTGATGAGTATATAATACAAAGACTTTCATATTGTTACTGCATGCCTATACCTTCAGGAAATACTACTCACTTTTAAATAAGCATGTAGAGGAGCACTGTGTGTATAATAACTATCATTAAATATTCAGTAAACATTAAAAAGAAAAAACAAACAGACTGGATGGATGTCCACATGAGCAACCTCCAAAAAGCCAATAGCATTTCCTTCTTCACACTGAAACTGTTGTTTCTGATTATGTTTATGGTTATTTCAGTCTATGTTTAGACTCTATTATAGAGAGAACAGAGCTGAAGATCCCTCATACAAAAAACAATTACACAAAGATATAGACTTGGTACATCATCAGGAGTAAACTGATGAGACCCTTAGTTGTATTTTATGCATTCTACCGAACTTTTAATCCAAAATCCACCAAACAGCCAATACAGTCACAGGCCTGAGTCACATCTGCCAATTTCCCCATACTTTTTTTTTTATTATTATTAGTTTGGTTTCCTACCGCTAGAAAGATGAGGTAAAGTCAGCAGATGCAGTTTACACACACTGTTCCCAGCACACCGCACTTCTCATACAGAAAGCCATAGTGTCAGGTTTACATCACTCTTCTGCACCTCATGCAGGGCACAAAAACCACAGGAGGTTTTCTCTGGTGCAATTTCACAGTTCCAGCGCCATGCTGTTCGCTGCTATCACTTAGGGCACCAAGTCTCCATTTCAGGGAGGTCTCAGATCTCTGCAGTCCATTTCTCCTCCCCGCTCTTGAACCCAGCAGCAAGCTCCCAGCCAGGAGACACCCGAACCATGCAACAACTTACGGCAGACCAACTTTTAGTATCAGCTTGGTTACATGCTACAGTACCCGGGCATCACTTCGGATCTCTTGCGAGTACTGCTGAACTACCTAGTGGCTCGCCCTCAGGGTAGAATCTGTGGAAGACCATTGCTTCCTTTGCACTTTGCCATACTGGGTTTCCATAAGGAAGGCAAACACGTTCAGAAACCAAAACCTTCCCAATGCAACCTCCGGCTCCACGGAGTGCTGTGCCACCTCGCTATGGCAAATAAGGTTTCCTTCGCACCAAACGAGCGGCGCTCGCCCTATGGATTTGCCAAGAGGCAGCCCACTGCCAGCTGCGGTTCCCGCCCTAACACGCCCCAACGCGGCTGGCAGGCCTCACCTCCCCTTCTGGAAGCTTCTGGGTTGCCAGGCGGATTATCTGGGGCAGCGCATGCAGCAAGGCTCGGCCAATCCCACTCGTTCTGGGGCTGGAGTGTTTCCTGATTGCTGCACTCAAACCCATCGGCTCCTGCTCCTCCTGGCCTGGGCCAGCGGCTGTGGGGTCTCCCCTCAGACGAGGGTCACCATTATTCTTGGTTTAGGAAATATATTTAGCCTGTGGTGTTCTTTCCCTCCTTGTTTTCTGCTAACCATAGCAATAATGACATACTAACTCAACGCTGTTAAACAGGGAAACGTTAGACTGCACTACCCTAAGCCTTATAACAAACTGAGGCTCCCGCTGTGTGTTAATACAGAGGACAGGACTCGAACTCCCATCGAATGCCGTAGCAGCTCCTTTTTTTAGCTCTTTAGTTACAAATTGAACCCTGAAGTGTCATCCAAAAGAGAAGTGATTACATTCGTGAGTGGCAATACTTAACACTCAGTAAATAGTACCACAAATAAAATGCAAATAGGTGTATGAAAGGGATTTTATCTGTCACTACAGTAAAAGCTATTAAACATATAAAGTGTCAATTTAAAATTACTGTTGCCTGTCCATTTAACCTTTACCTTCCATCTAAGTTGAATCTGCATTTTTCATTTTGGAGAATTCTCTATTCTTTAAGGAACAGATATTTTTAGAAAAATCTCCATCACAGTTTACATGTTTTGCCCTCAAAAATATACTATACGGCCAGCTATTCAAACTGAGACTGCTGTACAGAGAGAGTTAGTGAAGCCACTGTGAGTGGCAGTGGGGGAAATATGCTCACATTTGTGTTTCTTCTAGTGAACTGCTATCCCTTCGGTACAGATTGGGACTGTAACCCACTGCCAGTGGATTGGTATCTGCATCACAGAACAGTCACGTTAAAACTGGTAACCTGACAGCATGCAGGAAAATTTAAAGATTAAGAACACATAAATAATATTTTTGTTTTACTGAAGTTATTTATTCATTGGTCATAGATACATTCAACTGAAGTCACAAACCAGATACTTACCTAAATCTGGGCTTTGGCATACTTGCCTCTGATTAAGTAACTGAGTTATCCTCATACTATGACATTTATGAGTCAAGTTTTTTGTTAAATTCAAGGCCATACTCACAACAGAAACTTAAGGCATCATCATACTAGTTTTCAAAAAAAAAAAAATTATAACAAGCTAAAGTGTATTACCTAAGCGCTGCCAGCAATCAAACATCAGTGAGTACAGATCAGGCTTGTTTTTCCATTTTTCAAGCTGCGGAGTACTCTATTTCTCAGTTATATGCAGTACAAATCAATAACACGGGTATACGTTTTCAGATGAAGAGAGAAGCAGCCCTTCCGACATGGAGGGAACAGCTTCATCTCAGTTTACATTGCAAGCATCAGCTTTCTGAAGTCATTCAGATTGCCGCAGCCACTGTCCTCTGCCCATAAGGGAAAGCCCTACAGCTAAGTAGTGTTTGGTTTTGGCTGAGGTAGAGTTAATTTTCTTCATAGTGGCTAGTACGGGGCTCTGTTTTGGATCTGTGCTGAAAACAGTGTTGATAACTCAGGGGTGTTTTAGTTATTGCTGAGCAGGGCTTACACAGAGCCAAGGTCTTCTCTGCTCCTCACCCCACCCCACCAGCGAGGAGGCTGCAGGGGCACAAGAAAGTTGGGAGGGGACACAGCCAGGACAGCTGACCCCTGCTGACCCAAGGGATATCCCAGACCATATGATGTCACGCTCAGCATAGAAAGCTGGGGGAAGAAGAAGGAAGGGGGGACGTTCGGAGTGATGGCATTTTGTCTTCCCAGGTAATGGTTATGTGTGATCGAGCCCCGCTGTCCTAGAGATGGCTGAACACCCGCCTGCCGGTGGGAAGAGGTGAAGTAATTCCTTGGTTTGCTTTGCTTTGCTTGTGTGTGTGGCTTTTGCTTTACCTATTAAACGGTCTATCTCAACCCACGAGTTCTCTCACCTTTACCCTTCCGATTCTCTCCCCCATCCCACCGGCGGGTCATATGTGAGCGGCTGAATGGGGCTGAGTGGCCGGCTGGGGTTAAACCACGACAAAGTCATCTACTGAGAGTACAGGAGAGGATAGCAACTTGTACGTTAAACTCAAGATAGGGATCCTCAAATTCTTATGCTGTATTTGCTATGGGAAGTGGCAGGTGGGCTGGAAGACTGAAGAATTAGTACAAGATGTACTACACTGTTAGACATAGTAAGCAGAGGTCTGTATGTTGTATGCACCCAAAAGCCCGGAGTGTGTCCTCTTTTGTGCATTTGGTTTACCTTAACTGTTTCTTACAATTCCTCCTGGGGATTCTGCATGTTATCATCATCACCCACTCAACCTCTGCATTAATCCCAAATAATTGCCTGCATTTATGAATGGTTTCCACAAACAGTTCCCCAAACAGGGAGGCTTTGGACATTAATGGCCCCAGACCACCAGCCAAAGCAAAAGTACACACAAAAAATGGAGAAAACAATGTGGAAAACCCATGTTTTTTTCTAAAATTACCAGTTAAATAATCAGTAAGACTAGGGAAGTAAATAAGCAGAGAGAAAGGGAAATATGTACTTGCAAAAGACCCCCAGAGTGTGCATGATATGCAATGTAAACTCGTAATCTTTGATTCTCTCAACAGTCTTTTCTCAACTTACAGGTAGCCTGTATTTGGGATATCCTTGGGGTACGCTGAGTATGTATTTTCCAGTACAGACACCGAAAGTTAGTACTGTTGAAATGCCAACAGCCCAAGCCACCCTACCATCTCCAAGATAAAAGTAGGATTATGACTTTACTAGATCCATGAGTGTAGATGTTATATGGTATCTATCAAGATATTAGCAGATGTTCTCACAACCCACATAACAATCAGTCATAGATTTTTAATTAAGGCACATTTGCTGCCTCAAGTAATTGCATCTTAGGACGTCTGTCAGACTGTTAAAATACAACTGCCTTCATTAGACCTGTGGGGGAAAAACAAAATCCTTTTCACTTATTTTATTATTCTTGCAATTATTATCTTGGAAGTTTCTATGAAAAGCCAGTCTATTTCTTTCAAAGTACAAAACACGTTCTCTGCTCAGCTATTTTCTGGGGTACTACATTGTATCCAGGTTTGGTAAGGCTTTTAAAATAATGCCTTGAACATAATATAACAGTCTCTTTAGATATTGTGTAACCTCGTTATGTATTTTAAAATTTACATTTGGTTTAATTTTATGGTTCTAAGTGGAACATATAATGATACAGAGTATGCTATATGTAAGCCTCAGGCATATCTATATATCAACTAGGAAAACTGCATATTATTAATTGGTTGATGAATATTTTACTTTCATTTATGGAAAAGAACAGTGTTTAACTACTTGGTTAGCATGCCTTTAAGTAAATCAATATTTAGAATGAACTTATTTATCTTCCTTATTAGAAAACCAGTCACAAACCAGGAATGATAAAAGAAATGATCATAAAGAATGTGCCCCAGTGTATAAAGTTATTTCAAAAACTATAAATATTAAAGAAGTTATTAAAAATCTTGGCAATAAAAGTTCTTTATAAATTATCAGTACTAATTTCCACTCCTAAGCTCCCCTAGAAATCCCAAAATTAAAAATTTGGCTAGTTTCCATTTTTTTTCCCCATGACTGACATTTCAGCAACTAGAATTTTTTCCACAGGACCTTATTCATGAACTGTGCCACACAGAACATATCATGAGTGTATCTTTCATATTGAACATCAGGGTGTATAGCAGAAGATGTAATAAAGCAAAGTACCACTTTATGTCTAACTTGGGTACAGCAAAACTGCAGGAAATCTACACAAAAGATACAACAGCTGAAAAAGTCAACATTTGCAGCTTTTTCTTCCTAGGATCTTTCTTTTTCACTGTTTTCCACTCAGCACATCAGTGAAACAGAGCTTTGGCTCCTCCTGTGACCTATTAAATAGTCCATTTCACCAAACTGAAATAGTAGAAAGAGCTACATGAAGGAGGTCCAAGGTTGAAGTACTTGATGAGAACAGGGATGGCAGTTGTATTAGTTTGGCAGTCACAAAGCACTACAAAGTCATTCACTCACCATCAGTTAAAAAAAAAAAAAACAAAAAACAAAACCAAACCCAACAACTCCCAGCTGCTCTTCAATAACACTAGTATACAATTAGTTCCAGAACATCAATCCAAAATTATGCCCTTGGCTTGTCATAAAAAATGGAGTGAAAAATATAAAATGTGAAAAATATGTCCAACTTACTGTCATAAAGATTTTTCATGCAGTGATTAGGAAAGGAAGACCCCGATACCAAAACAAGGTCATACAAAGGGTGGTTAAGAAAGATGAGCTAGCAACACTACTGCTCCCTGTCACTCTTCTCCTCAACTAGGTCACGGACAGCAACCACAGTAAAGTCATTTTTGTCTTTCTCTGACAATTTCTTGGGGAAGGCAAGGAAAGACCAAAAGAAAGTACCTTTTGAAACCTTGTATGTTAAAACTAAATACAGTTCCCTCTAATGGGTCCACTGAAAACATTTAGCACCACTTAGAGCTCCTAGAACTCCACTAAACTGACTTCTAAATGACACAAACACAGAATAGTGTAGTTTGAAGATGAATGAAAAAGAAATACAATGAAACTCATGATCAATCAATTTCTGTTACACCACTGTTTTCTCTTGAGACAGAACTTTTACTGAAAGTCTTTAAAGCATACACAACTTTACTCTGAAAAACAAGCAACAAAAAACCAAACCAAACCAAAAAAAAAACCAAACCCAAACAACAACAACCACCCCTCTCCCCCCCAAAAAAACCCCCTCAGAAATAGAAGTTCAAGCACATCACAATATTATGCTGTAAAGCCATGCAATGAATGAATGGTGAGACACAGAAACGAAGATGACATTCATATCCCCTGGTGTTCAGCACAGCAGAGGAATCTATAGAAAATCAGGGAATAGTTCCAAGTTCAGACAAGCATTTTCTCATGCAACACCTTTGCAAATGAGACAAGGAGTGAAAACAGCATAAACAGACATTTCTGTTCTCACCCATTAATTCCTTTTCTTTGGCAACAGATCGGCAGTGATGACTTAATCTTTGTACTTACCATTGCTTGCAGCTGGTCAAAAAGGTGAAAAGAAGGCCAGTTCAGGGTTACACGGCAAGCTTGCTTTTGCATCACTTATTCATGGAAAATGCAACTACATCCATTATATTTAGAATATTAATAGTTACTGAAATCATTGTGTCTAAGTCTGTATTTAATTGCACCAGCGTTATACCAACATAAAACGCTCGATTTCAATACACTGAAACTGATAAGAAACTGAAAGTCAGGCTTTGTAACCTTTTATGTGTCTTCACCCAAGTAACATGTGATAGGATGAGAGGAAATGGCCTCAAGTTGTGCCAGAGGAGGTTTGGATTGGATATTAGGAAATATTTCTTCACTGAAAGGGTTACCAAGCACTGGAAGAGGTTGCCCAGGGAAGTCATTGAGTCACCACCCCTGGAGGTATTTAAAAGACATGTAGATGTGGCATTTAGGGGCATGGTTTAGGGGTGGACTTGGCAGTGTTAGGTTCATAGTTGGACTCAATGATCTCAAAGGTCTTTTGCAACCTAAACGATTCTATGATTCTACGTGTAGTGAACCTAATTCTCTCAGGAGATGGAAAAATATCTAATACTATACATATAATCATTATGATTCTTTTTGATAGTAAATGCTAAAAATTAATCCTAAAATAGACCAAGTACAAAAAGAATAGTTAATTGTAGAAGTAGAGACAATTTAGACCGACAGAGAAATAAATTAATGCTCGTCCTTCCAAGAGCCCCTACCCCAGCAGGAGACAGTGAATAGCTAAGTAGTTCTGTTAAGATACTTAAAGCAGGATGACAGAGTTTTAAAATTTAATTTACCTTTTTGAGTTTTTGCCAGCACGTACTAAACTGTCCTTTCTGACAAGATTTCTGAAGAGAATGATCTGTTCATGTGAAATTCCATGAAGATACTGAGTTTAGAAGGCAGCTCTGACAGTAAAAACCTTCTCTAACACAGCTCAACTCTTTGCACCCCATAAAATAATCTTTGATTATTAGAAAATAACTTAAGACTTCAAAGTCTGCCTTAGAAACATTAATATTAATTTCAGCTCACAGTCACCGATGTTAAGTTCCAGACTTACCATCTAAGATCTTCTCTGGATTTGAGTACAAGCATTTGTGTAACAACTTCTGAGTATTCCCATCTCTGTGTAACCCTTCTTTCAGAAGCCGTATCAACAAGCTGGTGATGGACAAACGCATTGTAAAACAGGGCACTAACTCAATAGCTTCTTACTGGTTTCTAGAAAAGGGGATAAGCACAACCTATTAGAATGAACTGATTATTTCACCTCAGCTGGAGAAAGGAGTTTTATGACCGACTTCAAAATGAGGGCAGAAAGTCTTGAGAAAAGCAGCGAAGAGGTCTGCTTTCCAACAACAAACCCAAATTTTTCTACCCTTTAGTCTCAGCACCTTTTAAAACACTTACTGCTGTGCGCTTTTGTGAAGATCTGAGCAATTTTGGTAGGGAACAAAAGAGCCATAATTTTCCAGAAGACACTGTTAACTAATGATCAGTCTTCTTGGATTAACCTATTTACTCGACTTCAACAACAAAACAGTCAATAAAGTTATTTTAATTTCTCTGTTACAAACAGCATTAATCTGGGGGGGTGGGTAATATTTTTAGGAAAAAAAAAAGCATTTAAATTTTGTATGTTTCTTTGAAATATTTTGATTCTGAAACACAATGTTTTGAGAAAGATATTTTGAATCGCTGATGTCCTAGCAACAGGAAGGCAGCAGAGGTACACACCTGAGATCAGGTGACAATTAAAATCTGAGAAATCCTCTCAAGCCATTTGGTCAATTACACTCACAGTTTTGAATTTACAAATCTGTGATGGATGTAGTTCTCTCCAAATGCTCTCACTCAGCCGCATTTTTGAGATAGATGCAAACAGATGATACAAACTTTTCTAGGGTCACACAGATGACTGTGTAGAAGGTGGATCTGAACTGTACTGACGCTGATGCAATGCAAGTAAGCAGATACTTGGAGCAATATACAAACCCCTCTTTAATAACAGAATAACTGTTGCTTTATTTGCTTCCAGAAGTAGCAGATGAAGTACATATTAAACGGGAAGAATTCAGAAAACATACTTGTTTTTTACTTAAAAAATATTTTGCCTATGACATTTCTTCCACGTATTTCTATTCTTTAATATTGCTGAAATTATGGTATATTGCTTATTTATTCAATGATTAATTTCTATAGCCATATGCTTTCTAGGTCCATACGAAGCTTGTGTTGTTCAACTTCAAATATACTACACAAATTTACTAAGAAGTACAAGAGTTCTATTCAGGCAGTACTAAAATTCAAAGCTATATATTATCACACTTTTATTACTAACATTATCACTTCACATCACCCTTCTTCCTCTAAATTTCATAAAGCAATAAACTTCATGTATTATCCATCAGCATAAAAATCCCAGATGGTTTTAACTAGGAAACAGACGTACATGGATTTCAAGATACAAGATATTTGGCTTTGTCCAAAAATAATTATTAGTAAACTGATTTCCAAATGAAGGCGTACTATCTGTAATCAAATTGACTGAAACATTAACATGGTACCATTCCAAAGACTTAAGTCAACACCAGAAGATACAAAAGGAAGCGTTGCTTCCTCTTTAAGGACAAGACACACATCTGCCTTTAAATATGTTTGGTTTGTTTTCTGAGGGTTTTTTTTTTTTTTTTGAGATGTGTGTGGGTTCTTTGTCGTCCCCCCCACCCCCCCCGCCCCCAGACACACACACACTCCCTGGAGTGTAGTGTAGTTAGAGAATACAATAATAGCAATGCTAAAG
>JAVKLA010000084.1:35560224-35574445 GCA_034782735.1 Sagittarius serpentarius
CCATCCCACTGGGTGGCGGGGGAGCGAGTGAGCGGCTGCGTGGTGCTGTGTTGCTGGCTGGGGTTAAACCACGACACTGATTCAAGGACATCAGGGAGCCTGCTCTGACCTCCTGCACATAACTGCCTACTGAAGTTCACCAGTGATCCCAATAACCTGAGTTCCACCAAAACACAATTTTCCTTCTAGCCAGAACACCAGGAGGCAGTCACTTTCAATCTGAAGGCGTGAAGAAGCAAGTATTCTACCTTTTTTATGGTAGTTAATTCCAGGAAGTTGTGCTACACTTCTGTTCCACATTTCTCTCATTTCAGCTTCCTCCTTAAGAAAGTTTTTCTTCTTCCTTAATCCAGTGCCCTCTTTATGCAGAACAATCCAGCTCTTACAAGTGTCTCACACTAGTCGCAATATCCCTTTAGGGTCTTAGTAGTTATTCAGCCCTGTGAATTATTCCAGCTAAAGAGACAGAAATTACTAGCAACGTGGCTATGGCAGGTTAATGCATCATATGAGCACTCCCTGTATGCGTCACTGCTCAGTCCGCCGGCTTAGTTTATGTTGCTATAGGAAGTTGTCACTCCGGGTTCTGGGAGTACTAAATTGTAAATTCCCAAACCTTTCGGTTGCATTTGAAAATGCCTCTGCTTTTGTCATACTATAACTTGCTCCAGCCCTTGACGCATTTCTACCACTCTTTTCTCCCACTTTTAACGTTAATTTTATAATAGAGTCTTGCTCCCTTACTGATCTTAATAGTGCCATATCAATGGTAAAACCCCTTTCTAAACCTTCACTCCACTCTGATTTACATGTACGTTAATACATACCCCTTTTTTATCTGTTCTTTTATCACAGCAATGTAAGCGCTACCTGTTGGGTTTTTTTTCCCCAGAGTCAATGCTCTTTTTGATACTTTACCCTGCTATAAAGGTAGGGACCACGTTCCTTCTTTTTGTATGTATAATTTATCATATGGCTGTAGTAACATATTCTTTATTTGAAAAGTGCAGCTTAAGGGATCAAGAGTGTCTGTGTGGCTCTGCCAATACTCTAGGAAATGTGTCCACTGCCATAGCTGCTGCCCCTCTTGCTCTGATCAGATACTACATTCTGTTTCAGTGCAACAGAAATACCACGCTCCCAATAAAATCTGAAAATCATATTCAATTACAAAAATTACTTAAGGTCAGATTTCTACAACTCTTGTTCTCACAAAGCAGCTTAAATTTACGAACCTTACCAAATTTAATCAGAATTATTCACGTTAAGGATTGAACTGCATGTTCTAACAGCACACTAACTTCAAGCTTTTCTGCATACTCCAAATTCTTTGCATATTCCACTTCATAGTTACACAAGCTCTGAACCCCGTCTGTTGTTTTCAGTGTGTCTGAAGATAGGAGAGATGGGCCCAGTCTGAAAGACTGCAAGTAGAAACTCCAAATTATTTTCAACCTTGATCCTCCCCCAAATTTTGTACCCTACCCAATCTCCACAAAATACCAAACTAAACCTCTGCAGCAAATATATTGTCAGTAATACAATTATTTTTCCAAATATTCAACTCTCCATCACTTCAGCTTATTTCTATAAATTATCCCCTTGTACATCAAGCTGTTTTCTACCAGCACATACTTATTTCTGCTAATGTGATGTAAAGACTAAAGAAATGTTGTTCAGTTTTCATGGTGAGTTTTCAGCCAGCAGCAGTTTATTATTTCTTTCAGGCTTTTTTCAATGGACTCAATATGGAGAGAAAGAACAGTGGAGATTAAAAAAAAAAAGGCAAATTAAAAACACAAAAGCAGAAAATAGGAAAAACACATCAAAAGCAGCAGTTGATGATGGCAGTAAAAGAGAGAGAGGCAAAAAGCATACCCATGCAAGGGAAAATACAAAGCTGAAAAACAGAGACATGATTAGAAACCCTGTTACGAAGATGAAACCTCGGTGAAGGATCTATAAAAATGAGACCCAAATCCAGAGTGAGATATTTGTGTAATATAAAGTAATAATAATGAGAAATTAAAGAACATTAAAATGTGTAAAGTACAAGTTAAATACAGAAATTAGAAAGAAAACCAGTAAAAAAAATATATATATAGTGACAGCTCTGTTATGACTAGTGTTCTGTTTTAATGTGATGTAAAACCAAGCACGTGGAAGACAGAGATAAGGAAAATATAGGCAGAGGGAAGTATCTGCTGAAACAGAAATGTGAGACTCAGTAAGTACAGAAACACAAACATTAGGAGGAAAAAAACATATAAAAAGTGGACTCAGTAGGGAGATACTGGGCCCATTTAAACCAGCATGACTTGCTGTTTAAGGCAATCTTTCTCTTTCATTTCAAATATTCCTGATGAAAAAAGAATCTATTTCTGATATCTTCCTACATATTTGCTTATACTTTTAATAGCTTACAATTATTTCACAGCCAAAGAGACCCAATTTACATTCTTAACAAAAAAAAAAAAAAAGTTTACAACCTTAAAAAGAAGAAATAACAAATAAAGGGCAAACTTCCTACCTGTGTGAGCAGAACACAAAAAGTAGGTTTGGGAGTTGTATTTTTAGCTCAGATCCCGAGCGTGCAGTCAAAGTCAATCTTCTGATCATATCACATTTTGGTTTGTATTGTGTAACAGACTCTGAACATGCAAAATGGATTCTTTTGGAATAGCATACGAGCACCAGAAGCATGGCTAATACACCTCAGCCACCAATTAGCATTTACTTCTTGGGACCAGACTACAGCCATCCCAAACTAAAAGCTCCTGAGATGCGCCTTGTCTTCAGCACCAATTGTTTTGCCCTGCTCCTTCAGGCTGCACCACTTGCTGACTTAGACACAGTAAGTGCTTACAGGAACACACGTTAAATTGGTGAAAAGTCCATCTCGTAGACGCTTTAGACAATGCTATTACAGCAAACTTTGCACCTTTATCAAATTCCTACTTTATGAGCCCCAATTGCTACTTCATTGTGTTTGTCAGTTAGCGGCGAAATGCAGTATCGGATCTATTGGTGGAAATGATGCACGACAGCCAAGTTCCAACAATGATAACTGACCTTTCATGGGCACAATTAGATTGCATCTAAATAATTCAAATAAACAGCTAAAGCTACTCAGTTGAAAAATCACATTTTTATTGAGACAAATATTATTCCTATAGAAAAAAAATATTAAGCAGTTATTTTCTGAACCTGTCTTGTGGTCCCGATTGTGCTTTCTGTGGCCGACAGAGCAGATCCTGATTCTCTTAATTATAAGATCTGGAGCTACTGTTCGTTTATAATTGCTTTTGTGAATTGGGAATGAATTGTTTAAATATTTATTGGGCTAGTGGATTTTCTGAAAGGCAAAACAGCATTTCTGTTTATAAAATATTTGCAATGGAAGGCAGTTACTTGACATTTAGAGTTTAAATGTGGTTTATCTGTTGAGTCTATTACGTCTAATGTATAAGTGGCTAGTGAGCTCAATGCCTGCGCTCTCCGCCAGCGCTGGAGCTGGAGGAGAAAGAACAGACACACACATACCCATGTACGCCCCTCCCCGTATATAGCTGCAATCAAAGAAGAAGGAAGGAGGGAGCAGAACAAAAACATGGTTCTCATTCTGAACTGGTGCTAACCCATCCATAGACTAGTAAATCCTCGTGAGTTTACAGGAGTGACTGGCCGAATAAATGCCTGTCTGTGTATCTCAGGATAGGCTGCTTACACATTTTACCGCAGATGTAAACGTTTTCCAGCTTGCAGTCCCTTTCTTCCCTCTAAGGTGGTAAGGACAGCAGAAAAAACCAAGCAGGCAAAGGCACCTTCTCCACAGAGCAAGGCTACATTATGTCATGATGAAATCAGGTTACGACGTCATTTCTTAAACAAATCCATACACCAAATAATGTTAGTCCTGTAGTGTACGCTATTGGTTACAACCTTGCAATCTCAGTGCTTGCAGCAGCACATCCGCAGCAAGGTCCAAAGCGCTGAGCTTTGGACACAACACAGTGGGACTGGAGGGACCTGCAGGTGCCTGACGTCAGGTGAGCACATACCGTGCTCTGCCTCCTCTCGCAGCAAACTCAAACTACAGCCAGCAGGCCAAGTACTACACACAACTACGCAGAAACAAAAGATTTCAGTGCAGTGTTAGATGTACATTTTTCGCAGACACAGATCCAACTATCCCTGATCTCAGTTGCCTGGTTTTTTTTCCCCTCGTGCTTTGTTATGGATTTCTTTATTTGCCAAAAGGCTTATAGCACACCCAGAGAAAACACAGCATACTACTGGGGCACTGTAAGATATGCAGCAAAATAAATAACACATAAAAGGCACCGCAGACCGATGTGACTAGTATTAAGGAAGAGTGTGAATGCCAGTAAATCCTGACTTATTGGGATAGAATGGGAAAGTCCTTGTTTTGGTATTTTGAAATGGAAAAAACCAAATAGTTCGGATGAAGTGCAACAAGCATTTGACTAACCTTATAAAGCAAAGGTGATTGTCCTAGCTTCAAAAGTGCAATTTTTTTGGTCACGTTTGTAATGGCTTGAATCCGGATCAAGTCTTCCACAGTCCCATACTGTACATCAACAAGTTCTGCCTGCAAAGAGAAGGCAAAGTTCAGGCTGTACCTATAACCATGCATCATCGAGGCTGCTCCTTCCACAGAAACAATGGTGTTTGCATAGGTACAAGCACTTGAGCAGAGTTCTGCAATTACCTTTCCCCCCACTTCCTAATCAGGAATACCTGTAGTAACAAAGAGCTTGAGCATTCAATCTGACAGATGAAGTTCTGTCTTTGCAGTTTTCATTCACAATTCACCAGCTGCGATAAAAACCCAATGTTTTTTCGCCACTCGTTATAATAATTGGTGCTGATTCTCATGCGAATGTCCCCTCATTAGCTACAGGAATGTACTTAAAACCCTGTAAGACATACTAACTCACCCCTGTTAATTTTCTTAAAAGGAATTAGAGTCTTGTAAAGCATTTCAGAAAACGAGTGAATGATTCTACTGGTCACTTACGAAAACACACAGGTAATACATACTCTACAAATATATATTTTTATTATGTGGTCTCACATGATTCCTGAGCAGCCTACCTTAACTATTAAAGTATTTTCCTGTAATCCATCGGTTATCCAAGCACTATACTCGGATAACCACAGTGATAACACACTACATTGCTCTGACGTATAAATTTTTCCATTAATACATGTTTTTAAATTATTTAGAGTCACTTCCAACTAAATTAATAGTGTTTGGAGCATGAAGATCTTCATCTCTTCAGTTAGGACACTGCAAGAACATGTAGTAAAGGTCTAAGTTATTATTCAATGTCAAGCATTGGCAGTGATGGAAAACTAGTTCAAGACACGTTTGTGACAGCGTGGTTCCCCCCGCCCCAACCCGACTTTTATTTCCCATAACCCTGCCCAAGCAATAACCACCAGTGGCGGTCGTAATGGATGCTTCTGGCTCAAAGTGGATTCGGGGGAGACGGCTAACACCACAATAGCCAACGGCTAGTTGAGCATGCGGCAGCCCAGGGCCCACTGAGCTCTCCTGCACAGCAGCAGACTGCGTGCCAGGATCTCCCCTTGAGTAGGGACACCTCTCCTCGAGGTTGAGAGGATCCTTATTGCATCAGATACTCAGTAGGTGAACTGGGAATAAACACACTGAAACTTTGAAATCTCAGCTAAGTGATATAAAGGATTGATTATGCACATATAATCCTTTAGACATAAACCGCTGACCAAGTCTGGGACTAAGTCTGGATCTAGCTGCACCTAAACTCCCCTCTGAAAGGGGGTTTAGAATGCAAGGGGGTCCTTTCTGAACCTCATGACTTGACAGAAGGGTCTTCCTGACAGTTTTGCCTGACCCTGTCCTCTATGCAGTAAATAATCAAGCATACCTTGCCATTAAATCTTGTTAAACCACTGTCACATTAACCGCTGAACTTTAATTCACCGTCTTATATCAATAAAATACATTGTTGCTTCTCTCTTGTGAGTGAGGTACCTCACTCCATCTGCAACAGTGTTTTCAAGGATTTTTTTAATATATATTTTTTTTTTATATATATATATATAAAATTTAAGAATGACCAAGGGCATTTTTCTCACACATTTACAGCAATAAATTCTGGTGAAGACCAAGTATGAGGATAATCAGTCTTGTACATTATTATTTTAGAATGTTATGAAGCTCTCAGGACACCATCGAGGATATTCTGGAACCTCTAAAAGTCTACACAGCGTTCACATAAAACACAAGTACAAGAAGACACAAGAATATTACATGAGTGTTTAAAAATTAAAATAAGAGGCGCAGTACAAGATTTCAGTTCAGTTTTGGTAATTTAAGTATAGATTCATTGCCAAAGGTAACAGTTCTGATTTTGGGCATCTCTATGCGAACTGTTTAAATTCTAACAACAGCTGTTCTGGATATGTAGGATGTGTGAAATTTTACTAGATTCCTGAACATGGGTATTTTAGGAAAGCATTTACCCTTCTATAACTGTATCCAAATATTCTGTCTGAGTTTGCACCTAAACGTTTAATTCATACAAAAAATTTGCCAAGGTTCCTGTCTCTTTAAATTTTCAAGTTAACAAGATCCTAAGTCTATAACATGTCATCAGTGCTATATAAACCAAGTATTTAGAAAGGTCAGCCAAAGTTATAAAACACTTCTGTAACAGGCAAACAGCAGATTTAACACCAAATACTGAAATGTAGGAACAGAAAATCTTACACTTACAGTTTCTTCTGAAATATGTGGGGGTTTTAATACTTAAAGAACTTGAAAACTATTTCTTAAGAAAACTGAAGTGGTGACTACAGGCTGAAATCCAATGTAAGTTTTATCCTGTGCAATCATCGTATTTGAAAAGTATGATAAAATCAAGTGAAGAAGTTTTAATACTAGTGGAAGCTATATTACATTTTATCTAATCTGATGCCTCTGGTTATAAAGAGTTCACCTCAAATGAGGAATGGATATTAACCAGTGCACTTCCTTGAAGTTCACACAAATTTTACCTCATTCCGTAGATCTCAGGTTTTTTTTTTAATTTCTACCTACAGACGTGTCAATAGATACACTTTAGTACAGTAATTATTAAGAGTCTCAAAGTCTTACAGCTTGAGAGGTTATATCTAGGCTGATTTCTGGGGAGACCTCTGATCAAATTCCTTTGGACCCAATGCCTTTCCCACTTACCCTCAAGCAAACTAAAAATCAGAGCTTTCATCATTCGTATGACAGAAACTACACTGAATTTTCCCCAGGCAAAATCAATACGCAAAGATATAACATAATGAAGTATCAAACCATTTGCTTCTGCAGTATGCCTGTGTGAAAATGAGATCCCTGCCCATCTACATTCATGTGCTGCTTCTCTTCACAGCATTTTTGCTAGCTGCTCCTCCGGGGTGCTATCCACCACTCTGAAAACAACAAAACTACATGTTTGCACAATTATTAATGCATTTAGCAACTGCCCTTGGATGTTCTTAGTTAATTCATACACGCAGACTGCATCTTCAGGAACTGCTCACCAGTCTTTCCCAGGCAACGTTATGAGCTTAACAAGAGGCAGGCTGAATAAAAAGCCTTACAAAAGCACAGCTCATTTTTTAATTATGTGAGAACCAGAACCTGACTCCCTGCTGCCCCAAACACTCTGCAAACCATGTTCTTTGCTCCATATGCTAAAAGTAAGTCCCAATGCCAAAGATATTACATTTATACATTCAGATTACACATAAGAAGTCATTCCATAATGAAAAAGCAGCTGGGTATAACATAACAAAGAGTTACATGTGCTTTCATTACACATCTTCCACATGAGGGATATGTCAAAGCTCAATATATTAGAATTCTGTCTTTTACCCTTGCCTGAAAATAAGTATCACCTAAGCTTCTTGTTACTGTTCAACTTTAGGGGTACTTGCACACTTACATTTCACTGTAACTTCAAAGTGGTTCTCTTCTCATCACAAATAATTTCACCTTTTTGGGAACCGTGGGTAAAAATACTGCACGTGTCTACCACAGTAAGTTATCACATCCTGGTAACATCACAAATAGCCTAGCAGCTGGAGGTTTGCACAGCTAATCTCAGATCTAACTTCAGTTAAAATGATTAAAAAAAAAAAAGGAATAAAATCCTCTCGAGTAAAATTACACATAGCTCCTCCCCTCCCAAATGAAGTCAGCAACTCACTGGAAGAGTTTGGAACAAAGTCATAACATTTCGGCAGTACAGTCCAGAAACTAATAGGTAAACATTAAATTATAACAAGAGTTTGAAAAAATACTGCTACCCCTTCCTTTCATCTACACTTCAATACTTCAATGAAATTTGTAATAAAAAGCAAAGCATTTTGCACTACTTAGTACCAACATCTCATCAAATACAGTACAGCAACACCAGCTCAGAGCAGTCAGTTTTGTTTTTATTTAATACGTGGCTCAAATAATTGGACCCTTTACTTCTAGCACAAAATAAAAATATTGAAAAAATAAACCTTTAAAATAATGTTAAAGAATCCTATTGAATCCAAAGAGTCCCACCCTCTCAATAATCCACCAAGAAATTAAGTCCATTTATGTTGCGTAAAGTCCTGTTTTGCTCACTTTCCTAACACTTCCAAAAATGAATAAAGATTTTTCTATTCTTTCTTTTTTCTTTTTTAGAAATGCTTGCAACATGACATAAATCCTCATTTTACACATTCGAGATTTTAAAAAAGCAAAATACTCCACACCCAACTACCCATATTTGATAAACTGCTTTCCTTTGGTAGGATAATTCTGTTCAAAAACAAAAGAAGACTCATCCTTTTATCAGGTGCCGAAAAAGAGCATTTGTGTACTTCGTTTAGATATGCAAGGGCAAATCCTCTTACCCTAAAACTGGGAAACTGCTAAAGAATGAGTTGTTTTATCCATTTGAATTGGGTACTTACTCTTTGAATTGTTTCATGCTATGCTGTTTGAAAGATATGACTGTTTAGGAACAAATTGCGATGTGCAACATGGAGTTCAGCAGTATTCCCCCATGCATGAAATGAAGTAGGGGTAGGTAATAAACCAAACATTTTTAGAAAAAGTAATTATTTTATCTTAGACTTATTATTAGTTTCTAAGTCCCAAGATGATGCTCAATGAGTTGTAAACATTCTATCTTAAAAACTATGATAAAATCCTCCCAAACCATTAAAGACGAGCACTCCAAAAATGCCACAATCGAGACAGTCAGTGATCTTTTTCCCAATTTCTTCTACTTATCTCCAAAAGGAAAGAGAATAAAACAGTGTACTTCATCCGGTCAAGGATGAAAAAGACTAAGGCAGGTCTTGGAAAGGAAAAGTACAAAGCAGGTGGCAGCTGGGGTCTTGAAGATGCTGGAATTCTATTTTAAAACTTTGCTTTCTTTGGAAATACTGAGGCAATTAAAAAGAAGATGTTAAATAGGTCAAAAATAATAATGGAAATACATTTGTCATATCACATTGTTATCACTCAGTCCACCTGAATGAGGAAAGGAATTTATTAACAGCATTATACAACTGCATCCAATACACTGGCTAAGAGACGGATTGTGGCTCATTTGCCAGGAGCCCATAAGACAGGAAAAAGGGGAAAAAAAAAAAAAAAGAAGAAAAAAACGCAAAGCCAGTACACCAGGAAGGGGTTTCTCACAATCACCAAAATGCAGATGGAGTCAGTGCAGATAAGAAGGTAGCTCTGAAATGCATCTGGCTCTAGCTATCAAGGCTGGGAATCCCAGGGTAGAAAAGCACCACACGTAAGCAAACAGTTTTACTATAATTTCTTAAGAAATGACATTAAGGACAGTACTGAGCAATCTCAAAGAAATCTTACCTGAAAGGTGTAAACTTCTGCAGAAAACAAAACTAGAAAAAAATGTTCTCTTCTTGATGTTACCTGTTGTTAGTGCCACAGTTCAGTAACCTCAAATTACGAATATACTTTATCAAATACAAATCTGTCGATCCATATTAATGAACAACTTCTACACAAACTATTTGGGAGGTCAGGACCGTAGAAGCTGCACCTATGAAAATGACTGATATTCAGTAGCACAGTCAAGCTCATATCCCTGCCAATTCTGACCTACCCACCAAAAGAGCGTCAGAAATGGATGACCTGAAGAAATTCCAAGTATCAAAGAAAACTAAATATTAAATGCTATGTATACAATATATTTAGGATTGCTCATTCCTCAGTATTAAGTCAATTTCTCCAAAAAGTGCATAAGTAATTCTAGAAGCCTCAACCCCTCAGTTCTGTGACTGTTCAAGGCTTACTACATCGCCTTCTTTCATTCAAGCCAATGCCCTTTATTTGTCCTTCAACATTCAGCTACTATTTTCAGGTTGTTCACAAAATAAAGGTAACAAGAACATCCAATGCACGATCAATCACCAGTAAATAACCTTCAACTAGTCATCCTGCCTAAAGTAAAAACTCCAAAATATATTTGCAAATTGTATCTGAGAATACAGCAGTATGCAATCAGGAGACGAGGCTAACTTTAATTAAACACTTCACTATAATTTATTTGCACAGCTCTGAAATTGAGGCTGAAGGCACCATTCAGCAGAGCATAAAAGTAAACTCAGCTTTGATCTACAGCCAGCTTGGACATCAACAAACGCAAAGAAAGCTGCAAACATAAAACCAGCTCTTCTCTAAAATTAGAGAAAAGGAAGAAAGAAAAGAGCTGTGCCAAGTATGCCAAATCATTTGTTGGTATAAACTCTGCTACGCTTCTGGACAGGAGCTGCTGCTCCCATTTCAGCCAAAAGCATCCCTCCGATAATCAGGGAATGACAGCTGTCTCCCTGTGATTGCTACCACCCAAGCCTCCTTCCTTGTCCTAGTGAGCATGCCAGAGACGAAATAAACAGCTATAGCCATCTTCTATATACTTACTGTACTTGTACAGAAATGTTAATATTCAAAGTTATCTTTCAAACTTTGTCTTTCACTTGGTTCCAGGCAAAAAGAGGGACAGAGAGAGACCTTCTGTGTTTGTGGGGTTTATGGCATGCATCTGACGACTGTCTGCTTCAACTGAAGTGCTGAAGGTTGAACTAAGAAAGTAATGTGCCCAACTATTGATTCCTTTTACAGAAATGGCACTCGCTATGAGTAGGATCAGTCAGTCTGTTCCTTCATGGTTAGGACTCGCAGAAGCCAGGTGCAGGTGCATTAAGTTTTATTTTCTGTACTGTGTTGCTAGGCTCAGCATTATCAGAAGAGAACAAGATCTGAGAAAGCATAACCAAGGTATCATTCAACATTTAGTAAAATAAAGACAAGTCCAACACAAGACAGAAACACATCAGGAAAGAGTTTGAGGCAGATGACAGATTTTTAAGAGGAGAGTTGTCAGGGGTGGGGTGTCACATGAAAGAGTAATCTCCTTTAGAGCTGCTTTTGCTATAAAACAAAAATTCCTCTCTTTAGAACTCAGTTTTCATGCAAACACCATACTCTAGTGCTTAAAATAATTTTAAAATAACACTATCCTTGAAATCCCCTAGTGAGCTTTCCCCTCCCTATTTACTTTATGAAAAATTTGGTAGAAGGCCTCAAAGTCCAAGCACGCCGTCTTCCAGTAGCAAATACTACTTACAGTGTTTTGCGTGTCCTATGACAATTGGCCATTCCCAAAGTGTCTGGGAAATCTTGTTGATAAATCTGGGGTAATAACACAGAAATGCCTCTGTGATATCCTGCGAATGACTAAACTGTATATTCGCAAATAAATTCCCCTGCCTTCTTGGCCATATTTGGACACTACTTATCCAGACTCTGTTTCTAGTAGCACAGGATTCCCCATCCTTGAGCTTCTTTTTATGTCTCATTAGAAAACTGGAATGAGAAAAATAATCTTATGCCTTGAAAAATAATAACCTAGCAACTGAGGCAAGCCAAAAAGAGATGATTTGTGTAATTTGAATTTGAACACGCTGTCTGACCCCAAAAAAGCAAATCATTACATATCGGGATTAACAGAAGCTGATTTTGTTCCATTACAATACCAAGAGATGCACCTGACAAACAATGTCTGGGCAGATTTAAATCACAGAACTTGAATATTGCTCCACATAGCAAGATATGTGGGTGGGGGTCATTAAATAACTAGTTGGTCATTAAATAACTACAGTTTTTTACCTACAAGCATTCCTCTTCAAACAGATTTATGACATTTTTTTCTTCATGGTTGTTAGCACCTTACTCTACAGAGCTTTTCTTTTTTTACTTCAGTATTCCCACTCGGACAATAAAATTCCAGAGTAATTCAATATGACTCACAGGGTCAGCTTACAGTCAAAAAGGATTCTTTGTGTCTAGTTTTTATTACATAAAATTGCACACTGCATTACCGTGGCAGCTAAAACTGTAATTTGTACCAAAACAGGAAGAAAAAAAGATGTCCCTTAACCTCAGTTTGATAAAGTTTGGCCTTGCAGACCAAATTCAGTCACAGACACATTTTACACGCTCTCCCTTCCCCCTCTTCCTATCTGTCCCGCTAACACAGCTCCATTCCAGGCAGGGCTCTACTGAAGCTTCTCCTACAGGTTGCTTTTGCTGTTCCAGTATCATTTTTTAAAAGACTCTGAGGTTTAACTTGTTTGCTTGCTTGCTTTTTACAGTTTATAGCAGGTTTTTTTTCCTACCAACTCCCAGGGAGACTGAATTAAGATCGAAGCCTTTTTATAGCCTACAGAAAAGAACCTCTTCTGTGTTTTATGGTTACAGAGCCCCAAATAAAAGCGAGCTGACACAGCTCAGTTCCCTGTTGATAATGCTCATCCTGTAGACTCCTCCCCCTCCATATCTACTTTCAACTTTATTTTTCCTTCTTTGAATTCATTCATACTTCCCCCCCGTCCTCTGTCCCAAATCACAGTCTTCAAGTTTCGCTTTAGCAGAAGGCAAAACTAATACTTGAATATAACTTCTTAATTCATGATATCCAGCGAGATATCCAAACAACAAATCTATTTTTTTCATCTTTTTAAATCAGATTTAAATGCAAATCTAGTTTTCCAAGTATTCTGAAATAAAACACTCTTATTTTCAGTCACATTAAAATTTATTTTAAAATCTCTAAGAATGTTGCTTTGGTTACAAAACATTAAAGGACATGATATCATTTGATACCTAAAACCCTTTCATAAATTTTATTATTTCAAACTTTCATTACGGAGTGCTGATTATTTCTCACCTCACTAATGACAAAATTTTAAATTCTAATGATTCTGTCTTCTATGTGGTTAATATTATTCAGACCCCCCTCTTTATAAGAGTTAACTGCAAAGATATTTAGTAGCATTAGTCCCTAAAGCACAGTCACATTGATCATACCTTCCAGAAGAAACAGTAATCTGTATTTGCCAGCCTACTTGGTTTAGCTTATTCAGGCGTAATTATTCACGCAGATGTACATTTACAAATTACACAGACTAAGGATAAACTAAATGAAATGGAATTCTTCAGCTGTGATGTGACATCCTAAAAAATAAATCATTAGCTACATATGTACACAGTAAATTATAATGGTGTGATTTAAACCTGGCTGTAAAGTTTTCAGTGAAATGTCAGAACCCAGTCCCATCATGCCACAACAAATCCTCAAGGCCAGACTGCAGCGAGGCGGAGGTTTTATTGGCAACTCTCAAACACGAAGAATGAAAGCAAACCATCCAGAGGCTGCAAACTGTCCTCCTTTCGTGGCCTTTTTATCACATATCGGATAAAAACCAGGCATTCCCTCCTATAGTAGCTACAACCATTAAGTCTTTAGAGAAGATGCCTGCAACCTTACAGAAGGCGCCGAGAAGCGCTTTATATACAAATAGGTTCCGCAGGCTGCAGCAGAAGCTGCCAGCTATTGTAGGGAAGGGTCCATCTCAGCTGGGCAGGAGAGGTTACCGAACGGCACTGGGCACAGTCCCCTCCACCTGTTCAAAACGTGAAAAATAGTGAAACATGAGTTTGTACCTCCACATCCACAGAAGGTGTGACGGGTTGACCCTGGCTGGACGCCAGGTACCCACCAAAGCCGCTATCTCACTCCCCCTCCTTAATTAAACAGGAGAGGGAGAATATAACGAAAGACTTGTGGATCGAGATAAGGACAGGGAG
>JAVKLA010000084.1:35574545-35590758 GCA_034782735.1 Sagittarius serpentarius
CTTCTAGCAACTTTTAAAGAAGCCACCCCTGTGGCCCCCCCCCACTACCAAAACCTTGCCACGTAAACCCATTACAGAAGGAAAGGAATCTTCTGTCTGAAATGACAGGTCGTAAGAACAATGTCCTGTGAATGCAAACACTGTATGTCAAAGACAGAATGTGTGTCAACTGCAGTGAAACATTACACGGAAGTGTTTTTGAATCTAAGTATAATTTAAATATTTCACTTTATAACTATAATACATTTGATATCTTGATTTCCTAGAGAGCAGCATTTCAGCTTTGTTCCATTGTTTCATTTTTAGCATTAGTCTGGCTGTGTTACAGAAATATCTAGAAAATAGCCTTACAATTTTCAGGTTTCCAATTTTTGCCCCAATTCTGAACACATTTTGAAACACTGCAATTTTCATAGGATAAGAAGCCTGTTTCCCCATCAACTTGCATATTAGTGCATGCATAGCATACTGAAATGTGCAGGCTGACTGTATTTCTATGCATGCTTGCTATGCAAACACATAAAACGTAAGTTGTTGTTACTGCAAGTACGTAGATACAGAAAGATAAAACAGACATCTACTTCTAAGATGCAGATAATCACACATATGTACAAGAGGATGCACCCACTGCATCAAGAGAACACTTGAACTTTCAGAAATGCCAATGAGAACTCTGTTTTCCAGAGTACAACAAATGCTCTTTCACAGAGTACTTATAGCCCTTGCTTGGCCAAACATCACGCACTTGAACATAATCAGAGATGCCCAACCACGTAGTGCTGTAAACACGAATCTGAGTGGCAAAGCAGCATTTTATCAAACCTGGAGAAGCAAGTATGCAGTTGTGAAAAGGAAAATTACATTTTTCCTATCTGATGTAAATTTTGTTGGTTTAAGTCAGTACACAAACGTATAGGTCTCTAAATTACCTCTTTAGAAAAAGGACTGGGGAAAAATACATTCTAAACTTACAAACACATTCGGATGAAAGAAAAGGACACCAATGAAAACAGAGAATATACTTGTGCAATAATGAATTCAAGTGGCACAAACGATTGACCAAGACAAATATAAAGAAGGCTGTATGTGAGAACAGCGTAGCTCTATGTGATTAAACAAGCAGATATTCCCATTTCTCAATCACCTAATGTTATGGAAAGAAGACTTATCTTACAAGAGACATGTAGCATGTGGTTCAGGTAAAATTGTACCAGAAAGAAAACCCAGTTCTTTGTTGCTCCAGGCTTTCAAATTTTGTTTTTAAAAATGCACTCAGTATTTTGGATTTGCCATTTGGTCATTAACTGTGATACTGTATTCTGCACTGCTTAGTCATCTAAAGGTTTCTCTGTGGCAGCACCATTCATCTTTCAGAAATAGCTAACCTTCATTTTCAAAATGTTTTATTTTTATGAATAACAGCAAGGATTGAATGGAAGTTCAGGACAGGGCCCTGCCAGATATCATTGCTATAGCGTAATTGGTAGCTCGCCTTTATCCTAGGTATTTCCAACGTTTAGGGCAAAGGTTTCCTGAATTGTGCCAAATTTCACACACAAATTTAAAATTTTGATCATTCATCTCTGCTAAGTGTTGGCAGGAACACCATGGAGAATTTGTGAACTTGGTTTCTGCGCTCTCCGCAGGAATGGAAAATCCTGGAGAAAGAAAGGAAATCCCATGCAAAGGACAAACTGCTGCTTTTAGGAAAGGGCCCAGTGAACTGTTGACCTTGTACAGTGGTATCCCATTAAACCGTATCTCAAAAGCAAAGATGGAAAAATGCTGACATTATCTAAAATGTATGGGAAGTCTGAAGGGATACCAGAAGCTGGACAAGTTGATGGGCAGGAAAAAGTAATCTGACCTCTGACATGACACAACTGATTTCACTGGTAATGCAGAAGCTTCACCATCACTGCAGCCCGGCCAGAGCTCTGGAGCTGGGTCTGAACAGAGCTTCCCTTATCTGCCACACAGCCTGGCATCCAGGTCAGCCTCCTTTACAGCAGCAGAGAAGGGCTCAGTATTATTGTAGCAATAGCACTTTATGGTACAGTTTTCAAAAAAAGCAGTTAGGGACATTTTTACAGAACTATCAGTTACTATAGAAATCTGCATTCAATTCTTTCTCTTCCCGTTACAATCCCTCCTTACCCAGGATGCTGAACAATCAACAAAAAGAAACTAGAAACAGGGAGCTCAGTATGCACTCTCAGCAATTCTGATTCAACCACAAATTTCCTTAACACTCCATCTTCCAACATCAAGTGGTCTCATTCCTGAATTTCAGGAAAAAAATAATTGAGACAGAGAATGCGCAACTGTCATCCTTCAAAATATTCACCAGTTGTATCATCTACTGAAGAGGTTCCCTCCATATTCATTTGTCTTATACATTTTTGGTACCCGTTTTGCAAACACTACGCATTGTGAAGAAATTATCTTCATTGTCTGCAGAGAAAATTGAAAAATTATGAAAGTTTATTCCAGGCAAAGCAACTCTACAGTCATTAAGATAACAACAATAAGATCATCAGGGTAAGATCTGAACTGAAAGGGTCAGTCTTAGCCAGCAGATCCTGAGCCTAACACTGTACAATTTCTAGTTCTAGATTTTTAGTTTGTGTCATTACACGATTGTAGTAATTTCTTCTAGCTTGAAGACGTAAAAATTTTATAGGTAAAAGGACAACATGGACAAAGACATGAAAGAATTTTAGGAATACAAATTTTGGTTAGAAGAATGATATAGTGATTCTTTTGCTAGTAATACGATGTTTAGCTTTTCATACTACTTCATCCTCTAAATACTCCCCAAGTAAAGACCGTGCCTGGCAAGCACTGACCTGCTGTAGGAGGAACATCTCTCCCGGACGACAACGCAGCACGAGCTTTCTTGCATATTTAAGCAGCTTTGCTCTGTAGTAGTCGAAGCCGTTGCCAGACCTCTTCTATCCTTATTCACCTCTGTCTGCCCCTCGAAGACATCAGTGTGAGGCAGTGAATCTTACAGGAGACAAGACTAACTCTATATGGTAACATAATTCAGTGGAAGGAAGATAAATTCCTTGAAGCATCTTCTTTCTCACACACACCTACTCTTGGGCCAGCCACAAGCTGGTGATTGATTAGTCACCTTCTCTTTGAACTGCAGAGCACAGGAACGTAAGAATTAATTATAAGACTGGAACTCATGTATCTCACTGTTAATTCACATTAAGGCCCTTTTAATGAATGAGATAAACACAGTAACTAATATTAATTACATCAGGTGTTAGACATGAGATTTATTTGTATTTAGTGGAAGAGAGAGCATATCAGACAGAAAAAACTAGGAACGCCTAATTCTGGAAAAAGGGAAGATCAATGTGTTCTCAGCTTTGTTTAGTTTGCACCGATTTTTTAATTATTTATAAGTGGATACTTCTCTCCTGGGATTGTAACTGGTGGGCACAATCAGAAGTGCTGTATTTCCAACCAGCTTAAAAGTGAAATTCTGAATGAAAGTTTCTTCTCAGGACATTTTAGTCCAGCCAGTGAACAGGCTCTGGTATTCTGACAGTTCATATATACACTCAATGTACTTCTGCCAACTGCACCTGGATACCACACTTAGACTTGCCTATGGTTAGTAACTGGGTCTTTTTTTGTTTATTACTCTTTTTTACATTTTTAAGAATTCAGTTCTTATCTATTATTTCAACCAGCTGTATCACAGCTGCACATTTTTTCATCCTGCTCTGAAAGGTTTTCAAGGCATTTGCTTCAAAGGCTTTTCTCTGAGAGAGGCCTTCTTCACTTTTTTAGTCTTTCTTACTACTAAGGCTGTGTGTCCAGCTTTCTAGCATTCCTCAAAGCAGTCTCTAGGGAGGTACGTCCTTTGCTTTTTTATACCATAATTCTTCAACAAAGAATTCAGACAAGCCACTAAAATCTGTCCTCACCAAATTATTCTTATAATGGCAGCTTTATCCTCAACTACTTTAGATTACCTTTAAAACCTGTCATGTATGCTTTTTTTAAAAAAAAACTTATTTCCAGTCTTTCAAAGTAGTCATCTTAGAAGATTAAATTTGAACTTCTTATTACCACATCCTAACACAGGCAGGAAATCTTCAGACTTGTTTTGGATTCTCAATGCTACTTTCATTTCAAAATATTAAAAAGACCTTACCAATGAGAAGAGAGTCCTGCAGAAAAGCATTCAATGAGCTGATATTATTATATATAGAAAAAAGTCAATTATTAAGGTTTTGACAAAATGTTGTCCAATATTGAGTGTAAAAGTTATCCTTCTAGATACAGATATCTCCTAAGATAAAATACATTGCTAAGGCTTCAAGTGAAAAGATTTATCACACTGCATCAGAGATTAAAACAGTTGCTTCTGATTCTTTCCAGCTGCCAGCTCTAAGTCACAAGAGACACCACCATTATTTAGACTTTTTCTCTATTTTCAAAAATAATCAACTGTAGTATGTCAGAAAAGGTTGCGGGTTTTTTTGGTGTGTGTTTTTGTGTTTGGATTTTTTTTTTAATTATTTTTATTTTTTTATTACAGTGATTCTAACCCATATTCTTATGGATGACTGACTGATGCCTGGGACTACCAGGGTCAGGATCTTATGACCGTGCTCCCAGGTACAGGATGTATAGGAATGGTAAAATGTAATCTGCCTCCAACTACAGATATTTTTGTATCACTAATGTTCCTTAAAAGGTTGTAGGACTTGATTCTCTTCCTCAAAAACAAACTAAAAAAATGAGAACAAGCAATAGTTTAATCAATATTGCATTTCACCCTCACTCATAATTATCACAAAGCTGAGTAGCATCCAGCATTCTTTATTGTTTACGCATGAAACTGCCTTTTTTTTTTTTTTAAACAATGACGTTATATAAGTACCTTTAGGAACAAGGATTGAGTATTATATAAATACAAAAATGTTTTGTTATTATTCTCATTATATCAGCTGTAGTTGTTTCTTATGTTGTTTTTCTCATCCTAGCAATTTTTTAAAAGCAGATAATATTTGCTTTATAGTCTCTCTGCTGGAGGAAATTTTTGCTTTTGTTTTTAGTGTAAGCAAGATCCCTTCAAGGAGGTTTTAAACCTTCAAAATACTGGAGAAATTTAAAAGAAAGATCCTTAAAACTCAAGTCAAACAGCTCACAGCAGAAGCAGCTTTTTACTTGGAATTCCTCCTCTGAGGAAGATATTGCCTTTGCAAACATAAACAGAACACAGGTATGCTGTCGGCAGGTTCATATTTACTAACAAGATGTTAGTAAGAAAGAAATTACAGGGAGCCGATAAGGTAGCACGAGCAAAGCAAAACATGCTTCATGATTTAGCAGAAAGATTTCCACTTGACTTGGGAGTACCTTGGTATTCAGGTTTCCACCAAACACCCTTAACAAAAAGTGGGCAGGAAAGAAGACAGACTGGGTAGGTACCAACCCAGATATCTACTGAACTGCATAGGTGATTGCAGCTTAGCAGGTCTAAATCATACAATAAAATAGTTAGAGAAAAATATTTCTCAGAGATCCATGCATTTGCAGAAGTTACTTCAACTTGTATTCTTCTCACAGTGACTACTAACAGACAAAATTCAACTCTGGTTACAAATTGTGTAATTCCCATTGATTTCAATAGAAAACATACTTGCACTAAAACCTGAATAAACGACCAAATCCATTTCCCAAGTCCTCAGTGTTTGCACCCTTTGGTTTTTACTATGCAATTGGAATATAATGTTTACGGTTCAATATTGCTCCCTCTCAAGCATTGTACAAGGGCCTTACTGAGAAATGCCTTTAGCTGATTATGTGCAATGGCATGGAAGTGCTCAGTGATCTGTTATGTCTCTAGATATCAAGATGCCTCACCTTTTGCTTTTTTCATTTAAAATCCCTCTTTTACTATTAATGACATTATTACTAAAATGTCATTACTAATATTTTATTAGTAAAACATTAGTACAGTATTGACTCGCAATTATAAAACAGCATTGTTCTGCAGCAGTGGCCCTTCGCATCTTTGAAACGCTGCCCTTCAATGATACAAAAATCTTGCAGCAACATGAACCGGGCTTTTGTGCACAATAAACTACTATTATTTTTAGGGAACTGTACAACTTTATTTATGAATGGTTATGTGATATATGCCAGAAAACTGACAGGATGTTCTGCAGGACATCTCTTCAATGATCATTTTTGTAGTCCTTGACTGCAATTTTAAATTATATAACCTTCACATTGCATTTCACATCTTCCTATATGTGATTATACCAGAGTGCCAGCTATGCTGTAGTTAATGTTGAACGTTGTTTTCTGTTTAAAGGTCAAGTCTATTCTAAAATCCATATTCTTAGCGAGATTGTCTTGAAAATTTGCTGTGCCTACTTGGTATGCAGAGCAGTGGTCTAAATTATGATTATTCGTGGAAGAGGTTTCTGAGAAACTCTTCTATAAATAAAAGATAAATAAAGCTCTGCTAAAACATCTAATGTTACAAAAATTGCATGATTCTTCTCATTTGTGTGTACGTGTTATTCAACCTATAGCCTTAACCATCTGCAAACTGATTTCAGTTGCTAGGGATTCATTTTAGCTACTACAGGTCTCTTCAGAGAAGAAATTTTAGAAAATGTTAATAAAGATAATAATGAACTAAATTGGCATGCCTAAAAGAATTAAATGCACACATGTATCAAAATTCCCTCTAGTCTGATATTCTGCACCAATGTGCCATCGAAAAATGACTGAAAGACTTAGGGTGAGATGCTGTGATTATTTAATCTGAATTATATGCACACTCTGCCTTTGGAATTCAAGATGTGCCAGCGAGTGTTGCAGAAGGCTCATTTGGAAATTTTGCCTGGGGATAAAAATAACCTGGGAAGATTTAAAAATTTTCTAAAACCAACCCGCTGACACCAATCTTAATTCAGAAATATTGTTAAGGAAATTACCACCGATTAGCTAGGGGGAAGATAAAAGATAATAAGGGTGTACTAATCGCATTTCCAGGAGAATGAAACCGAATCAAATGAAGGCAAGCTGTCGGGTCAAGGACCTCCTGATGCACTGTCCCTCCAGAGGAACTCGTAACCTTTTGGTGCAGAGCTAGAAATATAGAGAGCTGCAAGTGCTGCAAGGAAACAGTGCTGCAGTACTGTAAAGACCTAGCAGAGAGGGGAGGGGACTGTTAGGGCTCACAAGTGGGGAGCCTGCCACGAGTGGGAAAGATTAGAGGAGCAGGCACTAGAGGAGAGGAAGACTCCCATCTTCCTGCAGAGTGAAGGATCTGCGAAAGAAGGGGATGGATGAGGAGAGGAGGCATCTCAGCACAGCCATAAGAAAATCAGGTGTATGATAAGAAGTGAGCAAGCCCCCCTCCTTGTGAAAGAGAAACTGACAGCAATCCGAGTCCTGCTTCCCCTTATTCCCATCTTGCCAAGATTGAAGAATGGTGGGAAGGTCACTGAGTGAGCTTAACAGATGGGTTTGTACTTCTCGTATTGCTTCAGGTTGCATTAATCTCTGCGGTGGGTTCTCATTTAGCTGAGAAAATGTCACCAAAACAAATGAACCGGAGCAGGCTGATATGCTATCAACAGATGTAGAGAATCTCTTCTGCATATTGTAGACAGAGGCAAACAGTCGGCATTCTCACTTGTCTGCTTCCTGCAGCCCCTCCAAAACTAATCAAAGATATCACTGGCTGAGTTGGGAGTATTAAATGCCTAAAATCAGCAGACACTTCAAACAGAGAAATGGGTAGAATCAGCCAGGGAACATGGACGATGGCAGGGAAGTGAGGTGACGCAGCAGAAGAGTCCGAGCAGTCAGGGAACAGGGACAGAGGAGGGGTCAAAGTACAAAGGAGACATGGTCGAGTGTTAGGAGAATTGCCTTGCAGATGGGCATGATACATTTCTGTCCATGAAACCATCACATCCCTGCCTGCATCTGCACTCCCATTTCAAGAACATGACAGTACTTGTACTTTTCTTGCATTCTCCCCTGGTTCCTGAACCAACATAGTCCTTTCAGCGTATGAGGTCCAGGAAAGAAAAGTGATGTTTTGTTGGGCCTTCTGAGAGCATCCATGACAAAAAAAAAAGAAAGGACAGAGGACCAGCAAAGGAATGAACAGGGATTTGGTGCATTCAGCAGCCAGTTATTCCTGAAGAGGCAGAGGAGTGCAGTGTAGCATGAGACAATGCTGTATAACATAAGACACTATCTATCTCTGTTTAAAGTATTAAAGCAGAGTTAGGATTGCCAAAAGTTCCTTAACACCTCCATAAAGCAAAAAGTGAATAAATTTAAGGTGAAAGGAAGGTGACAAGAACTTCAGGTCACACAAATATAATTTCAGAAAATCAGGGAATACAAAGCAAACACAATCTTCATTTTGCTTTAATGAGTCTGTCCTTGAATGTTGTCCCAACACACCAACCATTACATCTGCTAAGATTTTTCTCTTTACAGTTGCTAAAGAAACAGGGAGCAGAGCAGACGAATATTGTGACACCAAAACCGAACACTTGTTTCTTCCTGAAGTTCGCTGTACTCGGTGGACCTGCTTTAAACCCATCGCCCAGATGACCCCAGTACCACCCAGCCTTCCACTGCACTTCCAGCCGAGACGTATCCTTACTTACGCTTCGCTGCACTCGGGGAGTCACTGCTCTGGGTGTTAACAGATGGCCTACAATACGCACCTACACTGACACTGCTTACCAACGAGGTACTGAAAGAAGGATGCTGGATCTCTGGGGGTTCACACACACCTCTCCTCGGCTCTCGCCGATGGTTCCCCAGCTCATCCCTCCACTGCTCCGCCGGTGACAGCACACACAGTCACAGCTCTCAGCTCACCGCACACCATGAAGGCAGGGAGCAACACGTTCAGATTCACCACACTACACTCACTCGGAGACTGGCTAGATACTGCTGGACAATGCATTTTTTTGCTTTAACGCATAAATTTGATGCAATGTAATTTCCCTTTATAGATGTACTCTGTTGGGCAGAGTGGCTTTCCTGTTTTCATCAAGCAGACAAAAGGTTTATACTCTATAAAAGGTGGCTGATACTTAAGTTTTAATCAAAATATATTTCACGTATGTTATTTTTACCTTAGACTGACCTAGTCTATGATATATTATTTACATAACTGTTGCAATATCTATTTCAAAACCGCCTAGACAGCCCTCTCCAGAACTGTAGGCTGCCCTGCCTGTCACCATGATGGGTAAACAGTGTCACCTTTTCAGGGCCCGATGAAATATAGAGAAATAGTAAAGTGCACCATCCATCACAATGGCACTAAGTAGGGTTTTGAAGTAGATTTCAGATCACAAATTCTCACATTTTTACTCACAAATGCTGTTTAGACTGTTACCAGAAAGCACAAATTGGAAGGCTCATATACAATGGCCATATGATAAATGGACATGACAGGTGGTCAAAGAAAATGAGTCTTTCTATGCTACAAATAACCTTGTCAACATGAAAGTAGAGCTGTAGCTCTGCTGGTAGCCAGACTGAAATAACTTAATGGTTTTATTTGCTTGAACTTCTAGCAAACCAAATATACAAATGAGATACAATGAAGCAGCAGCATTGAAGCAATATTAGCAATTCAACCTGATTATATGACACACAATAGAAATTTTCTACTAAGGAAGTGTCGCATTTGAAAGAAAATTATTCAGATTATGAGTAGCTGTTACAAGAATACCTTTTCACAGGAAAACCCTCATGATTTTGCAATCACAACCCACTGCAAGATAGTCAAAATACGCAACTTGTAGTTCCACTGCAAGCAATCAAGTCACCCTCTGATGGCTGAACCCAGCAACATCCACCACCTGCTACTTCTCATTTAAAGTTTTTCTGCTTCCTTTAGTTTAAATAGTAGAGATTACTGTGTAGGATTGAAAGCCAGGAAGGTGAGATCACTACCAACTTGTCTGTAGCCTAAACAAATACGGAAATTTCCCTTTTAGGCAAAACTCTAGATTTAAGGACACTTCGGGTAGACTTTTTGAAGAATAAAAGGAAATATCTGAAGTTTTGTGAGGGTGCTAGGTATCTCAAAGAACTGACTGTAAAACTGTACACAGAGTGTCATTCTTTGGCTCGAGTACAAGCTTCAAGTTTTGCCAAAGTCGAGGCCCAGCCCTAGTGATGAGTAAAACACAGTGTGTGTGGTCCTCATTTCTGCAGAACTCATAAGAGAAAACTGCCCTGAAATATAACTGAAAGTGGTACATGTGTTGCTGGTAATAACATCAATAATTTTCCCAGAACATCAGATTTCCTTTAATCTGATGATTTTGTTAGCAACACATTGATTTTCATGAAATAAAATCTCAAAGGCCACAACTGTACTTTTATCTCATTACAGTTGCTCTTATTAAGTTACAATGAGAAAACAATATTACATATTGAGTTTCTAAGTGATAAATATGAGAAGCCAAACCCATTCATTAGTACTTTTTACTTGCCCATGGAAAAGTTAAAGCATACCATCGTGCAGGTTAGGATCTACTCTTTCTTACTTCATTTCACTTCTTAACAACAAACTGCAACTTGAAGTTGTTGCACTGACAGAGCCCCAGAACAGAGGGTGTATGGAGATAAGAACCGTGAGACTCAATATGGAAAGTAGGCATGTAAGGTACACAAAACCAGAAGATGGAGAGAAGTCTCTCTCTCCCAAAGGAGAACAAGAACTCCATTCCTTCTCCTCTCTGGAATAAAACCCTTGGACTAAAAAGCTTCAATGCTTTTAAGAAAGAGAAGCTGAAGGTTGTGGACTTCAGGATGAGAAACTTAAGGATATGACATTCTACCATCCCTCATATTTCCTACAATCCAAAATTAAAAATTATACTAATAATCCATAAAATGGGTTACTTAGCAACGTTCCCCATTTTGACTCATTACAAGATTTCCACAGTGCATTACATGTTATCAATAAACATTGTGGGCAAGCACCGTCACAAACAAAAGGAAAATACAACAGTTGCATTTTACTGTTAGAAATTCAGTAATTGACATGCTATAAATCTTAAAATATTCACAAAGTATAAAGGTATTTTGGAAAAGGTATCCTCCAACCTCAAAGCTATTCACAATCTTTTCCTATATAGTCTATTAGTGTTCAAGTCATGAAAACAAATGTCTTTTAAACAATAAGAAACCACGATGTAAAAAACCCTGCATCACTGGAAAAACACACAATATTTTAAAAAGGAGAAAGACAACAGTAACACAGCAGTGAAATTGCAACTTTTACATTTCAGAAATAGGAAATCAGAGCTAGGAAAGTAAACAGAAATGATGACCCCTTTGTGGACCCCCAACATATTTAGAAAGCAAATATAGGAAGGCAGACAGTGAAGACAGTAAAGAGGATAAACCAAGATAATCCAAGATCTTATTTCACTTGGCAAGTAACAAATCCCAATAGGCAGGATCTTTTCGCTGACAAAACTCCTAGCAAAAGCTACAGTGAGATAAAAATACAAATCGAGGTTTTCAAGAGGAAACAGAGCAGATGTGTCAACTGAGTTGCCACAGAACAAAGTATGTGAGATCCACGACCGTAATTCAGGAGATCCAGCTATCAGCCCGGCACTCCCGCTGGTCTCACTGCAGAAATCCTTATCTCTACCCTTTCTACAGGCATCCCTCAAACCACATCAACAAGGGTAAAATGTAGTTCAAGACACAGCTTTCAGATTTTTACACCCAAGCAAGAGAGGCCAATTCATAAACTCAGATACTTTTTAAAAAAAAAAAAAAAAATCCTATGAAGCATTCCAGTCTGACTAATTTTTAAGTTTGAATTAAGATTGGCCACATCCTGTTTTACCTAAGTATGTTTATTTTAAGGCTGGGCATTTCACTATGTGTACTTTGCCAGCCAAGTTCAACAAAAGCTGACGTTTTCCAACTCTGTTTCACCACAAATGACAGAGCCAAATGGTCATATTACCTCAAGAGTTCCTTTGGCAGAGTAAGCTGCATACGAGTACAGGAGGTCTTGACTATGAAGCGTTTTGGTCTCTCTGTTGCATTGTTGTCCAGTAGGATAAAAGCATTCACCGCTGTTTTTCAGAGTTACTGTGTTTGAAGAAGATCCCGGCAGGTCAAGCAAAACAGAGTAATTTACCAGGTGGACATCTTCAAGGCCTTGGGAATTCCACTGAACCAGAATTTTCATTGCAATGTCTACATCATCTTCTCTAGGGAACCGTAACAAATCTCTGGAAAAAGCACACAAGTGAACACAGTTTTAGTTTATATCCCACCAAGACACGTGTACCTTGGTATGAATCAGTCCATAATTTTATTCATAAGGTTATCATCAGACATGCAAAAATTTTTTTGCAAATAATTTCTTACCAATTATGAGACAAAAGCAATTGCTTTTAGGAAATAAAAATAAGAAAAAATAATCACAGGAAACATATCCAATTTAAACAACGAATCAAGAATCCTACAGAAATTATCACAGTGATTGTTTCAAAATTCATCTCTGTGGTGTTGATCAAGTTTCTGATATAGCATCAATTTAACTAGCCATCGAATATGAAGAACACAATCTGAAGTAACGTTTAAAGGACTTCAGGGAGGGCATGATGCTGAAAATTAGTTGTAATTATATGTTTGGCTTAAATTCATCAAGTAAAGCAAATTTGCTAAACAGAATGGAACTGTTCCCCCAAATATTGGGCTAGCTGTCAGAAAGTTCTCAGATTTCCTACCTGCACTGAAGGACTACCTGAGCCAGCTTGGCAAGCATACGACACGGGCCTGGAAGTTATTTTGGCAGTATGTACCAGACGGGCCAACTGAGACTTCAGATGGGTTGGTCTGGGCTTGCATCACTGGCTTTGTAACACTGTTTAACACCTGCTACCAGATGGCCACAGGATGAAAATGGTGACGGCACTGAACGAACACCCTCCTCCCCAGCAAATGCTGAATGATAGGAGATGTAGACACCATTTTAAAGATAACTTTAGAGGACAAACATGCTGAAGGGACAATTAAAGGCTTCCCCTACTTACGTAGGCAAGCACTTATGCAAACAAAGCAGGGCATAAATAAAAAGCAGCAATATTTAAATACAGCACAAAAAGTTGATGGTATATTTGCTAAATTTTGTGAGGATTTCCTTTTTTTTTTTTTTTTTTTTTTTTTGTCTGTGAAGCTCTCAGGACTGAGAAACAAGACTATAGATGACAGAGGTATTGATTTCCAAGCACAGAGATACTGACACTGCCTGAAACTCTTGTTCAAAATGTTCTCTTCACAAAAAGGCCAGTGATATTTAGATGCTTTAGGGTCTTTAACAGAACCTTAAAAAATACCCTGTTTGCCTTGCACACATCAAAAGCAATGGCTGAATAATGCAAGGTCTTTTTAAAACCATTATTGCAAGCGATAGGTATTTGAGAACCCCACCAAGTGCTTTACGGGCACCCCCATGCTCTTCAGAAAGCAGCTGCGATGCCGCAGGCAGGATGCTCCTGGCCGAAGGTACCGACACTGCTTCCATCGGGGTCTGCACTAACCCCAGGGAGAACTCTGCAAGGAAACCTTATGACAGAAAGCAAGCACAAAGACTCCCTTTTCCACCCCAACAAAACTATCTTGTGGCTCAATAGACTTTTAAAAATAGAACATTTACTGCCTAGATAAGATCAACACCTTAAAAAGGCAAAAAGTGAAGTTATAACACTTATTACAGTCTAGAAATGGCTCAAAAAATGGTACACCACATTCAAATGTCTAACGCCCATCACCACATTATATGGATGCAATAATTATTCCAACATCCAAAGGATTTAAAAAATGTACAAAAATTCTCTGTTTGAAGAAATATGTTGTATCTATCCCAAGCTGCACTGCAACAGCAAGGTTATTCGCATACAAAGTTCAAAATCTCTACAAGAACACCGGACTTATGTTGAAGACTTCAGAGATCCTGTCAGGAGGAATAATTGTCTTGCAGATTTAATCTTTTTAAATTATCTAAAATAAGTCTTCAAGCAGTCTGCACAAAACAGACGAGTTAATCCAATCTGTAGTATATTACCAGTTTCCAATTTCATCTCCTGTGCCTGCTAATGCAACGACATAAACTTGGGCAGTGCAGAAATACAGAAAGTTGTTTGATTAACACAATATCTGCATTTCCCTCAGGTGATAGAAACATTAATAGAATAAATAATTGAAGAAACTTATCTCAGGCCAGTAAGGTTATGGCACATTGCAACAAGAAGTACTGAGTTTCAAGAAAAGGAATTAAGCATTAAAAGAAAAAGATAGAATGAGCAAATTGCTCCCTTAGTAACAGAAGTAAAGTTACTTTCCACTTCATAATTAAATAAGCGTATCTTTGAAACTTTTGTGACAACATATCTGATTAAAGAAATGAGTACACTCACTATTTACTCCATAATGTCTTTATAGGATGTTAAAATCAAATTGCAAATTATGAGCACACATTATATCACAATAAATCAGCACATATTAGACTACTTTGATAAATCTTATGAACATCACCAGAAAGATTTTTTTTTTTTGCAGATTCCTTATGATCACTGACTTGCACTTGTCTTTGATGTAATTCTGCTGACTGCATGGACTTAAAAGTCAGAGGTAATTTAACTCATTTTTATGATGCTATCCAGCTGGATAATAGCTATAACATGTAAAACCAGTATTTCCTAAACCCGACCAAAACTGGAAAAGTGTAAAGTTCGGCAGTTCGTCCTGGAAAAATCCCAACACTTCACGTGTACTTCATAGTCCGTATCTATAAATTGTCAATTAACTTGCTTCTTAAAAATTCCAGGGCTCTGAGGTTCATAGCAGTAAGGTTTAAGCAGCGCAAAGAAACAGGCTGTCGGGATGACTGTGTTTCTCACTTTTGCAAGTGGCTGCATACGCAGTAGGAATCAATAGCAACACAATTGCCAATTTCCATTTATAACACTGCCTTTACTAACATCAGCCAAATTTTTGATTCCCTTACTCACATTAAAAAGATACTTTATTCAGCTACTTGTTCAGGTTCAGTCAATGCGAATAACCACAGAGTTAATGGGCACATCTCAGTTGCTGTAAATCTGCATTATTTATTGAAGTGGAGCCACCACAGACTTAAGATTGGGTCCCAAGTTAGAATCAACATTAATAAATATGATAATAAGAGTATGAATAATACTGTGCCTTTATCAGATGTTCTCAAAGAGATTTCCACAAGTTACTTGCCTCTTTACTTTCTAATATAGATCAGATATTGAACTAATGTACATCTGAACAGGACAAACTTGTTTCATGAGTATTCTGCTCCATCTCAAATACGCTTGGTTCCTGAACTGAAAATAACAGATAAAATTGCACTTTAAACTCAGAAAGCGTACCCTTCTTCACTTGAATAAGGTAAAGTTTACCCACTTTGATATGATGACAAGATCAAGAAAATGTTTAAGAAGACACATTCTTCGATTTCCTGGGTAAACAAGAATCAAAGAATCACAGAATCGTAGAATGGCTTATAGAATGGCTTGGGTTGGAAAGGACCATCAAAGGTTGTCTAGTCCAACCCCAGCCTAAGTCATATTTTACTGCCTGATCAGCTGAATGTCCTGGTCAGCGAAGAGCAGCAGACCACGATTGTTGAATATTCAAAGTTTTAAAGATAGGAAAAGAATTTGAAATAAGACAAAGATACATCTGTAATAAAGCCAGGCTTTCTGCAGCTTCAAAAGACCAATCTTTAACAGATGATTATAAAAGATCAATGAACACACGCACGCGCGCACACACACAAAATACAGAAAATTCATTTTCAAATTGGTAACCATGGGGAACATGGACCTGCAGTAGCTCAATGGAAAGTCATCTGTTATAACAGCACTTTTTTTCAACACACCTTGCTAAAGAAGAGAACAAGGTACTGCAAATAAGCCAGCTGTTCATTGCTGATGATACACTGGGACACTGTGGAACACCACCCAAAGGATACTGAAAAATTAAAATAGGTCACTAAAACAATCAAATGATGGAATAATTTAACTGTATGACACAATTCCTGTGACGGGTTGACCCTGGCTGGACGCCAGGTACCCACCAAAGCCGCTCTCTCACTCCCCCTCCTTAATTAAAC
>JAVKLA010000084.1:35599511-35617811 GCA_034782735.1 Sagittarius serpentarius
CCCCCCACAAACAGGCAGACTCAGAATCATTACATATCAACAGTCGATTTCCGTACATTTTCTTGTCTCTTTTCCTGCAAAGATATTATGATTCTGAGTCCGAGTTTGCTCTTAATGTGGTGTTAAGGAAGCTACAGACTGACACAAGGACACAAAACAGCATTCAGTAATTCAGCAGCGGAGCAGGTTTTCACTGGGTATGCACAGAACATGGTCATGTTATCTACACTGCAGAAAATAAAAATATTGGCATGGTCATCCTGTACTGCTCCTTAAATCTATTACAAAGACAAAGTCATCTATTAAACTACCTACTAGCTGGAGGAACTCTGGGAGGCAGATGGTCTATTTGTTATTAACATGACATGAATACTTGTACTCTTGGTAACAAGCTACCTACATGGATTATGCAGACACAACATTTCATCTCAAGTTCCTTAAAAATCTGTGACATTAACACATACAACACATTCACTGACACATAAAAAGGGTAAATATTGAAATGGAAAAACTAGTAACGGGTTGGAAGTCTAAATATATTTAATCAAGCTGAACCATACAGAGCAGCTTCAGATTTTTTCATCGGGGAGAAAGAAAAAGTAAACCCACAGCTTTAGCAGTGTAGCTACAGCCAAAAACACCTCAACAGAAAAAAAAAAGTAAAAATTGACAATTGTAACTATACTTGAAGCAATAGCCACTAAAACACAGGTATCTGTAAAGTCTGTGGGTTTGGGAAAGTAAAGATAAATTGAATTGAATTTTACTGGAATTCTTCAGAAAACAAATCTACCTTACTTAGTAAATATGGGAACACAGTAACAGTTTCACTGCAGTCTAACCTGGATTGGGCCCATTCAACTTCTTCCTCCACCCACACCCAAACGGTTCAGATTAACGGCCCATATTGCTGCGTATTCACTGATGCTTTCAATGCAAGCAGAATTCTGCCAAAAAGAGAGAAACACGACAGCGAAAGACTCAACAATTCATGTGCATTTATTCCTCAGAGCAACACACTGTAATACCAAGTTAGAGATTTTGCACGCATCTATTTTAATAAAATGGTTTAAATTATACAAGTGCAAATCCATATGTAGACATTATTTTAAAGCGGTTGTTCTGTTTAACGTGAAATCATGGCAGGCTTTTCCTTCTCTACATTTTCTGCTGGCTGAAGGCATGCCCACAAGCAGTTTCCATAACTCCACTGCCACAAAGCAGCAACACGTCACCTCAGCACAGACTGCAAGCTCTCCCCCAACCCCAATTAAAACTATATCCAAGTAAGCCTCCTTTTAAACCAAAATATATACCCTTAAATTTAGATCAACTCCTTCAATTTCTTCCAGGGCAGAGACAACTAGGTTAGCATTCATTGACTCCAGAATTTTTGTTAGATGCTTAATCAAGTTACTGTTAATTAAAACTTCACTTTAAGTACAAGCAACAATTACTATGAGACCTGAGCAATTCAGGGCGTGTTAGAAGGCAAAAAGGAGTAGAAAAACTACGTTACTGTGAGCCTTGCTGCTGAAGAAAATAATGATCTGGAAATGCATGCAATATTGAGTGAAACAAATTGTGGATTTAATTCAATCTGATCGCCAATTAAAATAAATATCACATGTGGTTAAGCTTAGAAATTCACTTTATTTGAAATCATTGTAACAGAACACAAGGGAAGATGCTAAGCATATTTCCAGTGAAGTTAATAGTTTTGTCAACAAAATACACTATTAGCTGTGATATTTATGCAAGCAATAACTTCCAAAGTGCCTACAGGATTTAGGAAAGCAAAAAGACTAAAGCTTCTATTTTGAATTGCATGTGGGAGCATCTTTTCTATATACTGTTTCAAATAGCAAATTTCCCTAGCTAACAGCAGTAACGCTATATATATGCAGAGTCTTGGTATACATAGAGTAAGAGCAAAAAGGCTACAGTCACTCAAATATGTGCCAGTCACTGTGAACTAAGATAAAGTCCTTAAAAATGGTTATTTTAAAGAGAAAACTCTGTTTCTTCATCTTTCTCCTTCGACTCTATACTGTGAAAACTGTCAAATCCTGCCTGTATCTCCTCTTCTTTCTAGGTTTTGCGATTTGCTTTGGGTTTGGGTTTTGTGGGGCGGGGTGGGGGTGTCACCTCATGTCACATACTTTTTTAACCATTCTCTGTTGGAGTTTTTCTACCACCTCTCCTTACCATCTTCTTCCCACTACAAACTGCCCTTTGGTAACCTCGGTCTTTTGACGGTTTCACATCTGCTCTCTTCCTTTACCACATTTCACCCCAAAATATCCCTTGTCAACTCCAGCCCACTCTTCCACCATAACACGCTGCTCTACGTACTAAGCTGATAGGATCAGCAAACAAATAATACAATGTATTTGAGCCTTGGGACCAAAAAATGACTGATTCGGCAAATACACCTCGAGTGGAGAATGGAAGAAAGAATTCAACTTGACAGGAGAGCTGGACCACGTACACCAGCCCTTCATCCTGCACATCGCGAGAGAAAGAGGAAATACTCCAGAAGTATAGGCTTATAAAAATAATCTGCTTCCAATATCCAGATGGTGATTGGGGAGAGGAATAGCCTAGCTTGCTGGAAGTGTTTTCCTGCCTTTGACTCAGGTTTTAAAATTTTAGTTAAAGGTGATGTCACCTGAGATGACAGTTTGCTCTCTAGGCTAACAAAAGGCACAAATTCTTATAAAAATAGGTGAAATATTTTTCCAACTTGATAATTAGGTTCTAAATTTTATTTGACAATATTACTCACACTCTTCATGACTAATACACCACCTCTCATTTGGAGGAACAAAAGAGCCCCTTATTTAAGAGGGTTTTGGGTTTTTTTTTGGTTGGGGGGCGGGGGGAATCATTTTGAGAAGATTTTGTATAACTCTGATATCCAGAGGTAGATGTGAACATTTACAGAGTTGAGAAATGGGAAATGAGAATAGTCTTGCTCTGCATTATCTTATCTTTGGCCACTATATTAGGATGTGCAGGTTAATGATACATTTATATGAAGACAACAATAGCTTTATAGCTTCCTGTATAGTACATTGCTAGGATGCATTTTTTAAATCATCAACAAAATTACCCTCTCTAGGTATATATATAGTATACCTATCAGCAACTGGAAAAACTGGATTAATCAAATTACCCCCAGTCAAGATTTCATTTTTTTTTAAAGGATGGTTAACATTAGAATCGCAGATCCATATTTAGACATATAAAGTCTTGAATTAAAAATGGTGAGCACTGAAAATTAGGTCACATATGTAGGAGTTTTAAAGAGTTAAGTAGCTGGTTTAGAAGCCTATTTCCTCCTTGGTTATAAAATCTTCCTGTGGAAGACTGGCAAGTCAGCAGCATCGTGTGTTTCTGAGGTCAAGACGTGTCTTACCTTTCAGTACCCAAACGGTTTATCCTCTTCTACCCGCTCAGGCCTCAGCCCTATGTCTCAAGAGGCATACCAAATGCTCTGCCCTCCAACATGCTGCTAGCTTATCAGTACTGGAAGTTCCCCCAATAAACTCATGCATCTCCAGCTGCAGCTGTTTCCACTAAAGGGATTATTGTCCCAAGCCCTCCTCTATCCCTTTGCCCTCTACCTGAAAATCACTGTTTATTCAGCTCTGTTGATGGAACAGTGAACCTACCTCAATCAAAATAGACTGGGTTTATTTACACATTTTAAACACTACATATTTGTTAATCCAGCTCATCAACTAGCTACCAAACTATTTTTCTGTATCAAGTCCTCTCTCTAAGACTCATTACAATCTTTTAACAAGCCACCATCCCACACAAGTCCGCTTCCAGCATTTCTCTAGCACCCACAGTAGGCACCGGCTATTCTGTTTCCTGAAATGAAATCACCACATCAAAATCTTCTAGCTGAATGCGCCTGACCTTTTTAAATGTGTGCTATTAATAAGATAAAATAAACTGCAGGACTCCAGCAACCAGGTAAAAAAACTCAGTAAGTAGCCAGGAGACGACATGAAATGAGATCAAGTGTTCTCTACTTAATGAAGTAGACTATCTCCTACAACTAAAGCAGCTTTCAATAACCAACATACGCTTTTACAATACAAAGATACATCTGCACTGGTGAATGAATAGAAAAAAGCATAAAGGCAATCAAAGGCACATTGTTTCTATCTGTTCATATTTCCAGAACAGTGATGCATGAAATAACGATTGTTAATATACAGGTTTCCACATGCTGCTAAATTAAGGATAAACCTCAAACGGGACTAACTGTAAGAGGAAAATACCTACTTTTCTTCCTATAAAAGTGCAAGTCTTTTACATAAACATCTAATTTTAAAGCAAATTTTTTTGTTCAAAAGTCAGATAGATGTATAGAATATATATAAACCCACAGGCACAACTGGTAAGCCACACACACACGTGTGCAAGAGTGTGTGCATGCATGTGCACGCAGCATAAACTGCTGTGACTGAAACAAGCCCGACAACTGCTTAATCTGCAGCTGTTATTTTCCAATTTAAGACTGATGGCAGAAACACCAGAAGATTTCAGTGCAACTCCTGATGACAGCAAGCAAACAAGATGTTTGGAACACAACCTGCTTTCTCTACCGTCGGACACTTCTAGCTACAGTTCAACTTGTCTCCTGCCAGATGAAGCATGAACCCCAGGAGACACAGCTACAATGGGCTGCTCCTTCCACCCGGCAGCGTCATTCACCAAAGCCTGGGCGAAAGGCCCCGCAACAGCTTTCAGCTGCTGTTAGTTCCCATTTTAAAAAGGGAAAAATACACATTAGGCTGTCCTGCTGGGTAAACATATTCACCTGTTTCTCCGGCTTTCATTGTAAAATGCGCCTTTAACTCTGCAGGGTCACAGCTGCCAAAAACATAAGAAGATTGAAAGGGAGAAAAATAGACATTTTGTTACCAACTAAAAAGTTTAAGTAAAGAAAAGCAACACCTGCTTTTCCCATTTGCAAAGATTAGTCTTCCCTGAGTATTTGGATTTTAACACACCATTTTCCAAGACATGGAGAAACTACCAAGCCTATTGATGGTAGTTTATGGCTCCTCAGTATCTTTTGGAAATAAGACGATTACAGAAGTGTTTTCAGAGCGGCAAAAAAAAAAAAGAAAAAAAAAAAAAATCCCGCTATCCAACAAGGTCAAAAATTCACTGAAATTCAATGTAAGCTCCTAAGATAAAAAAATTACAGGATCGCCTCACATACACTAAATTCTCTCTGGGTTAAATACATAGCAAAGCTGCGCCCCTGTATTCAATCCCAGAAAGTTATGGTATCACACAAAGGGTAAAGTTTAAATTAATCAAAGCCTTTCTACATATTATCTTCATATTCATCAGTTCCACAACATGACAAAGACACATTACAAAATCCTAGCAAATGTCGGCACTTACAGAAAGCATTATTTGCAGTATGCTTCAAAAATCTTCTAATGCCAAAACCAACTGTAATGCTCTGTTGCACTACTCCTACGAAGTGCTCAATTCAGAAACCCCTGTTTGTACCAGAAAATACATTTGTCAGCCATTATTCATAAACAGAAGCTGGAGCAGAGGAGCAAAAGTGCAAGACACAACAAGCTGCCAGAATACCATTGTCTATGAACAGCTCCCATTTTAGGCACATCAGTGTAATGTGGCAAACTATCAGCAAGATATTTACAGGATAAAATTGCTATTAGCAAGACAAGCAGATAGTACTTGAAATGTCATGTATGGTTCACAGTGGAGCCTCTCCTCCCAGCTTTATTCTCGAATTCCTACAGAAATGCCTACAGCATCAAACAAAAAGTTTCTAGCCATGCAAATCTATTTTGCATTTATCCCAAGTCTTAGCTCCTGAAATACTCTGATGTCAGATTTTCAGCTTTTATTAAAAAATACTTTAGCTCTTAGGATTACAAAGGAGAATGTGACAGAAATGACCCAAGAACACTCAGCAGTCAGATAACAAATTAAACAAGTATTCCTATCTAATAGAATTATTTTCATTGCTTGAGAAAGAAACAACAAAGAGAAGATGAAACGTTTTGCGATGTGGTGTTGGCAATTCTGCTTTGTCTGATATTAAAAAAAATTACGGTAGCAAGACAGTCGCACAGAGGGACAGCGGTCTCACACGTCTTTGATCCGATACTTCACAAGCTCCCGTGGCATGACCCAGCCTTCCCTGTGCTGCCAATGAAGGGCATGTTTGGGGCCACCATTGCAGGGCCCGGACCGAAATGTCACTTGCTGCTGGCCAGCTCTGCTGCCTTTGGGGTCCCTTCTCTTGCGGGAGCCTGGTGGCAGCTCAGAGCATTCACGAAGCACTAGAAGACATTCAATACACGTGGGGTTTTGGACTCTGCCTGGAATGGCTGCACTCCTCTAGTCTAGGCATGCGATCACAGTTACAGTAAATAAAAGCAGTGTATGGAATAGGAATACCCTCCACCTCATGCTCTCTGGATAGCTGCTGCAGGCCACACCATAGGATCTATGTTTCTGCAGAGAGATGGAGGAAACCAACGGGGTCCAGAGTATTGCAAACACTGAGCCAAACCCCACTTCGATTTACACTGATGAGAAGAAAAGGACATAATAAGAAATGTATAAGCCCCACTCGTTTGCTATAAAATAAACTATTCTAAACAACAAGAAGCTTGTTCTGGAAAAACCCCAGGCTAACAATTCAATTTCTGACTGCAGAGATATTACCTTGTTAAACCAACAGTCAGTGAAAGGCTTTCACTTCCTCCTGTAAATGTGTTCCTAATCCTTTCCTTTTCCGCTGTAATCCTGCCACCAGATGGAAGGCGCATCGTTTGGCACTCGCAAGGGAAAGAACAAGGAAAGCCACAACCCCACATACGGATTTCGACTCATTTCAAACATAAATAGTTTAAAGTTACCGTCTGCACTTAAACTGAAGGGAGTATTAGGCTTAGCAGCGCAAGGAAACAGCAAGCAGTCCCTTACATACTGTTACTAACGAAAAAGAAATACAGTAATGGTTTTAAGGGGAATGAAGTCATTCATTTGAAACTGTGCCGTGAGTATAGCAGTAATTTATGTAGTTACCTGTTACATTCTTTAGACTGTAAGAGGATATCCAGCCGATACAAGATTTATTCTTTTAAATAGCACTTCCTTCTTGAAACAGAGAGCAATCCAAGGAGGGTACAGTTTTGTTGTAAGCACTGTATACACTGTGAATAAATTTACTATAGAAAAAAGGAAAAACAATTTAACTCTTCAACCATCTGCTATAGTGTCACCCTGCTAATTTAAGACACAGTCAAGTCATTTTGATGAAAGCAGAAATTTTATCAACTTCAGTGAGAACTCTGAAAATCAGCAGAACGTACAAGTGAGAAAACTCCTATTTATGTCTGGAAAACTTCCCTCTGTTCCTTATTCACCCAGTCCTCTGGCACTGAATACGGATGTTTTCTCTCCTGTTGCTTCTGACAGATTAAGCAATTTCAGAGTTGTCCATAATTAATTTTGGCATGAAAGTAACTACCCTTGCACAATCTGGAAGACAAATGAAATGTCAGAGGAAGGCACCCCAGAGTAATTTGTTTCTTGCGTTATCTGCAAGAAACAGGTGTAATTTTTAACAGGTGTGATAGGACAGCACAAGAGAGTGGCTCACCACTAGACATTTAATAAATGTAAACATAAGAGAAATAGAGAAGTACTAAGATACAGAGAAGTACTAAGATACAGAGAAGTACTAAGTAAAGGGTAGGGAGAAAAATAAAAATTTATTAGTAAAACAAAACAACCTGACCCCAGACCCAAATCCCAAACAGTCCTTAGGTGAGCGACACATATCCGAGCCATTCAGTAGGTTTAAGATCTGCAAGGAAGCAGCCAAGGAAATCCTCCTGATAACAGAGCAGGAGATGAACAGCCACCCGGGACCTGCGAGGCATCCACACGCACACCACCATTTCAAATAGGTACCCGGAGCGCAAGTGTTGCATATATCACTGTCCCATATGGCTCTGCCTCCGAGCTCAAACTACCAAACTAGCTCCAGGGCTGGTGTTACAGTCTGAAGCAAGTCAGGATCAGATGAGCACAGGATGACGACAATGGTTTTGTTTCTCCAACCACCATGATACGATAGCGCCTGCTAAGCATACAACCAGCGTGTCTTCCACTTGGGTGTCTCTCGCCTTTGAAAAGGTAACAGAGCCTCGGCAGAGACCCGACACTCAAGGTTAAGCAGCAGGGACGTCTGGCAGAGACACAGTGCGATGCGCAACAGGGGTGACCAAAAGGCCCACCCTTTGTCTCCCTTCCCCGGACAGCAAGGTGGCAGGAGAACAAAAAGCCACCAACAGTGACAAAGCCACACAGGCACAGGCTGGCTTCCCAGGATGTATGTCTGGTAATCCTGTAGTGACACTTCGCTGTGTTAGGCGGGATCTTAGTTATTAACACTAAAAGTACAAACCTGTCATCCCCAAGCCTGTCTTTCTTGTTTACCTCACCTCTCCCCTATCATCTTAAATCCTGCTGTTCTCTCTCTTTTCTCAACTCAAGATTACTTTTGGTGGTCTTATCAGTCTCCTCCAGACTGATAGTTTCAAAAGCAGATATATCCTCGACGCATGTGTCTGACAGGCTTGGCCGCACTTGTTATGACACCTGTGCTGACAGCACGTCACAACCATAGATACATACAACTGCATCCGAACGCTCCTAAGGACTCTGTAACCAGAAAAAGTTTTCTTACTTTTATACAAAGATTTCCATTGTGACCTTTCCAAGGGATATTAGTTATCAATCTAGCAAATCTTAATATGGCCAGAAAATGTTAGTGAGTCAGTACAGATGCAAGAGGCACGCAAAAGACTTCATTTCACTCAATAACTGAAATGGCAATATCAACTGAGTATTATTAAAAAGACGTTACCCTTTTTTCATCTCCAAAATGTAAATTTTGAAAATTTCTGTCAGCTTTTCCCCCCGAATGGAAAAAGAAGGGAAAACTGTTGTTTCCCCTCACTCTCAAAATCAGTTGGAAATCAAGGTCAATCACACCAAAACTCTTACACACACAGCCCTTATTCCTGGACCCTGCAAAATGAGCGTCTTTCTATCTGGTGCTATGGCAAAATCCAGACTTCAACTTGAAAACCCAGGAAATCAAAGGAAGCTGAACAATCAATGCCTGTTCCGATTTCAACTGCTGTGAGTTCCAGCGCTCCTCCATCCAAATTCTGCCCCTACTTCAAATGTAACAAGCACTCATTTAAATTCAGTATCACCTGAACACAAATGGTCTTAGGAAGAACAACAAAACAAAAACCACATTCAGTTCACAAAGTCTACCAAAAAAGTTAATAATTACTCCAGAGTAACCAAAGAGAGATCTAAGAATCTAGGATATCAGTAGGTCACCAAAAAGTTATAAAAAGCATGGCTGTCTTAATTCAGTGCCAAATGACTTTCATTACCCATGAGGTTCACAAAAACATCAGCCAGATGCAAGTCAATCAAGAAGTACCAAAAACCTCCTGGTGACTAAAATTTCTTCCAGAGAAAAGCAAGACACATTAGCTGGAATAAACAATTTCAGAGAATTTTGATAGAAGCTGTAATTTTCTTGGGCTGCTAATCCAATCTGTTCAATATCACCAATTAGGTAGTGAAAAACAGAATGAAAATAAAGATACAAGTAAGTGTACTACAAACAATCAATTTATTAAACCTAATACCAGAAGAAAATAATAGTCTTCTATACATACACAAAGAGGTTATGATTAAAATTGGAAGAGGGCATGCAAGAACCTACCTAGGTTTTATCAGTACAATGTTAACTTCAAATTTCCGTATTACAATGACAGTGTATCATCTGATTATTATGCATGTGTTTTGCTGATAATTTTCCAAGTTACTCACCTGCACACAGCTGATTCATTAAACTATGTGGGGTTTTTGGTTTTGTTTTTGTTTTTTTTTTAATTAATAATGTCAATATTACTAAAGGAAGGAAAAGAAGGGAAAAGATTTCTGGGTTTTGGATTTATTGATCACCAAAGACATTATCAGCTACAAAATAACATCAAATCCCTCTGTAATCCATAAAAATCTAATGTATATCGACAAAAGTGAACAGCTGAAAAGAAAATTTCAAAATAATGTATAAGGGTTGTTTCTGTCAGTCTCTTGGACTTTGTGTGTGCGAGCAAATAGGCGAAAAATGACGTTCGCCTTAAATACAGCTGCTGTTATATACCAAACATTCTCTATTTTTCAATAAAAAGTTTTGTGCCTTTATGCACCACGTGCCATCATATACATTTTGATAATGTCATCCAGTTCCGGACAGCATGAATAGGACTTCTACCACTGATCTCCCTAACTCAAAAGCAGACAATGCTCCCCAGTGTTCCACTGCATAAGCAGAATACGCAATAAACCACCTCTCACCTTCTTTTTAGGTAATCTGTTTGAATTTAAGCTGTAGTCATATTTAAAAAGATTGTGAAGACGTATTTGTCATCTTTTTAAAGTCAGCAGTAATAAACTAATCACTACAAATTTAAAAGGCCACAGCTACTTACTAAAGCAATAGCATGGTACAGGTCCGTGATAAAAAAGTTTGTTTTATTAAATAATGCTGTTTATTAAATTATGATTCTACATGATCTGCAACTCAGGCTTCACTTGCAAAAGCAGAGGGAAACAGCTACACTAGTACCATTACTAAAGCCTGAAATAACTAAGCTCTGGAAAGAAATACTTACGAGAGCTATCTGGATTAGATCTTTAAGGAAACCTGTCACTAGCATTACGGTATGCCAGGAGGAACTCGCTGCTTCACCTCCTGCCACTGCTGGAAGCGGGAGTCTTTGCAGGCGGCCCAACACGAACAGCCCTGCCCAGGAAGGCAACAGCTTCTATGCACGTGTTTTCCTCTGGGAAATCAATATCCTTATTGGCTACGTATTTCACCTCCTTGCCAGGTTTACTCTGCAGGTTAAATATGTCTTGATTTTAGAGCGACATTAAAATCCTTTCTAAATGTCATTGCAGATACAGCTCAACTCTTACTGTTGTTTCCAGCAACACTCAGACTGTGTGGAAGTTTGGCTTTGTCTCCGAAAGATTAGACAAAAATAAAAAGGCTTGGTAATTGAAAAAATATACTAGATTATACAGGTGGCAAAACTTCCTTTTGAAAAGAGGCCAAAAGTTTTCTCTGAAGGAAGCATCTCCAAGGCCTCCTCTAACGTGGTTACGTGTTATTGCAAATGGAGTAAAGGCCACTTCAAGGTCCTGCTCGCCCAAGAGATGTCACATCTGCCACCACAAGTGGCTGCATGCTCTTTCCCCTCTCCACCCAATTAAACTCTCCCTTTATGCAGAATTATCACAAAATGACGGATGAAAGCTTTTTTTTTTCCCTTTAACAAAAATATTGTGAAGAGCAGCTAGGCAACATTTAGGAGGGAACGATGCATTTAGATAGTTAATGCAAATATGCATTTGCCTTACAAAAATTAAAATTTTTGCAGGAGAGTCAGAAACACTTTACCTCACGGCATAATACAACCATTAACTGAGCCACCATTACTGACTGTGAATTCTTACAGTATGCTCTGATGCATTTGGCATTGGCATGGAACAGGAGGCAGTAAACTAATTCAATTACATGCCTGATCTGTGAAGTTTATTGATCTTCAGAAGTGGGGCTAACTTGCACAGTCTTACCTGTAAAAGTTAAGATGATGCCGAAAATGCCTACTGCTTATCTTCTTCCCTTTTTGTTGCTGTTGTTTTTAATTAATTCACAGTGTTATGGGTTGCTAAACTGGAGTCCACACCTTTTTATATTACTGGGCATAGTGGAACTATGAAATAGGCGTTTCAAATTTTATCACTAATTCTGTATTCTGTTCATTTCTCATGTAAAAAAGTACAATATTTTAAAAGTGTTTGATATTGACAGAATTTAACTTTGTCTTATATTTTAAGCTTTTAGATTCTTACCCAATCTCTGTCTGAAATCAGAAAATTCTTTAAGTGAAAAAAATTAAAAATTGGCTTCAGGAGAGCTTCCTCTGCTATCCCACTCTCAGAACCCACCTTCCATAATTGAGAGAGAAATTACAGGTACAATAAGTAGTACTTTCATGTTTCTCTTAGACATAATACCAAGATCAATGCTCACTGGGCAGAATCTACCACGTTACCCAATATATTGCTGCGGTTGAAAATATAAGTTCACATTTTCTCAAACAGAATATTTTGCATCATCAATGTGATATAAGTATGAAGCGTTACGAGTATATAAGCAGGCAAAAATATTGTTAGCATTTGGAAAACTTCATTTTTCTTCAGTAGTCCTTATTCTTCTTTTTCATAGAAGACCACTGCAATCAAGATGTCTGCTGTGACATGCTATAGCCACTGCATTTCTTAGTGCTGACAATAGGGTTTTTTTCCCTATTTGAAGTAGCAGCATTACAGTCCATCTTTATAGATTTTATAAGGATGTTGATTCCAGTTTAATGAGCATCAGAGAGCATCTGGCAATTATACCCCTGAGGAAGACTAACTGACAAATTAGCAGACCCACTGCAGCAAGGCCGGCAAAATCCAGTTTTTTAAAACAGCTCTCAAATACTCTCTGGCATACATGAAAAAGTTTACAAAGCAGCAACTCCTACTTTATTTTGAAAAACGTCAGTAAGACAGTTAAGTGCCATCATAGAAAAAAAAATAAAACCCTGCCCAGTTCTGCTTCTTTTCTAAATCAGATTTTCCCGGTTGCACAGCTCCTCATATGGATACGTAGATGCCCAGCAGGAAAGTCAGGACCACAAGTAATGATAAAATATATTCACATGAAGTCTCAAGTTCATAAAGTATATCTGATAATACTCCAAGGCTTTAGCATCTTGGCTACAGTGAAGAAACAAAGATCAAAACAACCCAAGAAGTAAACTGAAGAACAGCCTCACAGACCAGCCTGCGTCAGATCCGTATACTCAGTGGTCTGCCCAGGGCAATAGGAATTGCAGCCAAGGGCTGCCCAACAAAGAGAGCCAGAGTAGTTCGCTAGTGAGGTGGTTGATGTATTGCTCCGTTCTGATACTTTCTCCACCATAGAAAGAATATTTCCAACATGAAGACAGAAATTAAGACCAAGTTTAAGAAGCAAGCAAAAAGGAAATGCAGAAATATGTATCTGAATCCTGCTGTCACAAACAAGTTTCCAGTGTCATCACTGGACCTGTAATTTACAGGACCATATTATGAACAATGTTTTGAGATCATCCACTTTTAAAGTGTAATTTATCTGCCATTATTACAACATGGGTGTGTAATCATGTATAAACATGCAAATAATTTCAGGTATGTCTGAAATAGTGCAATATTTTCAAACAAGGTAGAATAGGAATTATCTGCAGTGTCAATGTGAAAGCTTAGCAAATGTTGATTTTATTAATGGAAGGGAATAAAAATGGGCCACTACACTTTCCAGGAGAAAAAGCTGGTGGAGAATGCCAGGAATGGACTGGGGCAAGAAATTGTTGCAGGACAGTGCTGACATGTCAGGTAGCAAGATGGCGTGGGAATTCACCTGGTTACATGCAGTTACACAATCAAGGGAAAAACATTGTATGGAAGATGTAAAAATGACACAAGTTTTTGTCCAGGGTTAACTAATGCAGTTATACGAGGGCAACTGAGAAGCATCTGAAGCTAAAAATTGACCCAGTGCACGACGTAAGTACAGTTCAAAGACAAGGTGCTCAACAAATAAAAAAGGAGAATAAAACTAAACAGACCTTTTCATCCAGCAGCAGTAAAACTAGAGGGCAGAAAACGATGTTAAATCGCTTAAGCTTGTTGCATCAACAAACCATATCAGAAAGTTACAAAAGATGTGTCTCATGGTAACCATTCCTATGCAACACATCGCAAAATAATAAAGCACTTGCATCAAAGTCAAGTTGAACCCACATAATGACTCACCCTGGGAAAATGGGGCACTGGCGGTGTGCGAAAGAGGAAATGATTACGTGAGGAATGCAAAGCCGCTAGAAAGTAAAACAATATATAGGCGCTACAGTGGAAAAGGAAGAAACCAGAGAGGCCTTGGAGCGCTGGTTAGGTAGTAAAGCAGGTAAAAAGTCATCTTAACTAAATAAAAGTATCACCCCAGAAGACGAAGGGCATTCCATTATTTTAGTGATTGTCAAGCAGAGTCAGCAGCGCTCTGCGTTCACCCGGCAGCAAGCGCAGCCTAAAATGTAAGTGTAAACTGAGGGCAAAAGCAAGTTAAGAGTACAGAGGACCGGACAGCACAATAAGACAATTTTAGAAATAATTAAATGATGACCGGTTTGTGATTTGACTTTCCTCTTGGCCACCTAAGCACTTCCAGAGCTACATGGATAGGGAAGCTGATGAGTTTGAAAAATACTAATGCACTTTTAAGCAACTTCAGACAAAGGATTCAGACGTTCAAATAAAGAACACTCATTTTTAGTACGATATGATTAAAGTCATGTTTTAAAGAAAAAAAGCACCAATTTCTAATGCTGAATAAATAGAGATTATTATAAAATTGTTCTTACTACTAATTTCAGATTTAAACTGTGCAGAATAAGACATTAAGAGAACTTTATGGTACTTGTATTCTTAGCGTTGGACTTACTTATATTTGGTCCCATTTACTCATATTCTCTTCATACCTACCATATGCAGGTGTAAGATTCAAAAAAAAACCAAACAACTTGTCCTAGATAGGGCAAAGATTTTTAAGTACATTTCATTGGGCTCCTATAGACCTATGGAGAAGGGAGATTTTACTCATGCCTGCAGTTTGTTCCTAGCCACATTAAACTTGTGTTGTCCAACAAGTTTTTAAATGTTATTACTGCAAATATAAGCCTTGACAAAAATGTTAAAACATTACTGTGCATCAGACGAGACTTGAGAAATTTCACAAGATGCTCATTTCCACTTGTGCAGATGTCCAAATACAAAGCCTTAAGATGAAAACTTTTTATTTACTGTAAACAAATCGAGAAGTAACAATTTTTTCCTGTTTCAATGAAAGGTGGTTCTTATAAAAATGGATGTTAATTCCTGATATCAGGCTGGCCAATTCGACTAAAATTTCCAGAATTATTCTATTAATAGAGTTTAAATCTCCCTCTTAGTAGAGATTCAAATATTTGTTCTATAATACCTCTGTAAATACATAAATTCCCAACATCTCAGCTATCTTATTCCTTGCAATAATACTGTGCCTGAAAATGATTCAGGGAGTTTAAAACACAAACAACTAACCCCAAAAAATAAACCAAAGCAAAACCGCAGCCCTGACACCTGAGATGAACAGAGCTAAGGCACTTCCCTTCCACTACTACGAAATCGAATGCTTATTTATGAGGGGCTCCAGGGCACAGTGTGAAGCATATTTTGGCAGCAATCACAATTGCAATGGAACTGGTACTCTGAAGAAAGAAAATATTTTGCATTTACAGTCTCTTCACTCTTCTTTAACCTTCAAGCTCCTTTAAAAAAAAAAAGGATAATTTTTAATCTGCATATTGCATGGCATCAAAATAGCACATCTCCAAAGCTGAGAAAACATATGCTGTCAAAGAACAAAATGATCTCTTTGATTCTAATACCTGTGATAGTAGCATGATAATAACTACGTGTGACAACTTCTCCCTACTCTCAAAATAATTACGGCTCTCTAGAATTCAACATCTGCGTTACCAGATGTTACTGTCAACCACGTAAGCAAAAGCACTGCAGAAACCTGGCCAGCCTCCAGAGTTTTTCTCTCAATACCTCAGCAGATGCAGGTGGTTTTCAGTAGTCCAATATTTGGAGCACCAAGCCATGCAAATCCACTTATGTAAACAAGGAAACAGCATCAGCAAATAATGCATCATACCCAAACAGGTTCAACGTAGTCCGAGACTGACATTTCTACCATCCCTACTGAGAACTCAGATCAGTTTTAGCACGTCTGACACAAAAAACAGTAATGTCACGACATGTTTCTGAACACCCATTTCCATTAAGTCTTTTCAACTTCAATATTCCCGTTCATACGTAGACATAATATGTGCCAGCTGGATGACACATGAGCTATTAAAAAACAGGCATGCGCAGCAGAATTTTAAAATGTTATATCAAAACCATAAATCATTCACTCTTAAGACATAACTTGTAACTTAGCACCAAATTCCTTGCCTGAACAGGATGATTTACATACACTGCAGCTTTTCTGGAAGATTTTTCCTTCTATCTATATACTTCCATACTGCTGCAATCTGAAATCAAATTATCTTCAACAGGGAAGCAATCTAAACTCCAGCTGAACTTTCTAAGCGAAAATAAACATATTTAAAATGGAATTAACTGTAACCAAAGGGTAACAATCTTTCAAAAATGTGCCTGAAGCACTTCTGACGATTATACCAACACGTTTAATAAAAAACCAAGTAAGAATAACAAGCCTCTTTCTGCTAATGACTCCTCCACCATTTTGTTTCCATAACCAGCCAGAGATGAGCCTGCCCTGTCCTATTTGGCCACACTTTCCTTTATTTCTCAGGCCAGCCTGGGACATCCCTTCCTCAGGGACATCCCTTTCCCAGAAGAGGCACGTAGCATTTTGGAGGGCAACTCCAGCCGCTGCAGCATCTCTCCAGTCCCAGTGCTGGTCCCATCTAAGAGGGGGACACTTGGTTGAAAGGTCCAATCCTCTCTTCCTCCTCAGTAACGCACTGTGGATCCCCAGGGGTGCAAAAGCGCTTTGGGAACCACTTGACTACCACACTGATGGGCGCATAGAAGGATGCTGCTACAAATACAGACAGGTTGTTCCTAACAGTTGCCCCAAAGCATTTTACACAATCAGCAAACAAGGTCTAATGTGTGTGCTTATGCCATTTATTTATAAATTAAGCAGGTATGGGGGGGAGGCTTAACTTCAATGTGAAATACTAACAAGAAGAGAATCCATCTCCTAGATCTTGTAGCAAAGCTGTGCAGCTGGAGAGGTAAAGTAAAGCAGGTTTCGAAGCCAAACAGTACATCCAGCATTGGGTACTTAGACGTGAATCTCTAAAGGGTAGTGAATGTGGATCAGCCTAAGTGTTCAGATACATAATTAAGTCAGAAATCATTAGGGCCTTTATGACAGCAGGACTCTAGCTCTACAATACTAAAAGCCAAGGTTTCCACTATAAAACTTCTTTTTCATGCATGCAAAAATTAGCTGTCAGAATTATTTCTAGGTTCAAATATGTCTCATAAGCTCTTCACCTTCAAGCAAATTAAACTGAAGTGCCCAATCATTTTTAAATGCCATAAGTAGTTAAGTGTTAGGGGGTTTGCAGTCTCTGACACAATTCTGAATATTCAGCCTTTAACTTGAACTTCAACAATTAAGGTTTCACTAGCAGCAGCAGCTTCACCCTCCCTCCAATTCTGTGCTTACAATTTTCTCATTTTATACAATTCTGGCTAAGCGTACATTCAAAATATAAGTCGTGTCGTGCAGGCATTAATTTTAGGAAAACAAAGGCAGTGTTACTACTGTTGACTGGCATTTTAGTGGCTCAAAACAGACGAATTTGAGTTCAAGACCCCAGAACATGAGCCACTATATATACAGGTACTAAAAGCATTCACCACCCCAAAGACTTTCCAGCCTACATACCTGACAAACCAGATTTTTAAAATCCATACGCTCATGGTCTTAGTTATTTTGGTCTTCTATGCACAAAAGTATTTCTTTCAAAAGATTTCAACAAAGAAGCGCATATCAATGTTACAAGCAACCTAATTTGATCTTCCTGGGACCCATCTCAAAATTATGTATAGCCATGGCTAATTTTTTTTTTTTTTTGGTTAAGCGAAAAAATAAATCCCAGTGTGTCACACCATATCACTCAGGTGTGCCAAGACATGCTAGACATCTCATCTAACAAAAAGAAAATATTAAAATGGTCACACTGTTAACCATAAATAACTAAAATTTAAATAAAAGACTCTGAACTGAGTTACACGATTGTAAATTCAGTAGAACTCTGGGGAATTCAGGAAAGTAAGTGCATACTAGGAAACCTGAAACTGGAATCAAGAACAAATGTTTAAATCTACTTTGTAAGATGTGGCGGGTTGACCCTGGCTGGATGCCAGGTGCCCACCAAAGCCGCTCTCTCACTCCCCCTCCTTGATTGAACAGGAGAGGGAGAATATAACGAAAGACTT
>JAVKLA010000084.1:35617911-35630306 GCA_034782735.1 Sagittarius serpentarius
AAGCTTCTAGCAACTTTTAAAGAAGCCGCCCCTGTGGCCCCCCCGCTACCAAAACCTTGCCACGTAAACCCATTACATAAGAGGACTAAGTTAAATTCATGCTACTCAGTTATATATTTAGACCATCTAAAAGGTAGCTGCAAACTAGGAGAGGGGGGCTACCTTTCAGTGGCAAAACCAAGGGAAAGTATTTCAGGAGCATTTAAAAAGAGTATCATTTGCCTTAGCTCATCCCGTGGCTTTCTGCTTCTCTCAGAACCACAGCTCCATTTTCATGATCTTCAGTATATTGCTTAAAATGGTACTTATAATTCATTTTAATTCATGATTCATCTTTATTATGTTTTTTTAAAGTTCTTTCTATCTATAACTGGAACCACAGTAATTTAAAAACCAGCCACGGCTGAATCCATATTTAGTCGACTACTCCCTTCTGCTCAAATCTGATGATACAAGAAGATCAGAAAAATTCTACATGATATTCAGGGAAAAAGGAATTTAAAGTCAAATATTTTATTATTTCTTTAAAAAAGGGTCGAAACAGCATGAACTCACACTTTTCTGATTCCCAGTGCATAGTAATGCTCACATAACAATTCATGCCTCTCTTTTGTTTGGTTCTCTTTTTTTTTTTGTTTAAAGGACAAATCAAAGGTAATTAATCTGATTAAATCAAAACATTATCATAGAATACACATTCTGAAAGGAATGCAAGTAGAATACCATCAAGAAGCCTTTCTTCTCTTCACCCAGTTTTCTTTTTCCCTAAATAATTAAGCCTCCTCTGAAAATTCAAACTTTCAACTACAGAGAGAACTATGTTGTGAAACTGTACTTCAACGTTTCCATGTATTCAAGGCTGGTAAGATACAGTATTTCCAGTAGGTCTGAAATTCTTCTGGTAAACAGGGAAAAGCAACTAAAAACTTTACTGCATTGCCTTCAAGATCAAATAAGGACTTCTCCACGGAGCTTTCCTCCATTACATACACTCAGACCCATATAATTACCTGTAAGCAAATACTAATTTTCATTTTCTGTATCTAGTAGAATATGGTCTCTCTCAACGTTAGTGGTCAAATAACACTGTAAGTAAAAATAATTTGATTTTACTATGTATTCTCAAATATTCCCAGGGCAGTTTAAATACTGTCTCAAAAACATGCTAACAGAGATCGATTATCTCCCTCTCGGCTATAACAATAATGAACAAATCTTGAATACATTCTAATGCTTCCAGGATTAGAAACATCAGTGGGGGCAAAGAAAAGTAAGACCTTTTCTGGCAAACTTTAATAGCATTCGCAATTGAAAAAGAAGCTAATATGTTGTCTGCAATACAAAAAAGCATAAAGATACATCTTCTAGCTGGAGATGAATCTAGAAAAGAACACCGATTTTCCATTACTATCAAGTCATCTATTTAAAGGATTACAAACAGACAGTACTATGATATGCTTTTGTTGCTTCTGGAATAGCTGCCCTGTCATTCTCGCTAGGGTCACACTTCTTCTTTGAAGTTATCTTTTTACTGTTTTTATGAGGCACTATTTACATGCTGTATCATAGTCTGGCATAAGAAAGTAGGAAGCTATTTGTGTACAACCACAGTAAGCTTTATGACAATTATTACCATCCTTCTCTGTGTTACTTCACTTTCCCCTCAGTCTAGAAAAAGTAACAACTTTTCCTTAGGGGTAATATGTCTTGAATTACTGGTGGAATATCACCATTCTTATCCCCGAGTCACTCTTCACAAGTGGCACAACAGCACGTAACAAATACTTAAGACTCATCTTTAGAGAAATCTGTTTTCTATCTCTGCTGAACTAAGAGTCGCATAGCATAACGCACCCAGCAACCAGTGTTTAACATACAATAAATAAAAGGTGTTAAAATGTCTTTATGTACCAAAAGATCCAGTATATAACCTAACCTTAAGTTAATTTTTGGGGGTAGACTGGATTATTCAGTATTGCATTTCCAAGGCCAACATCCAGAATTCTTTGGAGGATAAAATAATTTCTGAGTAAGTGTGTAAAGGAAGTTATTATCCCATGCTAAAAGGTGCTGCAGAAATGTCAGCTGCTCTTAACTGAAATGAAACAGAGGACCAGCTCTCAAAGAGTCAGCTGTTTTGGAGAAACCAGACATACGTGAGCGAAGACGGCTCAGATGAAGTCCCTCAGAAGCCAGAAGACACTGGTGGCATGACACCCTTTGATGGGAGGAACGTACCCAGCTCAGCCGGGACGTCCTGGAAGGACCCAGGCATTTCCCTGAGGTGGTTCAGGAAGGATAACTGAGGAAAGGCAGCCAAGCAGCAAGACATCTAAATCTGGTACGTATAATTCTGCAGCCCTGCTGGGGCAGGGAGGAGCCTGCCCCAAAGCGAACTTGCGAGCTCTGCTCCAGAGCTCTGAACCCCAGCCAAAGCAGCAGCACGTACACGCAGACTAGGCCTGCTACGCTCTGTAATTAGCCAGTACTTTTCTCTGTACCTCCCTAGGCCACCAGGACATCTTTTCATGCACCTGCAAGACAACACCGTAACCCTCCTCCCACCTGCGTCCCACCCGCGCCTGGCGCCTGGGTTGCGGAGGGGAAAAGAGGCAGCGGCACCGCTCGCTCCCCGCCAGCGGCCAGCACGCCTCCTCCCCGAGAAGAGCACCAGGGCAGCGGGAGTTTGACGTCTGGGCCTCAGAGGACAGCCCTGCCCTCCAGGTCACCACAGGCCTTCTCCGGTGGGCCCCCACAGCCTCCTCAGCAAGGCAGGGACAGCACTCGGCAGGAATATAGCAATAGGCAGGAATGTCCCTGAAGAGTTTCTCACTTACCTGAGGCCCTAATTTGGTATAGCATAATTTGATCTTTAATGTCAGTCTTAATTATGTTAACTAAGGGGAAGGAATCCAATCGTACCGCCAGCATTTAATACTGGGTATGACTCATCCCGATCCAATTAGCTGTTTCCCAAACAGCGCGACCTTTTTAACTTGAAGACATACTAAGTCAAGAGAAAATGGGAGAGAGACAGAAAAGAGACCTAAACCTCTGCGAGCCTCGCTCTTCCTCGGGGAGCTGCTGATCATTGCTGCCGCTGCAATCTGTACGCAATTTCTGCAGCGGCAATGCTGGCAAAACTGTAAAAATAGAGTTAGATTAATCCAGCCAGGATGTGACGAAAGCATGTAAAACCAATTTCCAAATCCGTAAGACTAAAGTAGGATTTAATTTATTTAGCTTTGTATTTCTAAAATAATACCAAATGATTCTTGTTTTAACACTCTGTTGGAAAAAAAAAAAATAAAGTTTTGCTAGTGGAGAGCTGCAAATCCCAGATAAAGCCCGACCGCCTCACAGTGCTAAAAACAGCTCCGCACGCCTTCCAGCAGCCCCGCGACAGCACCCAGCTCCGCCTCGCCTCGCCTCCTGCGACCGCCACAGCCCAAATCCTCCATTCTAGTTCAGTTTATTAATCAAAAGAAAATACTAGGATCAAGCCCTCTCAGGCATCCTAGCTAAAACAGCTGAAAAATAAAGGAAAAGAAGCGATAACTCCCCCAGAAAGTTTAATGCTAGCATCCTCTATCAGATGAAATTATCATCGCCTTTTTTTAGAACCCAATTGATGAAGAACTGCAGAATCCGATCTCATCTGACCATAGCTGACAAGAGGCAGAGGCCGACAGTACAGGCTTGAGCCTTTGAAGTGTATTTTAAGAACTGCTTTCTTCTCTGCCAGAAAGCCACATGAAGGCAAGTGGGATGGCTGGCAGAATAGAGCCACACTGCCATTCAGGATGATAGACTAGAGTGAAATCTTTTCAATCTGCTTTTAAGATTTTTCTTACTTTACTTGTTAGTTTACTTGACCCATAATGTAATGAGACTGGGCATATGCTGCATTAAAACAGTTGTTCGCTTAAAAGAGTTTTTACAAGTGCTGCAGAACACACGCAGACATCACCTTTTGTGTTCCTCTGGCTGTCATCTCCTGCTCCGGGTACTCAGAGGTAAAGACACCAAAACCTGCGGGCTATACGCCAACTCTCAGTTCATAGATGCCAACTGTAATTTTAAAACGCGGTCAAAAATTCAGAGTTAACTTTTGTGGTGTTTGTTGTTTTTTTTTTTTAAATCCTATTTAAAAAAAATTCCTGTTCCTCTGAGGAATTCAAAAAAGGGGATCCATAGCCTGGGTTTGTGTCTGAAAGCAGGAAAATTTTTGATACTGTCCTTGCACTATGATTAGGAAAAAGAAAGAACAGCGCTACTTTCTGAGGAACTCATTCCACATGCCAAGTACTACTGGTTTTGAGACTTGCACTCTGAGATCTTTTCTGTAGAAGTAACAAATTAGACTGATCTTAGTATGCTTCAATAAAATCTTTGAAAAGACTGATGAAATACAGAGATTGGAAAAAAAACATTAGAAAGAAACCACTAAATCATTTCACCTCGCCTTTTCTATGCCACAGACATATATTTTGACTTGTGTTAAACACCAACGATGCTTTGGCTAAACAACATCCAACGTAACAAAGTCATAATGAAATTTGCTCCATTCATCACCTTATCTGTGTTGTACACTTTTATTTTTAATTTAATGCTTGATCTTCCAAGCCATTGGTTCTTCTTGTATTTTTTTCCCCCCACCAGAGTAAGAAGCCCAGGTATCTATTTTCATGTGGAAATATTTCTGCACTGTGATGGACCAACTTCATCTTTTATTTTATATAATACTTATTTCAATATGAATAAGCTCCCCAACCTACATTTATTTCTCATCAAAAGCTAAACAAGTAACTTCACTAGGAGTTGTGGCCCATCCTCCGCTGCACAACTGGGTCCTTAATAACTCTCTGGGCATATATAACACAGTCATCATAGTATTTTGAGTTCTTACAGTTTCAAAGGAACTGTGAATACAAGAAGTACTTCTGGCCCTGAGTACTAGAACATATGGCAGTTTTGAAAAGCGTAGTGTAAATGACAGAACTTCAGCTACTATACGAAATTAGATCTATGTACTCACATAAGCACAAAACCCCATATATAAATGAATAGATAGCTATATAAATATATATATATTTCTGTCTATAGGAAACGGTCTTTACAAAACTTATTTTGACTAAAAAAAAATAGTTTTCCATGAGGAGAGAAGGAATACCTGTATTAACTTTCAAAATACACTGACTTACCTGTCTTTTTAGCACATAGGCTGAATAATTTAGAAACAAAATCCCCCACAGGGACTGTGCTAGGATTCTGAGGAACTATGCAGACTTAACTCTTTTTTGTCACAGGGTTTAATTTTCTTAAATAGTTTCTAGAAATATTAGCAAAGAAAAACAAGCACAATAATACAAAAGAAAATCATTTGTATTTTTTAAGTCACTATTTGCACTGCTAGCAACACAGCAGCAGGTTCCATTTGCTTTGCACTAAACATATCATGAATAATTCAGTTTCTTGCTTTGCTCCCTAAATAGTTGACAGGGAACAGAAACTTTATTCATGACCGTATGGCCTTTTTCTAGGCTTGTCTATTTATTTAATAATGCACATCACAGGGCCCATCACCTAGGTCGGCATTTATTAAAAATAAAAGCATTCAATAACTATTACTAACAAATGGCCATGAATCAGCTTCCCAGAGCCACCACCTTTTGCTCGCAAATAGCACTCAACAAGCTATTTAAATAATTAAATGGTCTCAACCTGCACTGCATCAGCCTTGGCTCACGCAGCCTTCGACAGGAAACAGATTCCAGAACCACCGGGAACATGTTCCTGCCTCGGCCACAATTATAACTGTAAATATGTGAGCTCTCCGCTAAATCACAGCTGCCCTGTTGGAACAAAGAAAACAATTTCCATCAAAGGTGTACTGACATTTTTCATGGACTCCTTACCTGTTTTTCACTATCAATCCTTCTTCCCACTGTCTCCCCGCTTCCTGTTTTGGAGAAGTCCTAGGCTTCACTAGTCTACAGGCAAAATGCGTTATTGCCTAGAGCGTAACACAAGTATTGGATAGGTGAGTCAAGGTAGCATACTTCAAAACTCTGGGCATTTGGTTAATTCCGTATTCTATAGGATGACTACTGCATCAGTCTTCAGCCATACCGTAACTTCCAAAGGAAAGACATCCCAAATTATTTCCTTTGTCTAGATCCAAATCTCCGCAAAAATATTATAATCCATACAAACTCCTCTCTGAAGAGCTTTCTGAAATTTGCTGGAGAAAAGTCAATCTTTGATGGGGTCCTAACCCCCACAGCAATAGCGACCTTTTCCCTTAAGCCTCACACAACCCACTTAATTAGCCAGCTGGCTAATGAAGTTTGAGCACCCATTAAAAAAGGTAAAATGAACAAAAACCTCAAACGTTATCGGCTCACTTCTGTTAATCTTTCATAAAAGATAAACAAAGAACATTAAGTGGGTTGAGGACCAGACACTGCTTTGGCAGGAAACATCAACATCCACACAAAATTCCCTAACTAGGAATAAAAAACCTGACATTTCCAAGAAACAAAATTTCCAAACAATTTTACTTCCAAGCCATTTGAACACTTTGATTTGACCGTGACATTTCAATTCACTTTTCCATTTTTATATTTTACTAAAAGAAAAAAATAATGGATAGAGTAAATTCCATCTAACTGCAATACTGCAACCTTTTCACCCTGGAAAAATTATTTATAAAACAAGTGGAGTATGAGTCAGTATTTTAACTTGGACAGGAACTAGTTCGTCTGGAAATCATATGTACAGAAATTTGTGTCAATTACATGTGTCCAAGGGGAACATCAGCTTATATGAAGGACGAGACTTCTCGCATGTTTAAAGATTACCCATTACTGAGACTGAGAAAAATCAGACATACTTACAGACCTCCTGCATTATTTAACTTCTTGTCCATAAACAATACTCTAGAAATTCAAAAAAAGCCAACCAACTTGTTTAATTTTTGACAGGTCTAACACCGTGTGAGTCCCAGTGTTACTGCGAAAAGCCCCAACTTTTCAATACATTTCCTATTTGTTTCAGTATGGCAGCTACTACACTTCAGAAACTCATCAGCTTTCAAAGAGGACTGAACTAAGAATAGAAGCCCCTTAATGCAATACTACTGTCGAAGACTATTATTAAAATTGATTATTATTCAGACAATATCAATTTCATTATCCCTGATCGATTTCTAGCAATGCTCCTTGGTAGCCTTCAGTTACGAATGCTGTGTGAACAGTAACAAGACTGCACAACAAATTGCAGTCCTGCTGCTCCCAGTAAATTTGGTAACAGTCTGACTTATTAGCAGGCTTCTAGTAAATCGCTGTCATAGGTCCTGACTGTAGGGAACTGGATGTCAAAGTACCACCAAAGAGGGCTGAGAAAATTCTTTCCCCTTGAGGCTTTGTTAATTTGATTTATGTGTACAGGCAGGAAACTAATTGCTAATCGTTGCAGCGCATGCCACGGAATTGCAGCACTCCAATGCCATATCTCAAGTGTACCAATAGACCTCCATTTTAGACTCTGCTGATGAGAGATGCATCCTAAAGAGGAATGTGCGAGTGTTTGGTGCTTAAGAAATTTTACAGAACAACTCTTTGCAATGCCCTGTGCCACCATCTCCTCAGAGAAAACAGCCACCCTCTGAGCACACTGTATCGCTGAGAAGTTGAGAGCAATACAGTTAACTCAGCAGGAGCAAACTCTTGCAGTTGTTCAGGCAATTAGTAGATAGCTGGCGTACCTAGTGCCACTAATTAAATTGTTAAGGGGTTTTGTTCTGGAAGGTTTCTTTCTCAGTATCTGCACATGTACGTCCCTAGCACCACTAGCCAAAATTGCTGATTCTCCTTGTATTGAGTCGCAAGGACGGGACAGTGAAGGAGAACTTTGTCCAATTTCTGCGTCCTCTGGTATTTCCCCATTGGAAGCAATTGGCCTGAAATGAAAACTGGTTGTCATGTCAGCAGGCCATCTGCTTTTTTCCTTCAGATCTTTTCTGTTAGAAGAAATATGGTTTGGTTACATCTATAAAACTGATGGATGGCAACGTAAATAAGTCTTTTGCCTCTAAATACTGCCTTTTAGCCAGCATTAGTGTCAGAATCACTCAGAAATGTCTAGTCAAGTATTTCTCTTTTCCAGGTAAAGTCAAGTACAGGGCCTACCGCTCACCAAAAGTTTTTTTAAAGGTATGGATTTTTGAAATCCATAGATGTTTCACCATCTGTTCCAGTTTGTCATGCTGAAACAGAAACAATCCCCTGAAAATTTGAATGTCCCGATCAGCCCCAAACATCTACAGGCAAAGGGAAGAGCAAGCTGTCCTGAGGGCAGCCCAGCAAACAGGAGGATTCAAGGTATCATCAGTCCCTCCCTGATGCCTCTGTTACCCCAAGCAGGCAGGAGCAAGGTACACTATACCGTTAAAAAGCAAATTACTCCCTCACCCATACTGACACAGCTCATTTCATCACCTATTAAGAAAAGTAGTACTTGTCACCATTCAGAATTGCTGATCTAATTGGGACTAAATTGCCCCACACTTTTCAGCAGTCACGGTAAAGAGGTAGACAGGTAACGGCCATGGAAACTGGTTCTCTCTCTAAACCCTAACCACACTTCAGCGATGATGAGTTTGAGGCAATTACAGCAAGGTAATCTTTAATTTTAAAATAAATCAGATTATGCAATCCAAAAATAAGTGACCAGAGCAAAATTCATTTATATTCTATAGCCTATCAAAAAACTACTGTTACTTTTTCTTAGAACACGCGATGTGCTGTACCAACATGCAGATGTCATGTAGGAAAGCACTCCAATGGGAGAAGTTCAGGTGTCAAGTTCTGTTCCACCTAATGCAGAGCAGGACGGTGACTCTCAGTCCCCTACGTCCTGTGTAACCTCTCAGCAGTACCGAGCTGTCTCCCGTCTTCCCCTCTCAAATTTCCACGCTGAGCCTGTGAATGTTACATTGAAACAGACACTGTACCACAAAAAAAGGCAGGTTTATGGGGGGAGGGGGGGATCACCTTCAAAAATTCCCTATTAGCTTATCTATACTTTTTGCTATTCCACAAAATACACCTCCTGGAATGATATGTTTATACGAACACACTCAAAAGCCTCATTCTCACTTTTCACACTGATGACATAACGATGCCCACCCAGGAGACCACATATGACACACAAATCCTCCTGCTTATCTTCTCTTCAGAGAAGGTCTCAGAGGTTTGGCAATCTCTCTTATTTTCTTACATCTCAACGACAAACTAAAATATTTTTCTTGTCTTTAAAGAGTTTCTTAACTGGTAAGTTGGCCCAATTGTGATCTTCTCTTTTCCCTAGCACAGAACTGTATGTTGTTTTGACAAAGGAGCAAGAAGACAGAAGCTGTTCTTGTGGGCTCTGACAGATTAGGAAATTTATCAAGGGACTCATTACTTACGCCAGTGTGGCATAGTAGAGCTTATTGGATCGAATTCATTATCACACCAGTGTGTTGCCTGGAAAAATTATTTTAGGGCAACACTGTATACTTTGTTTACAAAGGACACAGTTATAATACAAAAATCAGACTTTACTGTAAATGATTTTCCAAATCAAACATCTAAAAATCAATTTATTTTTATGGTTACCATTAAAAAAATAATCAACTGAGAGGAAAAATTGTTGTTGATGAACCACATGGTGGACTTGAAACATGAAACATGTCCTTTCAGTGTTAAGGAAACCATAAGCTACGACATTTTTTCAAAAAGGAAGAGGAATTTTATAAGCATATGCTGTAACTGACCCTAGCAGTAACAAACTTACACCTCCTTGTCAAGCATTGTATCAATGTAATGCTTCCTTCTTTCATCTACAGAAAAACAAATGGAAGAGCTATGTTTGGCAAATTATCAAAAAAACAAACCCAAAAGAAAACCACAGACACAAATTGAATGAAAGCAAAGAAAACTATAAACCAGACAAGCCTTTCTATTGACACCCCCGAAGTACAGATATAACCTGTTCTTTGGTTAAAAAGGGGGAAAAAAAAAAAAATCATATTTGACATCAGTGGGTATCTGGAGCCTAAATTTATCAACTCGCTGTTCCACAGATACGGCTCAGGTCACGCAGGGCACCTTTCTTCCACAAAAGACACCTCCTCATGTTCTCAGAGCCATTCTTCGCTGGGGAGGTAGCAGGAGGATAAGTGGGAACTTTCACTAGTTTGCCGTTACTCTTATTTCCTTTCAAAAGGGGCTTTGTACTTATAAATACACATTCAAAATTATCATGTGAATAAAGAGAATCCCAAGTGATCACATAGAGTGTAGAAATGAAATAAATCTAGAGAGCTCGCTTAGCTCCCAGTTACCGAGGAATGTGCCAACATCCATTTCTAAAGATGTAGTAGACAGGACTTCAGACTCAGCCTAACTGCATTTAATACTTGCATTTTTTACAGCAATACAATAAATATCTCAGACTGATATACAGGAGGGAATAGGATGAATTCCTACTGAGATTTGTTTTTTGCAGTGCATTATTCAACTGCTGGCATGACAAAAATACCCCACAATTTGCTTGTGTGCAGGGGACACAAAGACAACCGCGCAGATCACACGTGAGCCATGGTCTAGGCCAGCAGACCGCTACCATCAGCCATGTAGATGTCAGTATGTAGCTATTAATTAACAGTAGCTGTTAACAGGAGTAGCAACAAAATGGGTCTTTCCTAAGCGAAGCAGTCGCCAGAGCCCTCCCCGCTTCTCTCCTCACACCCTCCCTTTAGAAGGAGAGGCTCTGCTCCTGCCATGACTTCTTATTCCTAGGACAGCAAAGGCAATTTTGCCAAGCAGCAGCCTGTAAATTTAATTCAGTCCAAATCTCCAGAACCGAAATTTTACAAGAAGTTCTAGGCTCTCTTTGCTCGTCAGGTCTGTTTTTTGCAGGCTTTACCTAGTAAAAAGGTTTGAAGCTCCAAGGTTTTAACAGTACTGATTATAATCGATCAGGGACAAGAAACAGTTGGGTATGGAAGTTTCTCAGTTCACTTCCAGAAAAAGCAAGTAAACTCTTTCTCACTGCATAGGCACTTTTGTTTCTTTGGCCATGACCGCGTAGGAGAGCTGCTGCTGCCTGCTCTCCCAAAGCCCTTTGAAGAATTAAGCTTAAGTTATGGATGGCACCAGGCACCACTGACAAATCGATTCTTGCCAGAGATGGATTTGGGAGATTCTGCAGGCGATATTGCCAGCTGGACGAAGGAACAGATATGCCTCCAAAGGACAGTTAGTTACAACTAGATATATTACGAAGGGATTTAAACCTCCCTATTGCTCGGGGCGGGGGGCTGGGGGTGGGAAATGATAGTGAAGAAAGCATTTAAGTCAAAATATACAGGATGAAAAGCAGAGTTGAAATGTAGGAGTTGCTCTGTAGTCTGGATGAAGAGCAAAGCAGAGACTCTTCCGTCTGTGCCTGCCCACCCAGTCTTAATCATGGAAAAATGTATCCAAGAGGACTGTGAATCTGATAGTAACCAAGAGGTACGACTGTTGAAAGGAATGACAGAGTAAAACAGAATAAGGCTGTAAGAATTTTAAAAACACTGTTTGAGGGAATTCACTCATCTGACAAAAAAGGTATAGCTAGAGTTATCACTGGCATCAACACAACTGTCCATGTTTCTTTACTCTTACTATTCGATGTGACTCTTTATCAGTTTAATTTACTTCATCAAAAAATTAGAACTTCCTAAAAAATTATCATAGCCCCACACTTTCCAAACAAATTAGGACTGTTTCATTTTTATCTGGTTTTGCAGTGATAAAATCAAAATAATTTCATATAAAATAAAAATACCACCTTTTGTATTTCCCCTATTGAAATGCTCAGCACTGTTAAACACGCAACACGAAGTATTTTCTTTAAGAAAAAGATGCCAAATTGAATAGCAGTAGTTACTATAATCTTCGAGGTCTTCAACAAGACTGTATTTCTGCTACTTTCTGTGCTTTCATTGCCTTGTCCCTTTAGATTTTGTTAATAACATTCAACTCAAAACTGAACTGAAAACACTCACCGAAATTCAGTTTGCACAAAACTCAAATGTTTACCATTCTAAAATATAAAAGCTTAGCAACATATATGATGACCAAAATCTTGGCAGCTAGTGACAGTAACCTTGAAGTCAGTGACAACACTCCCTCTAACTCCAGACCAGGGTGTCTCAGATTTTTTCCCTTGCCTTCTTCCTGAAGGTAGGGCAAGAAAAAAAATCACCCAGGAGGCAGAGGGGACACTACACAGCACAAATGGTACAGTCATCTTTAATTTGGGGAAGGGGGGGGGGGGGGGAAGAAAGCCACGAATTATAA
>JAVKLA010000084.1:35637049-35708653 GCA_034782735.1 Sagittarius serpentarius
TATTAATCTTGCTGAGCTTATAAATGTTGACCATTGCATATCTGTGGTAGTTAAGTTTTCTCTGTATTTATGACATTAAGGCAGTTTTTCAGATGCAGTTGCATGGCAAATATTAATCTTGCTGAGCTTATAAATGTTGACCATTGCATATCTGTGGTAGTTAAGTTTTCTCTGTATTTATGACATTTTAAAAATGTATGTTATTGTTCAATGGAGTGTATTAATAAAGGTTATTTAAATCTACACATAAGCACATAATAAAAATTCCTATGAAATTTCTTCAAATGGTTGTTACTGCAGATGAGTAGTAACCACATTCCACAGCTTAGTATCTCAGCAATTCAATTTTGCTACAAAGCATCAAAACCAGTTACCTGACTCCAGAGGAAAAAAAAAAAAAAAAAAAATCAAACAACTAAATGAACTAAAATAAAAATTAATATTCAATTCAGTTTTATATTTATACCGGTCTTTGGAGTATGGAATCTTCTTAGCGACACATGTCATTTAGTTAAAGAATGCAAAGAATGCAGGAGTGGCCCTAGTTAACATCTTCGCTTTTTCTACTGATATTGCCAAGTTCATTATTTGAGTGTAAGGACACAGCACAATTTACCACGACGTATCTGGGATTAGGGCCCACAGTGTATTTAAGCGTGCCAACAGTGATTTTTAGAAAGGGGTCTCCTGGTTCTCAAGGTACAACTCATTTGTGCCAGGTAATCTATATTACGAGTTCTATTTAGTATTTGGCTGGTTAAGGAAGTAGGCTTGACTAAGATTATGTATTAAATGTAATTTTAGGTAGGAATTAGAAGGATAAAGAAAACACTACGTGGAGAATAACAAAAATTAGACAATAGAAATATGGATAAACTACGTAGTCAAGAAAAAAACACTATGATACTCTAGTTCAGTCTTCTCCGTAACAGACCATAAAATGAACACATTTTTGAAAGACACTTTTGAAACCTTCAGGAGACAGAAAATCCATCCCATCTGCCAGCAAGCTGTTTCAACATTTAATTGTTGTTAAATACATGTTTTATTATAAAGATAAAAGAGCAACTGCAAAATGCCAGAAGTTTGAATGTGCACTGAGTGAGCTTTAAAGCCATTCTATAGGGACAGCAAAGGGGATCATAAACTCTGGAATACTGGACAGAGCCAAGCTGATGATCGATAAAGTTGATGTGCATTTCTATACTTCCACTTATTTGTGGGGAAAATGTTTATAAAGAGGTATCAAATTAATGCGAAATATCCTTTCCATTAACTGTACACAAGAAATCAGAACAGTCAGCTTTATCGGATCATTATTGCCTTAATCAGCCCATTTCAAAACTATCTACCTGTTCTTTGATCTTAAAAATAATGCATTTACATCCTGTCTGATAGGTACATCTTGTTATGAAACAACCAGAAACTTTTTTTTTGTGATAGCCTTGCTGCTTGAATCCCTTATCAATGAAGCCTTCGAAAACTGTATGATACGGACTACATGAAAGGTGTTGCATCTGTATCACTGCCACTCTCTAATACCTCCACAGCAGAAAGGTCAGCTTATACAAACATTTTATGAAACCAACAAGGGAAGACCAATATGAATATATTACAGTAAATTCTTTGTGACTGATGCTGTAGTTGTTAAATCCAGTTCATAAATTGCTGAGACGATTAGCAGGCTCATTCACAGCAGGAAGAGCAGCAAGTGTTAACGTGCTGCCCATAGCGAACGCCTTCTTGGGCCCTTTAGTGTTCATTACTGAAAAGGCAGGTTTTACCCCGGAGTTAATAAAGGCATTGCAGCCTCTTTGTACAGTCATAAAACGAGAAATCCAGTGTTGTTGGCTAATCTTATTTTTAAAGGTTCTTTCATTTTTACTTCCTTCTTGGTATATTCTATACAAAGTACTTTTGCTTTAAGTCCTTGTAATCTTTTTGGGTCTAGGCAAACCCCCAAGGCAGATATAATGTCACCTGTTTGAAGGGCAAATAGCTGTACTCATGATGGAAATCAACACCCACCACACATACAAGTCTTTGAAGTGCATATGACAACAATCTAGTACTTTGTTAAATGAGATGATGCCAAGTTTCAGGCCTAGACAAACTTCTTCAGAGCTATAAATGCCTGACAGAAGTTGTTTGCAGAAGAGATTATGATGCCCTTGTCAACAGCAACATTACACTACACTATAATTCAAAAAATAATGTGATATTTCCATCATCGCTTCCTTAATTTTCTGCAGTAATGGTTTCTTCCTTCCCTCACGTTTGGGATACTGGCTTGGCAACCAGCTCAGTCACAGTAGGACAATTAAGTTCCTTGTCACTCCTCACAACCACTGTATAAAAACAAATGACAAAACTTACCAGTTGCTCACGTTTCACTAGCTGACTCGAGGCAAACACAATCTGGAAGAACATGCAGTGTTGTAGCAAAAGAAAGAACAGAGAGATCAGACTTGAGAAAGAAGGTGTGTAGAACACAGCTGAGTCCAAGCTGTCTCTTCGTTTAGCAAGAACAAGTACTTTTTGGCACACGTGACCGATGTAGAATATTTAACTTCTTAAAAATCTGTCACCAATTTTATTATATCATGAACAGCCGTGCGGGCCAGATACTATTAACACAAAGGATGACTACATGACGAGAACAGGGTCTATAATGCACCTTGACTGATAAAAAGAGTTGCGCACAATGATGTCCAGTTGGAAGCAAGAGTTAACTTGCCTATCAAAGCAGTGGTCAAATGCATCAGCCGCTTGAGCTAGAATATCCTGGGCCACCCAAGTGTGCATAGGTACCCACATAAGTATTTGCCTGTCGCCTTTTCAGAACCTTTGAAGGCCTGGGGCTCAGAACAAGAAGAATTGCTGGGAAGCTCCTTCTCACCCAGCACACAACTATCACATAAAGATGAGGCAGACCCCGCTGGTCTCTAATACGCTGGGCATGTATTACTAACATAGATCTTTTCCATCCTCAGACATGTTTAGTTTGCAAATACCTATTTGCCTGAAGCAAAACTCAGAAATATTTACGGAACTTATAGCAGCTAACAGCATCTGTGATATATGCACAGCCTACCTAGGAGGTTTATTAAAACTGCAGTGTAATCAGATCAGTATAAATGGCTCTGTTGCAGAGTCTGTGCACTTCTTGTGGTACATGCTGTGCTGCTGACTTTGCTTTGCTTCCATTTTCAGAACAGCTTTTCCCTCCAGTTCAGGTGGGTAACAGCTCAGTTTTCTACCTGCTCACTCTTTACCACACTAATTTGCAAACATCAGAACAACGGTCTCAAACAAGGTGGGAGAAGACCCCACACACACACACTGGTTCCTTAGGCCATGAATTAATCACTCATCTTTCCTTTGGGCTCAACACTCAGATCCCACTCCTCTCCTTGGGCAGGGCATTGGATGGGGTTGTAATGTTTCTAAAAGTAAAAAAGAGGATGGAGAAACAGGACTGCCAGTGCTAGGAGGGATGCATTGTTTCTTAAACTAGGTATAAGGGGAAGAAATTAAGTCCTACATCTTTGTTCATCTGCACTAGCTCACAGCCCCACCACCTAACCTCTCCTGCCCCAACCACCTCCCCGCCATTTACCTTCCCACACCTCTGCCCGAGCTCCAGTCCATCCCCATCCCCAGCACACTGGGCCCTGCTTCTCCACAGCACCCTTGGCCCAAAGCCCCTCGCTCCTCCCTTCCCTGCTCCTGGAGCTGCCACCCCCTTGCAGCACCTCTTCCTTGGCTTCCCTGGGGAATCGCAATAGCTGATGGGGTAGGGAAAACCCACCTGACGCCAAGAGTCCCTCAGAAAAAAAGCTGCTTCGGATTTCAGGGACTCGGAGACATGATACAACTACAACTAACAAAATGCATTCAGAGGGGATGCAGTTGCAAAAAGCAGCAGTATGTTTCCTGCAAAAAAACTTTTTGCAATGTGTTTCAGGCAGTCCCCTACCACAGTTTGGTTTAAGCTGCAGCTACCACTGGCTCCTGGCTAAAGCCACCTGTTGAATTCCTCTGCCCCCTCACGCCCAGTGGGATTTGGGATGGCTAGCAGTCACCACCTCTTCTGCAGAGCAATCAATCCACCCAAAACTGTTCTTTGGACACATTAATCCTTCCGTTTTCCCATTTCTCCTCATAACCAACTGCCTGTATGCTAACCTAATATTCAGTTTGCCTGCATACGTATTTTTTCCAAATTCCAGGTTTCATCAATAACGTATTTTGCATTACATTTCCCCAGACATTATAATTGCCTCTGAAAGAAATAAAACATAAAACTTTACCAAGACAAAACCTATTATTGGGGCATTTGCATTTAAGCTTATAGTTGAATTTGATGTGAAATAAAATTATTGTAATGGTGTTTAACTTGAAAATGCTGACAGCAATAGCTGCAATAACAAGCCCCAGCAATTCTTAAGAAAGTTAATTTTATATGACTCATTTGTGCTTTGGAAATTTTTTACACTGCCAGTCTTTGGTTTGGGCACATTTCACTGATATTTTTTTTTTCCTCAATCTCTTTTTTTCTCTCGTTAATTACAGTCAATCACATTTAAATTATTGTAAAAAAATTATGTAATTTTAACTGTAAAAATTTGGAAACTGTATACTTGCAAGCTACTACACTCTAAGAAACTGGGCTAATGGGAGTCTACTATACTTCAAAACGTGCAAACCAACATTACAAAATACTATGTGATTTCAACCATGTCTTTTTTTAAACAAACCAAACCCAAACAGGTCACTTTTATGATGAGCTACAAAGGGGAATCTGGCCTCATCGTGAACACAGACTCCATTCCTGGTTTTTAGTAATCATTGCCAAAATCTAGCAGTGAAAATATTAACACATTCTGCTGGGGGGGGGACAACGACATGACCGAAAAACCAAAACCACCCCAAAACCAAACTGATGACTCCGAAGCAGTTGGGATACAAGATTACCTAGCCTTAGTCTAGTCCAAAGAGGTAAGAGATGGGCATGAGTCAGCCCTGCAATTTCAGTCTAACCCCTGAAGGGATCTGCCCTCTGATAAAAGAATTCAACATGCAGCAGGACCTGCAAGCATGAGACATGCTCAGGACCTAAGACCAAGTTTCACTAAAAATGTATATTGCTGAAAATAAGTTGCATTCACATCTCTTCTAAAAGGAAACCAGCTTTTAAGCAACTTAAACACCTTGGGACATGTCATCTCCAAGCAGAATGATCTCAGATATATAAATGAGTATACATGAGATAAGGCAATTTAAGAAAAAGACAATATTTCAAATCTGTTTTTACAAAGAATAAATCTACAGACAAAGGTTTCCTCTATAAAACCTGCATGTATGACCAACCAGTGCACAACTTCTGTTTCCACAGAAGAGTTTCTATGGCTTTTGTTGAAAAGACCTGAACTGACAGAGGTGTGGGGGAGAGCAGAACGGACTTCACCTGCAAACTCTCTGCTACTCCCGGTGATTCGCAAGATCGGATGATCTAGGCTGGTTTTCAGAGCTTAGGGTGAATTTCATAAACTTATCTGGTTACAGAAGACAAATCTTCCTATTATTAAGATTTCACATGGAAATCGGAGATACTTATTGACATATGAAGTCCTCACGTCAAGAAGACATGAAGATATTAAGACTCATGCCAAGAGTAATTTTTTAGATAAAACAAGATTTTTAATGATATATTTGAAACACTGATACACACAAATAACACGTTTCTGTTGTCACTGTCCTGTGGTCTTCTAGCTTGCTGTAGAAAAATAGGTCAGTACTTATAAAAAATAAAAAGAAAAACTTATTTCAGAGTACATTTCATAGAATTTTTTTTTCATTTCTTGCTCAGTGGGGTTATATTGAGTTTCATCAATTTCAACAATGACATGGAGCCCTTAAAAATAAAATATTATGGAGCTGAAGATAGCAACATTTACAATTGAGCTTTATTGGAATTTTACTATATTTTGATGGATGACAGCTTTAATGATTCTGTGCAGGGTTTATAGCAGAAAACACAGTAAGGCAGTAACATAATTTTCTGCTTTTTTCAACGATCTGTATCCAAAGAATTCAGAAAACAAGCAAGTTTATTTCATAATCACGCCAAATTTATTTTCTGGGTGAACTCTCGAATGTTAAAGCTCAAGTACACAGAGTGATGTTGCCATGGCAACCGCCATTGCAACCCAAGATGGGAACATGTTTATGAAAGCACATTTATATACCCGTATACACATGCCGAGGCACACCGACGCTCCAGACTCCTGTCAGAAGGCAATCGAGCTATTCACGCATTATCAGTCCTGATTCGGCTCCTGGCGAGGCAAGGGGACATTCACTGAAGCCATTAAGCTGCAGCAACCCTGCATATGATATATACAATGCAAGGTTGTTTCTGCATATAGTGGTCGTAAAGCCTTCAAGCCATTAGTCCTGTTTCTAGGACCTAAACGAGGAAACCTTAATTTGCCGTAAGATGTAATATTAGAAGATTTAGTGTTGCTGTAGCTACAGCAAAGAGTGGAGGAGTAATATGTTTGGTGTCCTTTGACCTTTTTTTAATAAATCTCCACCGAAATAAGCTGTCAAGTTTGAGAAATGTCAGAGTACGGTCATCTGAGTCTGCCCGGAGGTGTAATTTTGCATGGTGTACAATTCCTGTGAATTTATCACAACATGTTATTTCACACATAGTCAACATGGTGTGACATTCAGCATCCTGCATCGTCCAATATCTACATGCTGAAATGAGTTTATGATTTCTCTTTAAAAGAAAATCCAAGGTGCGTTAGTTCAGGTCAACAGAGGAATCCTCAATGGATTTCTGGGGATAAAAATCAAAAGAAGTATCCCTTCCTCCTGCCGCTTCATCCGCATACCTATCAGTTAGGCACTTCTGCCACTCTTGACACCGCCTCTCCGCATCAGCCAGCACTGAGTTCAGTGTGGAAGCATATTAAATTAAAAACTGATTTGTTCCTTTAGTTGAGTATCACTAACTCTGTGATGAAGTAAATCTGTATTATAAAGCTGTATATATCACTAACACAGACGGTTTCAAGTAGCTTTCCAGAAGAATTTTACACTTTCACATCAGCCCTTGTGGAATTAGTGTCACAGAAAGCAGCTAGATGTGATGCTTTTTTCAGCCAAGTCCTACCCAACTGTGACCACAGCCTTGGGAGAAGAGGTACAGCTGCTTAGCCTGTGGTTTTATCTTCAGCCTTTGACAGACTCCCAGTCATCACTTAGGGAAATCTCTCAGTCTTGCTGAGATGTATGAAGATGAGGGTATTACATTAAATAAAGAAGTCCATTATCCTAAAGACTACCTCAATTCTCAATTGTCTATCTCAGCCTGCAATAGCTGCTTTTGACACCTACAAGTCGACAGGAAAACTTTTATATATGCAAAATTTATCATAGACTGCTATTAGGCTTGAGCCCTGAGCAGTTATTAAGTCAGTCTGTACTAATTTCTTAAGCAATAATTTCTTAAAAAGTAAACATAATGCTTCTTGACCACGAACAGAGCAGCCTTAGGAGCATGCTACATACTTCACAATGTAAAATAAACAGATCAGCTGCTTTAGAGGAATAACTTTCAATAAACCTTCTTCTTGTTTTAGATTAGGCCAGGGTTTGTGCATAGCTATCAGAGCTTAAATTGTTTACGCTGTAGTACTTTTTGATTTAGAGGCATTAGCCATTGAAGATAAGCAAAGCGTGCATTACAACAAGAACAAAGAGGACATATTCAAGAAACATATAGCTTGGTGTACTAAGTTAAAGTAGGCTATAAACTATGTAACTGATGCTCAGAGGCATTTCAGCACTTCCCATCCAAAGCAGGAATTATGCATGAACAGGACTGATGGTTTATGCTAATTCAGCTTTATACCATCAGCTAAGCGTGCGTTGATGATCTTGTAAGATGCTGGATCCCCATGTTCAGGTACACATTCTTGTACAAGACAACTAGTGACGTTTGGGAACTTTTCAGCAAAGTAATATTAATCAGAAAATGACAATCTGCTGACACCAAAACCCTTAAATAGCAAATGCCACAGAACAGCAGCTGTGGATGACCAGTCACTGAGCATACTTTGCTTACTAGCTAATAGGTACCACTACTTCCTCTCTCCAATTCCCTTTAAAAAGCAACAGCTCTGAGAGAAGACTAAGCCCTGCCTTCCCTGCTTTCAGCTATAAAACAGAACAGCATTCATATCACAGAAGATGATGTTACAGCTTCTTAAAAAGATGGGATGATACATCAATTACACTAATTCTCTTAATTCTGGAAAGTTCATCTGAAAAGTTGACAATTCACAGAACCACAGAAATGTTGGCTGGCAGGGACGTCCAGGGGTCACCTGTTCCAACCTCCCACTCAAAGCAGGACTGCTGCCAAGAACGGATCGAGTCGCCTCATCCTTAAACTGAACTCATCGAGCATTCCATCAGAGCTAAAGGGTTCAATCAGAGCTAAAGGGTTCAATACGAACACAGTTGTACGCCATTTCTCTCCTTTTTTTTCCTGCTGCCGATACATCTGTTTCTTAGTAAAAATAACATCAGTATGCAAAAGTAAAAAAACTTCAAACCTGTAATATTAGCAGTCGTTAAAATTCATACAAACATTTCTGCTTTAAAACAAAAACAAAAACACAAAAAAACCCCAACCAAACCAAAACCCAGAAAAAAAGACAGAAATGGAAATAGAAATTAAAGTCTTAACACACAGACATAGAAGCTATGGCATGAAAAATTCATTTCCATTAATGAGACGTGGTAGTCCCCAGGCCAGCACCCTTTGTATGTGAACCATGTTAATCAGATTGTATGAGCATTTGCCGGAAACTCCTGGGATAGCAAGCAACTATAACTATATAGCAAGCATAGCAGATTAGCAGCTTGCTAAGAACTGCTTGACTTGTAACCCTTGAAGCACAAGAACGATGCAGATTTCCTGAATCACTGATAAATGAAGCATTTCATTTATACGGCTCATACTTGTTGCAGCCTTTGATGCAATATGCACATCACCAAAATGTGTACAAAATATCCTTCTTAGTGGCATCTTTATGTAAGAAAGTACAGAATAAACAAACAAGTAAGGGCTCTGTCAGTTCAGACTTGGTCACACATACTTCTTGTACAGTGCCTCGTTAGTGACATCCTCCACCTCCAAAAAAACCCTTCAGTAACTTCATCTGAGTTGGAGTGAGATGAAAACACAAACATTCCCCCACAGGTATGGATATAGAGAACACGCCGATTTCTTGAAAGACCTAACAAGACAGCAGGATCTAGACCTGACCAAGCAAACTTTTCCTTTCTAAGAGGTCCTATTAAATAGACCCCTCATCCTGGAGGAAGAAAATTCGGATTTAGGCTTTCGTTCTTTCAATTGGCAGCAATACATTTAATTGCTTCCTAGCTTGGGCTCTATCTGCTGCATTTTCCAAGTGACAGAACAGATGGAAACTCTTGCTGCTGGAGACAACTTTGTTTTAAAAACGTTTGAGAGTTTCATGGAGATTTCAAAGTTGTTCAATCTGTAAAGCTTGACTTTATTCCCAAGCTAATTCTAACCTCAGTCACCAGTTCTCACTGTACAGATCTAGGAACCATTAAGAAACCAATGTTCTCAAAAAGTAACCCACAAAATGAAGAGAATCAATAAGCTAATTTCCAAAGAATGCAATTTCACAATATTCATGAAAATATTATCCATAACTGACTCTAAAAAGGACTGCAAGAGACACACTATTAGTGACTCTGAATAAGATAATGAACTATTCAATTCTGCAAATTCCTATATGAGTCTTTTCAACATTGGACAGATATTTTTGATTGGAATATGAATTATAGTCCCATTGCCTGCCTTCTTTTCTACCACAATATTTAGGTGTCTCCTTGAAGGAAGATGAAAAGACTTCATAAAATAAACAAATGTATAACTGATCATCATTCACGTGCTGCTTCTGTCTCTCTGCAGGCCTCTAGGAAATTGTGTAGATTGCTATAGTCACTATCCATATGTCCCTGGTCGCTCCTGACTTTCTTTCCCTTTTGAAATATCAAACAAACAACAAGTATACGAATGGTGATACAGATTCCCAACTCTACGCATATTTTCTTCAACTTCAAAAATGGTAAACTAATTTTTCAGTTTCCCCAGAAACATCATTCAAAAGTGAATATCCTTTGCTTTATTTTAAATGTTAATTACTCCACTTAGAAATAAACATTTTCTCACTAAAAATGTCCATTTTGATTAAATTTAGTTTTTTAGTGGGAATATTTCCCTCGCAAAACAACTTAATCAGCTTTATTTATACATGACCTAATTTCAAGGGGGGGGGGGTGGGGCGGCAGAATGAAGTCAAAAGATGACCATGAGCTTCCACAGGAAGAGGATCAGGGCATGAAATTTAAAAAAAGCAGAATTGCTTTCTTCATCTCTACTGGTTTTTACAGTGAAGTGTCTTCCACTGGAGCTTCATACCGCAACATTTTTCATGATTTACAGCAAGGAAAGAGAGGCAAAGCAGTCTCTAGTGAAAAGTCACCCAAGCTCATGAAAAATTTAGAATGACTAAATTCATAATTAAGATTAATCAAGAAACGACATTAGAACACAGTTTGCATATTAACAGAAACTCAAGACTAAAAATTTGAAAGCTTTTTTTTTTCCCAACAGTGAACATGTAGGATTCCCTGTATTTTAGATACACATGCATACCCATAAATTTCTGTATTTATTAAAGGTATTTAGAAACACAGTGAACTATTTTAAGTACGTCTCATAGCTTTTATACTTTATTTATGGACAGGGACATTATTAAAAATAAATGATCTTCAATGGCACTTAAAAGTAATGCTGTTTTGAGACCAAATGTCAAGCAAATGGCATGAAAATGTAAAACTCAGCAAGTCATAAAACACTGCTTTATCACTGGATATTTATACTACCAAAATACAGCCTGAAACAACTAGGTTTGTTATAATAACACAAACAAAATCATTACAATTGCATTACATTTCATGTGTAATCATTACATTACTTAAAAATTCAATTTTTCATTCTCTTTTTAAAAGTATGAAGCTATGACTCTGCTTCATACAGATACAAAGGCTTTAGCTGCACCACTATATATTACAACGGGCACGGTCTGAATATGCGTGATCATAAGTAATCAGTTCCATTACCCATTTTCATAACTTTGCCAAAAAAATCCCAAATACAACCATTACAAAGTCAGGCCCAAAGCCTACCACACTGAATGTAAAGACAATAACCCCAAAGTGACCATTATGTCACATCTCTATGTAAATAACATGTAAACTCTCCATAAATCTGTTTGGACCTGTAATCCATTTCCATTTTTCCTTTACTTTTAGATCCTGGAAATAATTAAAACTACAGTTAATCAATTAAATATTGTGTGCCATTACAAAGCCATACTGGATTTTTATCTTCCACTGTTAAACTTAGAGCAAAATAATTGCAGTGAATACAATTATCTACCACAGTTACCATCTGGGATATGAAAGTAAGTATTTTAATTATTGCCATTGTAATTTGAGACCCACAAAGACCAGTATTTGCGCTACATATGGTATTTATTTTTATTGATTAATGTCAAAACAGGTGGATGCAACACTTCAAAAGACAGTTGGCTAAATGCCCGTAAACTTTGCTACCTAGTGCAGACCACTACAAAGAGCTGGAGAACTGAATTTTATATCCCAGCTGGTTGTTAAGCTGCTGGGTGATCTCAAAAACAAAAAATCGGGATAAAAGACATTGACCTCTGTTCTAAAGCACTTTTATGTACCATTGAAGTAGTTATCATTGAAGTAAAGAGATGACTTTCTCATTAGAGATGTAGATTATCAAAAACTCCTAGCAATTTTACTAACTGTATTGAGAACTTTGTATGCTGGGAAAGGAGAATACTTTACTTCGGGCACTTTTAGTTGAGTAGATACCTATGAGTATGCACGTCTAGCATCAGGCATCAAGGTTAAAATATATTTGTCTGGCAGAGCGATCTCTCAGTAAAGAGCAAAGGAGGACTGCAATCTAATTAATTTAATGAGAATGAGAAAAATAAATATATAGGGTATGAAATACAGAGAGAGTATTAACTTCAGAGGTTTTTAATATAGCACTGAAAAAAGGTACTTAAACACCTTTGAAGACAGTTTGAATCTGTTTTACCAAGGTCAAAATGACTGCAAAATGAGTAAGAAATTGGAAAAGTTACATAACATTGGTAGTGAGCAAAAACTTCTTACAGCCCTATCACAACTTAGACTTCACACAGCTGAATAAAACCAGAACGAACTCTCATTTAATGAACCTGTTAAGACTTCAGGTTTGTGACTAAGGTCTAAGATTATTAACGACTGCACAACAGTCTATGAAATTTCTAGCCTACATGTGCTGGAGAGGATCACTTCTTTTCCACACATAACGAACTCCTCCTGTGGACTGCTGAGGCTCCTTAACTCTCGCTGGTATTAAAGGAAATTAGTTTGCTCAGTTTCTCCAAACGATACACTAAATCCAGCAGAATTGAGCCAGAAGCAGTTTTCCATCACACATCACAACTTTTATTACTGCCTAATAATTATATTTGTTTTCTGGTTTGTTTCTTTCTTTCTTTGAACTAATAAGCCAATGATAACCAAAACTTCTCACCATTTACTTTCACTATTTTAATAAAAGATAAAGACGCATAATGGACTGAGATGAGATGTAACAAAAGATCAAAGCCAGTTTGTTGGCAACAAGCTCCACAATTTGTAAGCAGTGAGCAGTACATGTCATTCAATTAAGCAGGGATCCAGCTGCCTGGTAGTGGAAGCTGGTATTAGAGTAATACCCCAATAAACCGTAATTCACTCATTATCAGACCTGGAACCACCGGGTGTTTTCAAAGACCTTCACGACCTGTTACAAACACACACACTCAAATAAACCCTGCCCTTACTGAGGCTGGGGAGGATGCTCTTCTACTGCTTTATGGGAGCCAGATTTCATTGTCCTCCTTCCATGCAGATTTCACATCTGTAGTTTCGTCTCTAAACTGAAATTATACACTGCTTTTTATTGGACAACACGCTCAGGCTTTAAGCCTCTGAATATTCTAATCATTTTGAATGAGATACCATGATATCTGAAAACAAACACATACCTGAAGCTTTAAGCATTGACATCTAAATTCCACTTTTTGGCAGGCCTATTATGACCATCCAGATCTACTTCTTCATTTTTAAGATTTACCTATGGCATACTGTAGTGCAAGGACTAAGCTCAAACACATTTTACTTAAAAGATAATGATACAACTATTTAGCTATATACAGCAGTACATGACCTTACTAGGGAAATATATAATGTTTATCTGCAGATAGGATCTTGAGTAGGTCTTCATCCCAGAAGGAATATTTTAGTATTACACTATAAATATCTCCCCGCCACGTTTTGAAACAAAATAATTAGATTTAGAGAAAATATACTTAATTATACCCAGAACAATCAAGACTGACTGCTTGGAGGTTGTGAGTTGCTCAGTCCATCTGCTAAGTACATTCATGGCTTTTTTGGCACTTCTTTTAAGTCATGAAGTGTACACACACACACACCGAGGTTAGAAATGTTTTAAACCTACGTAAGCAGATGGTGATACAGCAGGTAATAATTTAATTACATAACTCCTAGAACATGTTTCCAAAAAAAGGAAGAGGGAAGGAATAAACAATGTCCAGTCTGATCTTTTAATTGCAGTATAATAGCTTTTGTTGATTTGGCAATGATTTTCCACCGAACCATTCTGAATTTCTATACCATTTTTTATTCCTAATTTAACATTTAATATTTTTAAAAAAAAAAAAAAAAAAAAAAAGGCAACATAAACTACAAGTTTCCTAAGACAAGAAAATAACTATAATTATATAACACTGAAGAGGAAGATTTATCATTAGTTTTGCAGGTACAAAGAGGTCAGAAAGATGTACACACAACATCTGCTCTTGAATCAGCACAGAACATTGATACTGCTGAAGTGTGAAAGCAATGAAGAAACGTTTGTCTTATTAATTCTTCATTTCATGCAGAAGCAGAGAACCGTGTGGAAGTGGAGAAGCATGATACAGTCAAGATACCAGAGGTAAACCTGAAACTAAGCTATTTTAATGAAAAACACAAAAAAGGTAAGATTGTGTTGGTCTACTTAACATACCACATACACCAATGAAGGCTGAGGGAGAAAAAAAAAAAAGGATCTCTCCTGAATGACATTACAGCAACTTCACTGTTTTAAAAAAGGAACTGCTACCGCTGAAACAGTTGAAGATGCTGAGAGAAATACTAAAGTACATAAGGTCTGACTGGCAGTCTGCTAAATCAGTGGGAGTCATCTTAACGTAAGGAATTTGGAATTACATCAGAGATCTATCACCCTTTGCATTATGTGCATAAACTGAAGCATAAATATGTTAGGAAGTAAATGCAAATGAATTGTAATAATCGGGGAACTGTCACTGTGAGACTCGGATAGTACGTTCCAGTCACTGCCAGCTTCATGGTATGTCTTCCAGTGAGACAAAGATACAGGCAAAAAAAGGGGTGGGGTGGGTGTAGGGTAGAATTAATGGTTGTAAAATGTTTATCCTACAATCATGCAAGTGTACACATAATATTTCAATTTTTTCATAGAACAGTATAAATTTTGTCTGTATGTAAAGGTCAAATAGCTTGGAGGGCCACTATATCTGAGTCACAAAGTACAAGTAGTAATTCATATATATATGCATATAGACATATATAAAAGAAACATTATAAAAATCACTATTGGGTTATTTCAATTCTGACTACAAATGCCGTAACTCCCTAATTTGAAGTAAAAACCCCTAGTCTTACAATTTAAGCACCCATAATGGAAACTTTCACTGTATTATTTTTTTCATTTGTTCCATTTCTCAGCAAACTCCAATACAGCAATGGATTATGGAAGCTGGGTTCTGGATTTTATGACACTATAAAATAACATATGAAATATTTATTATTTAATGTTAAATTTCACAAAGATAACCTCTCTCCAAATTGTACACCCAATCTGTCTGAACTTGGGATTGGCTTCTCTGTTTGAATGCACAGGTGAAGAATAACAGCAGCACAGCTGATTCGAGTGTCACCTTGTCTTTGTAATATACTTATTTTTTTCCTAGTTTTTACTGGGTAAGCAAATGGCATAAAAGAAGTGAGGTGAAGTATTTACAACTGTTTCCTTTAATTTTATTTTTTGATTCTTACAATTTATTCCCCTGTAAGTTAACAAAACAGAACAGAAACACCACAAAAGGTCACTTTGATGTAGAAAATCCCCAATGTTATTCCAACCAGGTTTATGACTAGTACCTTGAAATGAGAGGTAAACTGAGAAAAATATATTAAAATAAACCTAAGGAAAGCAATATATAAATACCATATAATTCTGCGTGTGCTTGCCACTTGAAAAGGAAGTGCAAATCAAACTTTAATAAATATGACATACTTGTTCAGATTGTAATGGTGCATTTACCATATAAGACAATCAGGGTTTTTTTTTAATTGAATGCTGTTTAATGAACCTTTAACTTACCTTTCAGTCTGCCTACAACAGAGTGTTGTGAAAAGACAGTCTGAAGTCAGAGTTTAATTAGAATCCTCTGCATGTCCTACTGCATCTATGCTGTTGGTTTGGGGGGGGGGTTGGGTGGTTTTGTTTTTTTGTGGGTTTTGTTTTGGTTTTTTTAGGAATGGCTGATATTTTGTACATAAATTATTCACTTAAGTATACACAAATATATATGTATATATACACAACTGTATACGTGCATGAATTTTCTATAGCTATATACAGAATAAATGCAAACTATTATCTCGTATTTACTTACAAAACTACGCTACTGCCAAACTATTTTTTTGTAGCAACAAATACCTCATTCAAACATAAAAGTGACAGTAATAACTGTCAGGTTTAAATATTTAGTGCCAGAGTATTAGGCTTCTGACTATTAAAACGGCCCTAAACAGCCTTAAAGCTGCTGTAGCTGGGCAGCTGAGGAACAGGTCAAGGGAAGCACTCGCTAGCATGAAGCCAGCAGAGCCAGCCGAGAAACAACCTACTTCTGCCCTCCAGAAAGAAACCTGAAGGACCAGAGTCCTGCCTAAAGGAGATGTCCATATCGATCTGAATATAAAGACAGGCGTGGCAGATGCAGACACCTACTAGGACACAGCCGTCTCGGGGAGCGGTCTGGACAGGACCGGCAGCAGAGGCTCAGGGCATCCTTGCCACCTGGGCTGTAACCACAGCCTCAAGGGCCCCTTACCCCAGGGCTGGAGGCCAAAATGAGTTAGCTTGCCTCCGGACAGCAGCGCAAGTAAACCAAGGGCCAGCTCATCTATCTTGTCCACCTTCAACAGTGACAGATCTAATACAAATGGAAGTGCTACTGTTTTAGCCACTGATGTTTTCTGATTAATTTTACCATTCAAAAGTTATTTCATGATAGTGAATAGTGGTAAGCAGGAACAAGAAAGCCCAGAGGTACCACTCTATCAGTGAATGAAAAGGTAATGAAGTGGTAATGCTATCCCTAAACAAAGAGGAAAAAAAACCAAAAAACCAAAAAAACCCACAAAGCTAAAAGCAAATCCTATTACCCAAAGGTGTAAAGCTTTTCTCTAATGCACCCATAGACTGCTGCTAGATGACAAATGCTATTATTCAGCCTTCCAGTTTCCTCTCTCTCCCCCTAGCTGCAATAATCCAATGGGCCATTATCCTGACAAACAAGATATCTGACATACCCTGACTGAGCCCATCACCGCAGCGTCAGTCACTCCATGGGAAGGAAAGATGGCAGTGACCGGTAAGTCGGAGGAGCAGATGATACAACAGCACAGTAAACACCTCACTCCCACTCTGGGGTTATTATATGGTGAGTGAACATTACAAGTGAAAAACAGCTGTGTTTAAACTGGAGTAACTGATATAGCAGATTCTACCGTAACCCTCAGGTTTTACACCTCCAATGAAATTGTATTGCCAAGGTTTTGAAAACTACTTTGATAATGCACTTAAGAGCTATGACTTTATTTCTCATGGTAAAGTAACAAGAGATGCCAAGATTACAAAGGAAGCCACGTAGGAGAGGACTAGAACATTTGCCTGTTTGGGACAGGTAATATCTGCTTTGTCTTGAAATAAAATACCAACATTTAGGGAAAAAAAAATTTGTGAAAAGATGAAAATACTAAACAAGTGTCTTTTTAAAAAAACAAAAAATCATAACTTTGTTTTCTTAAGCTCCCTGGAATGCTAAAGACCCCTACAAAGCATAACGGGCCAGCCTCACGCCTGACACAACTCCCCTTAGCTCAGCCCAGGCATGCCAGAGAAGAGCCTGGCTCACTCTCTGACACCAACGGCGACTACAAGCCCAAACTCTAATTGGATTTTAAATGATGCCAGGTTGATCGATGCGTCCCTTCTGATTTGCTATATACTTTTTTTGGCTCAGTGAAGAGAAGTTAAAACATGCAGAAGAGCGTAATGTGTCAACTAGGAGATTAGTTTTACAATCTATATGTTGAAGTGAATAAATTGTACTTTCATTAACAGAAGTAGGCCATACGCCGAAAAGTCATTGGATTCGCTTCACTGGTGAACTAGAGCAACAATATACGATTAGAAAGCCTCAGCAGTTCAAAAGTCTTTAAAGGCAGGTCCAGCGGTTACACAATTAATTTTTAATGATATTGTTCCATCTGGGAGATTCACTTGAAGTGCCAAATGGGTTCCCCGAGCTAAAGTATTAGCTTTAACAAACTCGACGCATCTACAATGTGTCTAGTATCTGTTTAAATTATTATTAAAAGGTTTATGGGAATAAGCTATCGTTATTTGTGCTTATTTCTTCTCCTGAACTTTTTAAGGTCCTGCAATACATCCATAGTAGGAAATATTTGCAGCTAATAAGTTTTTATTGCACAATTTGGAAGGCCTGTAAGTTTGCCACTAGTCATATAAAAACTTTAGAAAAAATTAAGTTTTTTCTTCCATTTACATTACATGACCCTTCATGGGGTGGGGGGGGAAGGGGAGAAAATCAAGGTTTCTGATTTCAGAAGTCAAAAGCAATCAGTATCAAACATCATACCAGAAGTAATCCCCATATGACTGACTTTTTTGTGAATTTTCAGTTTTAAAATTTAAGGGGGCTTAGAAAGCAAATTCCTTTCTCTCAGAATTCTTACTAAATATTGCCAGTAACATTTTTTTTTCCTTCCAAGTAACAGAAGACTCAAACAGCTGCTGTTAATCACAGGATCCAACTTCCAAATTTTAAGCACAAACAAAATAAAACAATATTTCCTTCTTTGCCTCAGAAATGTTAATATGTTACATTATTCAAATTTCAGCAGAAATTTTTATTTGGTTACCCAAGTACAGCAACAATGCTGAGATTTTATAGGGGGATTCAGGGATAAGTCAGTATGGTATCTAAATGTATACTTACAAATATTTGTAAGTATTTAAAACTTATGACTTTTGTACAATTACAATAAAAAAATTACTGCAACATTGCTCCGTGAAAATATGTTTTTTGAACAGACAGCTTCTATTCTGAAAATGCTTTTGTCTCCACTGAAATGTCAACATTTCTTCAATTTCGTTTAAAAAAAAATATACACATGAAGCTACTGAGCTGTATTTTGCTATTATAGTCTGCTCCATTTGGACTTACATCACAATAGTGAGGTTGAAAAAGTGATCAAGCATAACTCTGGTTCATACTCTGAGTAGCAGGATCTTTGTCTATGACTACAGGCCTCATGGCGTGAAAGCAAAAAGAACCATTGCTCAAAACCAGCACTGTTATCAGGTTAAGAACACAGCAGGACAGGAAGCTTTCAGCTAAATCTTTAGGTAGTTAAAAACAACAATAAAAAATTCATTTCTAAAACTGAAACATATTTATGGAAGCATAGAAGTCTTTTTCCTTGACCCAAAGCACATGGTATGACTAACATTAAATGGAGCAGCTCCAAGAGAGAAGGTGGGAAAGAGACCAAGCTGATTCAGCTAGTCCTTAGTAAGGACTATCTGATTAAGAACAAAAATTTTGAAGCTGGGACATCTCCTCACGTTGGGAATTCAATGCAAAAAAGTACTAGCAGATCGTAGTTCTAGTATTCAAATCAAATCCGTATATCTAACACAGACCTGGTCTCATAGTCTCCTTTTAAATAATTATCGGTCCAGCACAGTGGCTTTCTGTTCCTGTGACAGACAACCTTGCACAAAGCTCACAGGGCAATTTTAGTCCACTTTTTTTTCCATAAAAGCCATTGGAAAGCAGCTGATACCTATTATTATAGCAGTTTCTTTCCTTTATAAAATATGTAAATGCTTACCAAATTTACATTTTAGAACAGATGCATATTTTACAGTCAGCAAACAGAAGTTTTTCATGGACAAAATGACACCTGTGCCATTTATGAAAAAACCATCTTACATAGCTGAAAGGAAATAACAAGAATACTTCCATTTTGTGTTACTTCTACTTCATCAAAAAGCATTAAGAATTAAAGGAGAGATTCACAGTACCACAGGCAGAATAAAGGACTGAAAGATGATTATTCTAAAGGTCACATTATCTTAACAAAGTGCCACTTTCTGACAGCGTGACACTGATATAGAAGTAATATACTCCATTTATCAGAAACTGCTCTATGAGATCCATGCCCTCTGCACTCTAAACAAAGATAGTAGTGATTTTCTTCAAAGGTCACTCGGCGACTGTGTTATTTAAAACGAGGCATTCGCCAATGGCAGTAGGTATCTACGAAACATCCGATCTGGGCCCTGAAGCGATTCTTAAAAATGCCACCAAAACTGAAACAACCTCTCCCCAGACCGTGCTTTTTTGTGCCACAGTACAAATTCTTGATCTATAGCAGGGCAGCAGGCTATGGCATTTCAGTTACAGATCTGGAATCTGTTATTCTTTCCAGAGCACGTTTATTTGAAGAAACGCTATCTCCTTTTAGCAGGCACGAAAAGCAACAGCATCCGCCTTCCATTAAAAAAATGGACATAACGGTAGAAATAAAACATCAGCTACATCCCTGCCTGGCTCCGAATGTGAAATCCTGTACGTCAGCCGAAAGATAGGCTTGTTACCTAAGATACACCCAATGCTAAGTCATGGGAACTGTTTCATAACAACAGACCATGACAGCCTATTACTTAATGTGCCACTGAGCTGATGTGACTCAGATAATAACACACAGGGAAATTTAATGCCGCCCAGAACACACTATTCTTTCTACAAAAGTCCCTTTTCAAACCCTCATGGCAAAGTAACTGGTCTGCCAGCAAGAAGTGGACCTATATTTAAAGGTTATTAAAAGGGCAAGAATCAAGAAAACAATAAAGATCAGCTCTGCAAAGCTCAATATAAAAAAAAAAAAAAAAAAGCGCTGACATTTCTATAAAAGATGTGAAAGTCTAACATGGAGATAAAAAGATGAATAGAAATGCACTCAAAGAAGTAGATGCATTTTTCGTGAATAAGATGTGTCTTCAGCAGTCATTCGCTATTCTGACCTTATCAAGCTTTTCAACTTCTCTGGATCTGTTAGAGCTGTTTAACACCAAACGAACGAGCCAACTGGAGAACTGTGAAAGCAGAGCATCTCAAGGGAACTTGATTACTAATTCGCCAGGAAACCTTATTTTAATGAAAAACAGTTTATTAAAATTACACTCCCTTGAATCTCTTCTCTCTAAGTTTATTGGGATAGTAACATCTGCTTTTTACTGAGGATGTTTGGGAAAAAGCATCTCAGCAGTTATTCAGAGGTATTATTTTGGTGAAATGGTATTAATCACATCTGTACACAAAAAAAACGAAGACTGCCATAATATTGTGTTTGTATAAAACGAACCACAATTTTCTTGCTGTTCTGCTGTTAAGTCTTAGACCAAAATTTTACTGGGCTACATTGATCCTTCCACTTGTAAACTATGAAAATTGGTGGAGGAAGAGGAAATAAATAAATCTGACAGGGCAGGAGATTCACATGCAAGATCTGCTAAAGCGAAAACTGGGCTATGCCAGATGTTGTATGGAAGAACTCTAGGACTGATGGAGAAATTGATCTCCCTCAGTCTGCCTGCTTCTCTCTTGACCTAAGCACAAGCCCATAAAGTTCAGCAATTTCTATGGAGCCTCAGTTCCTGAGAGGATTCAAATCCAAATCCACCTCTTAGAATAACGATTAACTCCTCTTACATTGCAACCTGTAAGCTCAGTCTTGCTCCCCACTTGTATTCCTTCACACTCCCTCCTTTTCACTTGCTTGTTACAGTCATTCAGCTTTGTGCAGAGCACATGAGTATTTGGGGGGCAAAAGGGAAAAAAGCAAGAATAATATTTCCTTGTGTCCTTGGAAGTATGCTCTCCTTGGAGGGATGAGCTTCTGTTTCAAGGGCTGCATACATATTTTGCACTGAGTTGCCACTGTGTAAAATTGCAGACTGAAGTACCTAAATGCTACTTGAGATATCAGCAAACACCTAGCTCCACACTTTTTGTCAAGCTAGACAACTTTCAGCACCTAAAACTAAAGCCCTTTTTAATGGATTCTCATAAGCCTCAGCTTCATTTTTTTTTTCTTTTTCAAAACTAAGCTAGTAATACTTACCTATCATTAAAATGAGGAGGGCAAATTGATTAGCACTTGTAAAGTACATTAATTTGAGATAATCAATAGAATGGAGTAGGTAGATACAAAAAGTATGTAGACCTCACAGATGAGATACTGATAATATAAATGTATTGCTCTTTAATAAGTAGTACTAATATTTTTTTTCACCAAATCAAGAAGGTATTATTTTTTCCTGAAAAACTTTTACACCTTATTACTGCAATCACTTTTTTAATTTCATGCTTCCCTAACTTTATTACTGTTAATTTTACTCAATTCTGGCTATTTTCTACCGTTTCCTGGGAAAACAGACAGAACTTCATCGTTTTCTGATAAATAAAACTTAAACGGCTTTGTGAAAAAGGACTTTATCTGTACAGTATGATGCTTCCCACTACTGCAAGCCCTCTAACATCCTGTGATACTCTTCATCCATTTAAGTAACTCCCATTAAAAATCCTGCAGCCTCAGAGCAGGGGCCAAGACAGAACGAAAGCAGCAACATCTGACCTGAGATGCCTAAATGGCTGCACCCTAAGGAACAGTTCCACCCACTTCAATGAGGTTTTGGATCACATCTGACAGATTTTGAGTTTGTATATTCTCTTGCTTAAGTCCTCTGTCACTGCTGATTGAAATCCAAGCAATAATTAACAATATTAGCCACAGCTGATCAACATCTTGCACTTAATTATCTTTATTGAGAAAATTATTCTTCCCCTCTGATAAGTTCTACGTGAGAAAAGGAGCAACTTGGAATTATTCAAATACTCAAGTGATTTTGCAGTCAACTAGTTATTTTAAATGTACGCCTAGTCAACGTGAACTCTGTTGTGTTTGGGTTTAAGTTTAGTGCTTTTCTTTCCCAAGCATGCCAAATGCTTTAAGATGTAGATTAAAATCTACAACTCTATTCTTAAAGGCATTATATTAGAGAAGAATGATGTATCACACTAATACTTTTTTAGACAGCCAGGTTACAACTAAACAACAAATATCGCAGTCGCGCTCTAGAACAAACAACAAAAAAGAAGTCCATGTCAGCCAAATACACATCACTCCTAAATGAAAGTCAAAGATGAATGTATTTATGTAAAATTCTCAATACCCTTTCCCTTTACTTTTCCCTTAATATTTGCAAAGTGAGGATACAGAAGAGCTGTAAATCAGTACAATTTCAACAGCCTAACGTAGACAGCTTTCCAATACGTTTTATGCCTAATGGTGGGCTACACAATGGGAGCCTAATATCTATAACTGAAAAGATATTTATATTCATAATGTAAAAGAACTGAAGAAAGAGTCTTTAGTATACTGTAGCTTTCAGTCATCTTGGCTTTAACTCCTGAACTAGCACTGGATTATTAGAAGAAAACAGCTGTATTTCCTTCTTTCATTCTGTATTAGCATGACAGAGGAAATAATACACTAATGAACTTGAAATATGTTACTACACTGTGAGTCCTTACGGGTGGATCATGGTTTATATGTTAATCTTTTCAATATTTGCAACTATATTTGATAGCATTTTCTAAGCTTCTCCAGTAAAAGCGTTTCTCTAAACTAGCCAAACTCACTGTTCAGTATTATCTTGCATTGATTCCCAGTTCTAATTATGAACGATACTCCCCACAAGCAAGACAGATTAGAAGTATTTCAAACTAAATGGGTGTAATGAGACATCTCTCCAGTTTCATTTGTTCTTATGTAATGAAATGAAAGTTAAATGCCGTAACCACAGCTCTCTGAGGTTGCATACACCAGGTTATGCTCATTGTATTTGTTGTCTCCTTCAGAACTAAACACATCTGAAAACAAAAAAGTCAACCGTTAAAAAAAAAAAAAACTAGAGAGTATTTTAAGGTTTGTTTCCTTGAAACAGACAATTCCCTAGAAAGAAGAGGACTTTGTGAAGCTTTTGCTGTGGCTAAAAATGTACCTTCTTTGTGAAACACCCTGGCTCAGTAACGCCTTCCACCGGAGTTGATTATTTATATTTGCTTTGAGTTCTTACAATATTCAAAACGAAGCTCAGCCATGTGAGTCGGCATATTAGCATGAATCTCTTTGGAGCAATACAGCTGAATTTTTCAAAACCCTTTAAAACACTGTTTCACAGACTGGAAACGTAAAACTGGTTGTGTTCAGCCTGTATCCGCATTAGATGCTTCAAACTTCTTCCCCCCTTTCTTATTATAAAAGCACCTTTTGCTTTCAGTAACACACCAAAAAGACTTTACGAACTAAACCACCATGATCACAACCAATGCGAGCAATTAAAGAACTGTCTCTCCGACCGCAGCCAGCTGATAACCTTGCACCCTGAGGCTGCGCCTCCCAGACAGCATCAACCATAGCCCTCACTCACCCCCCACCCTAAGCGTTGCGTGCTGCCTTTCATTTCTGCATCCCATGATGCCATTTTACCATTTGACATTATTATACAATTCAACTGCCAGAAGAAAAGTCAGGTTTCAAATGTTCTTGCCCCTCTCACCTTGTTTTCATACCACATTAATATGTGCACCCTCTCAGAAATGAAGCAAGTTACCAGCCAAGTATAGCTGGCTAATTGATGATAATATTTTAATTTGCTGGAAATGAAAGAAATGGATGCACAGACAGCTTCACCTAAACCTACTGACTGTGACAGAATGTGAAGGACCCTGCGTCCCTAAAGGCACACCACCTGCATCAGAGACAAGCAGAGCAACAAACATCTTATTAAACAACAAGTGCACAAAAGCAAAAGGCAGAAGCCCCCAGGGCCATGTTAATTATCTCAGGGTCGAAGTCACTCGGAAGGCTGTCTCGCAGACTCCAAGGCAGTCAGATGGCAATGCCAATGCACTTAAGTCCCCAAGGTCCTGCAGTTACAGCACTGTCATATTTCAAATGACAGGTAATACTTACGAACATGCCGACACTAACCTCCTCAATTATATTCAATGTCAAGGTTTTCGTGCTGAAGGAACTGCTAATTTTCAACATACACACTTGCTGACAAAAGGTACTTTATCAAAGAAGGGAGTTTAGGGTATCTGCTGCAAGACACTGAAGATCCTTTCTGACGCTCACAGTGGGAATAACGTCCTCCATGCAAGCTCTCCAATGATGAAATAAATATTGCCCTTAGTCAAGCATACAAAAAGCACAATATACTATATTTGCTTTGCTGACAGACAGTGCCTTTGCATGGAAATCTCACTCTGCTATTAACTGCAGTGTGGACGAGCAAATATTCTCTTGGTGTTTATTTGAACTTCCTCCAAAGAAAAAGGCCCAAGCGGGTGCGAGCTATTGCAATGCCTCCGGTGCTTAAAGAAGCCAGACTAAAATAAGAGCGCCTTCTACCAGCCCCCCAAGAGCAGCCATGCATGCCATGGAACAATTTAAGTGCAATTACCAAAAAAAAGTAAGCACTGAATTTAAAGAGGAAGACGTTTGAACATGCAAACATGATTCTTTGTTTATTCTCGTATTCACTCTTTGCAGAATTTAACTGAAAATACAATTAAATGAACTTGATTCGGCAGTTAATATAGAAAAGAGATTATGTGGCACAGATACAGCTATAGGTGAAGGAACGTGGTCTCATTAGAGCTTTCTATCCATTCAGGCAGCTTCTCCCACTTGCAGTCATTAGTATGAACTGGAGACAGATTCTGCTGTGAGTTGCACCAATTTAAAACCAGAGCAACTCTCATCTGGCCTTCAATTTGCATTAATGGTCAGAGGTGGCACACAGAGATGAAGCACAATGAAGGCAGACACCATGCTCGGAAGGAGAAGGAGCATTACACTAGCAGAGAGGCTCTGAATTTAAAGGGACACAGTGCAATATAAAAGGACACTTATTTGAAACCTAAAAAATCTGCTAAAATTAAAAATAACATTTAAAAAAAATTTTAAAATCTATCAGTTATTTGTATTATTCTTAATTTTTTTGCGTTGTGTTCAAGCAGTTTCGATGTTTCCCTACCATTATTTTTGTTAATGTTGACAGGGCAGTAACACAAACATTAAAAAATGCCATTTTCCTACAGAGCATGTCTGGGTAGCATTTGACATTTTAGCAGTTACTTGTTCAAATGCTCAGATTAGAAGAGTATTAGAACTCCCCTAGTTTCCCTTCTTACATTGCAGAAAAACAGGCAAATCTGATTTTTAACAGGTGAGTAGGAGCATCAGCAATCCCATTTGTAATTGATGTAAGAAAGACCTGTGGTTATACGACGTAAGTGCTACAGGTTAGTCTTACCGTCTTATGTTCATACAGCGATTTCTGCACAGCTTTAGCAGGAAAGCTATTACTTTCCTGCATCTCATGATCTAAGAATTCCTTTCTAATGATGCCTGTATCGCCCATGTTAACACTGAACTAGCGACCAGAACATGCTGAGGTACTAAAATCACAAAAGAGCTAATTAGTTCTCCACTTTATTAATTGGGAGTGGAAGGGTTAAAGAAAACACACCAAAACATGAGATTTATATACCTGCACGTGCCTTTCCAACTCTATACAGAGGAAGACATTTTCCAATTGATCTGACTGATCCTCTTCCAAAGAGCTGCTGGAGTAATAAACCAATACCCACTTTCATAAAAGGGAGTATTTCAGCAACAAGGGTAGCAATTTTTGGCAATATGTCTACAGATCCAGAGCTAGAAATTTTTGCTGACCCAGCAGATGGATTTCATAAAGCACTATGCTCTTGTTAAAACACAAAAAACCCCAAACAAAAGAAACCCCAGAAAACAAAAACATTCTCCCCCTCAAAGCCCAGTGTCATCCCTGTCACTAGTCCAAGAAGAAATTCAAGGGTCTGAGATTTCATGAGGAAACATGCTCAAACTAGCAACATTCAGTATTCCCACATACTTCGGAGAGGTCTGAGGTTATTTAATGTCTGACTTCTCAATCCTTTTTTCAACACTTTTATTCAGAATATAAAAATTCTGCAAATGTTTTCTATGAACAACACTGGCTTCTAAAGTTAAAGCGTATAAACACGTCTTAATAAACCTGCTCTGCTTTCACTGCTGACACTGAACGGAACTGTTTATGCCTCTACCTAAACATACCAACACATCAACAGTTTCCTTCCAACCTTAGCTTCTTCTGAAAAATGATCCAAGTAACTCACAAAATAAGTTAGAGAAAATGAGCTAAGACAAATTAAATGAATATATCTTTTCTGTCTGCCATTCTGTTGTTAGAATAATACCCTTTTGTGGTATTGGCATGAACTGAGAAGGCATCTTCTCATACAAATTTAGATTTCAATAATACTACAGAGTTGTTCACACCTTATTTTAAAGAGATAGCTATTCTGTAAAGAGAAACAAGAGAAAAAATATTTTCCTTCCATCTTGTAGCTTTGAATGAGCCAGGGCATGTTCAAGTCAGTAGTGGCTTTTTTTTTTTTTGCTGTAGTTTTCCTTGCTTTTGTTTTTTTTTAGTGTGGAAGCTGAGTAGGTAATACCACTCTAACAAGTTCTGAGAAAGTAAAGGTTACTTTGGCTTAGGGGAATTCAAATAAGCATCTTTTCGCACTTAAAAATCTAATTTTAAAACACAGCAAAATACTGAGGTCATTAATGGCAGTCCAACAATTCCCACGGACTTTGGTGAAGAACGAAAGTCCATTTTTTTAAAAATACATTTTTGATAGTTTACTATAACTTTCATATTTTTATATTACCAGATACATATTACAAATCTGAAACTGCTACATATCGATCTCTAGAGAGGGACTAAAAGTTGAGCATCCTAAATAGCACAAGTTTCTTGGCAGATTTCATGTGCACCTACTACATCTCAACAAAATACATATGCGTATGTTACTATGACAGGTAATTTTACATGTTGCACGTATTTTTTTCTTATATGCAAATGTAGGTGTTTCAGTTTATGGGTGAAAACTAATTTCTTTTAGTGTACACTAAAATTTCTAATTTTGACCCTACTAATCATACAATTTTACTAACTCAGTTTTTCAGGAGAATGAGACTTAAAAAGGACCAAATTTAAGGCAGCCAGAGTTCAAGAAAAAGCACAGGGAAAAAACAGTGTTTCTCTTTGTTCCCGCTGCAGTACTGCTCAATGCCTCCCACTGAAACCATGGCTTGTTTTAGGTATCATAAGGAAACTTAACAACATAAGAGATGTAGGAGCATCTTTATCCTTGATTTTTAAAATGCAAATAGTCCAGATATATAAAAGCTTTGGTGAAATGAAAGCACTGAACTTCACAGCACAATTTGAAAAGCAGCTTAGCGTTTTCTGAAGAGTGCTGTTAGCGGGGAGCCACAGCACCAAGGTTATGGCTTACAAGTCTACAGTGCAATGCTAAATTATGTTTTCAGTGGCCATATACTGTGCTACTACATAACTAAGCCAAAACACCTAGATAGGTAAATGCTATGTTATGTAATACAGACAGACTTAAAAAAAAACAAAAACAAAAAGTCACATTTCCAGAGCCAACTTGCAGATCAAAATTGCATTCCCAAATGATGTTTCCCCACAAACAACATGACTTAAGACTTGTTCAGGTTTTGTACCAGTAACAACCCCGCTGGAGTTCTCTCCAGCCTTGGAAAACCAGATGCGTTTTGCTCACGTTGCAGTTGAGGGTCGACAGCTCAAGCTGTCCGGCAGCTCTGCGCCACACTAAATCCTCTCAGGGCTATTGCTACAGCAAGTTCAAAGGCAACTTTCTAGAACATGCATGAAATGTTTCCACAGAAGCCAACAGTAGATTTTAAAAGAAGGAGCCTTGCAACTGCAATATTCCTAATGCTGCATGTTGGGTTTTTTCTTTTAAAGGAAGAAGGTTTTCAAGTACAGGGAATTATACACAATCATCATTACTGGCTGAAGGAGAAAGCAAGCTAAAGAATAATGTCCTGAAGCAATTTTTGAAATACTGCTTTTAAAAACTCTTATAGCTTATATCATTTTAAAAGATAATGCATGCCGTTAGACAACCTCACCTTCCTCTCCTTTCTTTTACTTCAATAAATACATTAAAAGAAACACTCCATAAAATCCATTTGTAACGTCTAATGTGGGTGGCAATACAGCCTAGATTCTCATCTCTCATTGTTGTATATCACTTAGAAATTTCACTAGATCCACCCTACTACCCATCGCTCCAAAATATATAGGTTGCTCTGACAACCAAAAGCCTGTACTTTGTACTGTCGTATATATAATTTTGTCAGCCTAGACAACCTGTTGGCAGCTGTTACAAAACAAAACTGCAGAAAGCAAAAAAAAAAAAGTCACTTCTTTTCCATGCATACTTCCATTTCTTGAGATAGTCAAGATTTTTAAGTTTAGAAGAATACCTGAGACAGCCTTTGTTTCACCTTTCATATGCCGAACAATGACTTTCCTTACCTGAATTAGAATATTATTATCGCTATTGCTTTTGTATTCTGGTTTATGAAAGCAAAAATGAATGAGTTTGCTTAAAACTCTGCTTAACTGTGAAGCTACCTCTTTATTACTTTTTATCCTGTTTATTAATACAAAGCCCTGTTCCAACATGCCTTGCAATTACCTCTATGCTGTAAATGAACAAAATTAATCTTGAACACTACGACTTTTCAGAAACTTCCTAGCAAGCCATAGCCACCATTCAGAACAGCCTAGCCCTCAACAGAAAATACAGGAGAGCACATACGTATTGATATGATCTATAAAATCTAAGGGAAAATCTCACAAGAAGGATAAAGATCACATACGCATCAAAGAAAACGCCAAAGGCTCAGTCTCCACCACTCCTTGAAGACTGGCAACAGAAGGCCTTGCCCACTGCAGAAAATGACTGGCATGTGTTATTTGGATTTTTCTAAAACTGCCATTAAAAAAAGAAAATTAAAAAAAAATCTAAACACTGTAGTTTAGTCAAATCATAAGTGCTATACAAGCAACGCACTGCAAGATACGGGATTTCTGAAATTCTAAGGAAAGAAATGAGTGACTTCCCTCTCCACCCTCATTACTGGCGTTACAGATCGCTACAGACATACCTTTCAGTATCATTTGAAGTACTTAGTTTCCACAAAAGAGAACAAACAACCCTAAGAAAGAATATTTCTTTCTCCCAGTAATTGTTACATAAATCAAATGACATTTAAAAATTTATAAATGTAAACAGTTTTTTCTTTTCCTTGACCTACTCAAGCAAAAACCCCAGTCTCAAAATTCAGTGGTGCGTGGCTCAATGTGAACCTGAGATCCCGAGGCCAATAACCTTATTTAACGCCACAGCAATAAACAGTTAAGCACGCACGCACACAAATACTATCTTTTCTCACCTCAACTCAGACACGTCCAAGTGAACTTACATAATCAAATCTATAACTGGGGCTGCACTACTTGGTCATCTTTCCAATGACTATAATCATGATTCAATTAGCTTCCTCTGAGCATTGGCAGGTGAGCAGTCAATGTCCTGTGATATTTAAAGGATTGGTATCTGCCCAGCCCTTCTTTCCTCCACAAATTGTCTGAATTCTGAAAACAAAACACGTCACATCTGCAACACGATGCACAGGAAAGCTATTCCAAACTGGGCTGTCTCCCTCTGCAGGAGGAGCGCGAGGAGAAGGGAAGCTCTCGGATTTCTGATTCCTCCAAGGCAGGGATATGGGTTATGATCACAGAAGCACAAAACCACTATAGTCACCTTTGTAAGAATAGATATATGCGTATAAAATATCAGAACTATATACGTGTGTGTATATCTATACATATATAAATGAAAAAAAAATATATACTCTTTCAAAAGTTAGGTAGAGCCATGACGTTGCACCATCAGGCTCCAGCGCGTTCGACTCTGCCTATCCAGGACCTATTAGTAGGACTCAAGGTTTGTTCGGAGAGAGGTTTCTCCTGAGAAGGCAGCAATTTTATTCTTCAGCACTTTTACCTACCTATTAATATCACTAAAGTTCAGCACCACTCAGGCGCTAAAACTTGAAATGACTGTTTTCTTACAAGGTAATGGACTTAAATATTATTTAGGTGGAAATAGATTCTTTCCTCCACAAATGTGATGGAAATAATCTGCAAGTAGTTTCATTTAGAACCACTTATGATGTAAAATTATTTCAGACTGTGGCTTCACTCTAGCATAGTACAAAAATTTATATTAAAGCTGACTCTGAAATATTTGCAAGCTGTAATACCATTCCAGTACCAAATTTTATGAAATCAAACCCACTGCAAAAGGGACTGTTAGCTGATTATTCACGTACGTAGTAACTTGGAAAAGTATTGTTGATATCTTACAGCCAGAGTTCCAGAGTTGTATAAAGTACTTGCAGCAGACGAAAAAGGATACCCTGCATGCAAACAGCTTCACCTGTCCTTACTACAAAGTCACAAAGAAATTCTCCACATTTTACAGAGTTTTTCCTCTGATAAATATGTTCCTTTTCCAGCAAAAAAATAAGTCCTTTTATAGAAAGCCTGGACACAGTGAGTTAAGGCTAGTTAAACAACATCCCTGAAATATTTACTATACAGCCACTTAACTGAATATCCAAATATCCAATAGGCAAAAAAAACATTTCAAGCATCATAATTACCAGTTTAATTCCTTCACATATTCAATAACATCACTTTTTCAGTTAATGAAGGCAACCTTAAAAATGATATGCCTCTAAATCTGCTTTTAATACAGTGTTTCACACTTAACATGCCAGCAAGAAGTCACGTACTTTTGCCATTCAGAAAGTTCAAACAAAGTTGCTTTTAGACACAACAACGGAAAGACAGTTTGCATAAATCTTGTGGTCCGACCTGTGCAGGAGACAGGAGTCCCTTCTTGAGGACACCAGAGGACAGAAATTTATACAGTTGGGTCAGGCCCAAATGGGTCTATTTGCATTTACACTTAGTAAATTATCTGAAAAATGCCCAAAACAGCCAAGGAAGGTGGGCAGTGTTATTGCAGTGTTGTGCAGTAAACGGGATTCAGCAAAGGCTATCATGGAGATGTGCTCAAAATCTGTCTCTTCAGCACAGAAAGAAATGGTGGAACATGGGATTCTGTAAATGACTTCATTGCCTTGGCTAGAAAATGGTGGGTTTGCTCTGTTTTGTTCGGGGGGTTTTGTTGTGTGGTTTTGGTTTTTTTTTAAATACGCAAAGGAAATATTCAGTAAATTATTCCTTTGTGACAACGGAGCTGAGGAGGCCCGAGGAGCACTTTTCAGGTCCCTCAGAAGGCGGCAGGGACTGCACAAGCCCCAGGGCAAGAGAGCGGCACACCGCGGTGCAGGGCGACAGCCTCAGCAAGCCGGAGCGCAGCTAACGGAAGAGACAACGCAGACACCGATCAGGATGCGGAACAAGCACCTCGGCGTGAACTGGAGCAGCTCCTAGCAGATCTGCCTACCGGGAACTCAGACCGACCTCGCAGGTCAGCGGCCCCAGGCTGTGTTTGTGGAGAAGCTCCCTCCCAGTGCCTGGACAGGGTGGGATGGGCCGCAGAGCAACAGGCGTATTTTAGCCCATCAAATAGGCTCCAAACTACAAGAAAGGAAGTTTTCTGTAGAGAAGTGTTCGTAGCTACCTCAAGCAGTCTTTCAAAGCCCCAGAGCATTCTTCAGGGCTGGCAGTCTTGCTGGCATTCAAATACCCCAAACTGAGATATTACCATGTTTTCTGTTATTCCTCTTGCCAGTAATCTTAAGACTGTTTAACCGGTTGTTTGGGATTTGACAGACGACCTCACTGGGGAGACAGCCATTACAATTTATTCTCCCTGGTTTCTAGGAAAAGGCTTTACTGGTGGAAGCTTTGCATTATTTTTTTTAAATTTATTTTCTTAGTAGTTGACTCCTTGCTGTTAACTGGTGCCTGCAGAAGAGGTAGATTTTAAGAGCAGCAAGACACACTCAAGCACGTGACAGGCATAGCATGCTGACAGGGGGTGGGAGATACAACTCTTTTATGAACACCAGAATTATGTTCCAGAAGAGAACTTAAACTTCTATATCTTCTAGCAATTTCTCAAAAGGAGTGATACTTACATAAATGAAACAGCTGCCCACACAAAAATTAAAGCAGCAATTGCCAGCACATTTTACTTCATCTATAAAGGCACGCAAGGTAGCAAAAAGTTTTGCACATACATTTCTCAGGGAAATAAAGTGAGCCAGAAAGCAGCTTCCTGACTTCTGAAGACACTTACTGTTCACGGAGAGCAAACATCAGGCTCTACAGCTTTCAGAGGAAGCTATACTTTGTGTCCCTGGAAGCTAACACAGTGTCAGACAAGTGATCCTGTGGGTTTCCTGGAGGAGTATAAGACGACAACAACGAAAATCCACTAACCAGGAGCACTGGATTTTGACAGAGGCAGCACAACTTCCTCCCACTAGTGACGGTGATGGATGTTTTCCGTACCAAAACTGACAGTGACAAAAGAGACTTTAACATGAAGAAGCCTTTCCAGTCCCTCTTCACACATCTGGGAAGGCTGGTACTGACTGACAAGCAAGTCAAATACTATGAATGACTGACATCCCTAAAACAAATACGGAGGTGGGTTGTCTTCAAAGAGCAACCGCTACCACTGCTGGTAGGGTTTTTTTAATGCTTGTGGCAGTGACTGGTTTTGCTGCATGCGGTTGAGAGGACAATTGTTTCTTCACCCGGTGGTCTTCACTGATGGTACCAGCCCTGCCCTGACCTCACTCCTCAGCCCAAAGAAACCAAAAATAGTTATGTTGGGATCCCTGTGGTAGAGAAAAGACTTTCTTGATCTGGGACGTCACTCGCTAAATATACCAGTATTAGGGAAAAGATAAAAATCGATGTGAAACTAGAAGCAGAACAGAGAAAGCAACAAATTGTAGGGGACCCGTTACCTTTCTGATGCCCTATTCCCATTACTGCCTGGTAAACGCACACCTGTCATCTCCGATGCCTTTTCTCCATTTTCTCAGCAAAGCTTGGCTTTGTCTTCTTAGAGGAAAACACACAAACAAGAGATGAGGAAAAATTATTTGATACCATTTACGTTCCTCTCAATTCTGAGTGACGGTCCATCATTGTTTGAGAGGTCATCTGCAGAACCCTAAACCCTAATGTGGCACAGACAGCACCATCCCACAGCTTACCTGCCAGTAGGAACGCAGGTTTTCCACACGTCATTTCAGTTCAATCTGGAAGTAGAGCCCATTTATTGCACAGTCAGCACAATGTGGCAAAGTAACTTGAATTTCTTGGGAAGAGTCATAGTAAGGATGTGTATTTTGGGCAAGATTAGCACCTGCTTCAAATAGCAGTCACATTTATACTTCCTAAGGACCTAGTCCACCAAGGAATAGAATAAATTTAATATTCAATTAAGGAAACAAGAACTTAATTTTAGTACAGATGAGGATCATGACGTAAAACATAGCATCCCACAATCTATCATGGTTAGCATGATTTTAATGGATCATTAGAAATGCTTATGAAACCTATGAGTTTCTGGGCACTACTTCGGGATCAGTAATAAAAAAAATTCATTCTCTAGTTACCTCCTAAAGCAACTTAGCATACCATATATGATGAAGAATTATAGTCTACTTGAGAAAAGATACTTAACTCCTTACAATGCAGCAATAAAAGATGCCTGATCAGAGATGAAATTTGAAAGCTTTCAGTTTGATGGGCTTTGAGAATACCCCTAAGTATTATATTTTACACTTTTTTTTTCTTTTCAAAATGAAGGTTTTTCCACAGACTTTCTAATATGAGCATACAAGGAAAAAATTTTCAGTATTTCTTTTCAGTTATGTCAAATTTTAACCATGTATTATAGTGCAGAACTCGGGATAAAAATACTGTAAAAATCACATACCTAGCTCTATCTGCACCTTAAAAATTTAAGTATGTCCCGAATCAGACATCAGGATAACTGCTCATCAAGAAATATTTTTGGAGTCAATATGCATCCCCTCCGGTTACTTGTATCCACACACATCCTCCTTGTAGAGGAGCTATCCTTCCTACTCTGCTGCTTTAATCTCTCTTCATATTTACTATGCTCTGAAGAATTTTAATAAATATTCCATGTGGTATCCATAAAGCAAATAAAAATGATTAACTAACAGTCAGCACAAACGCCTGTAAAGCAGCATGCACTGTTCTTTCATGCAGGATCAAGTTCAATACCATGATAAAGGTTAAGTTTATTAAGCATTAGAGAGATACGAGTTCTCATCATTCAAGCCCTCCTTTTTTTTTTCCTTTTTTTTTTTTTTTTTTTTTGAGAAAGTGTAATAAAAGGAGGTGCACAGCTAAATGGTGACCTTTAGAAGTACTGTGTGTTCCTATGGGAGAAAATGCATTGTATTCAATTGTTAGTTTTTGTAAGATTAATTAGTCTGGCATGCTAATTAGTATTTTTTGGTAGATGAGAACAAGAAAATACTTTGTTTCCCTTTAAAGGAATTCTGTAATAAACGCAATCCACAGATGAGTAACTGCGTTGCTTTATCATAGCAATACACTTTTTGTTGGAGATATATTTTTAAACATTAAACAAATGCATCCATTTGGGTAAGTAATCTGAAAGCATTAAGTAGCACAGTTTTTTCAGACAGCAAGTCCTTCATGGATTTAAATCACCAAACCAGATAGATAATAAAGGTCTCCTATTTAACAGGATGACAGATGTCATCAACAGAAAGCCTTGGCATTAGCGAGCTATCACATCTCGGTTCAGGATTATTGCCTGTGCACAATTTCTACTGTAATCCAACTTCCACACAAACACAAAAGCATTTAGTTTGGAAAAAGCTAGCATTGTTAAAACTGCTCTTGTTGCTTAGTTTTTATTTGTACTACTATCTATGTATGCAGACGTAATAATCTTTTACAAATCTGACCTTCAGAAATCACACATTAGCATGCAAGTATGTACAGTATAGTGCAAACACTAATGAAGATACTTACACAGTGTAGTTAGACCTCAGACACACGATAAAGTTGTCACAGACTAATATATTACCCACATCAACTGAGCTATGGTAACTCCCCAGGCACTTGGTCTTAGCTCATAAAATGCAAGGTAACGAGCGTTAGCGAAGCCCTCTTTCACTTCAGGTCAAGCCAAGTCAAATAAGTTTGCATCTCTGCAAACGTGGCCAGTTATTTCATCCCTGCTAACCCACAGTAACAAACAGGTCTTGCTGTGTTGATCAGGTATATAACCTGTTCGATACACTGCTGCCATCTCAGGAACTGCTCCGCACATACCCTGAAGTAAGCAAGAGATGAATCGCACAGTCAGTACCTCCTTCCTACGGCTACCAGAAGCGTCTTGCATAGACATTGGCCAGTCCTTTGAGAGACTACATCAAGACTTACTTGCCTAGTAGCTAACTTAGCAGTGACATTCCAGCTCTCACCACATCTGTCACAAAGCTGTAACCATATTGGACCTCTTCGTTTTTAAGTCTTCATGGCAATACTTCGGCCTGCACAAAACACCCCAGAACAGGCTCGTAACTGAATGTAAATCAGATGTTAGAAGGATATATACCACCCTACTTAGATGACAGAAGCTTCGAACACCCCAGTAGATGTTATTTTTCTCAGCAAATCAGCAATTCTTGTAATGGCCACAGGAAGCTCAGCCCAGCCCAGATGCACACAGGCACGTAGCTGCTGAACGGGGAGTGGGGAGTTTAAACAGAAGAGAAAAACCTGCCTACCTCAGTGAATCTGGCCTAAATAGAAACAGGTTATTCCTCACTAATTACAAACTAGGAAGAGGAACCAACCAACTAGCCTGATGCCCCAGTCCTGACAGTAGGAGAAGAGAGAAGCATATTAAGTACAAAGATTTATAACTGTACATTAGGCAACATTTGATCTTGCTGGTAGTAGGAAATACAAATTCAGTTTCACGAGCTTTATCAGAAAGCACATGTCTTCTGGGACTTCTGCTACAAAAGGTCACTATAAACAGTGGCCAGACTCTGTTAGGATTCCTCTAACAGACACATTGGCAGAGATTTGGGAAGGACGGCGTTGAAATCTGTGAGCCGACAGTTGCCATTTTGGTGTTGCACAACGAAGGAGGCAGTAACAGATTTTTAGTTCAGAGACTGAACTAATTAGTTTGTTGTTGGTTTTGGCAGCCAGAAACATTTTTCTATGAATCCGAGAGCTCTTCCTATCAAGTAAGTGCTTGATTCAGTGGGCAAGAGTCTCTCTCAACACCCCCCACCCCTCAAAAAAACAACAAAACAGAACTACTTTTCTTTTAACAGTGCAATGAATATTGAAGCAGTTGTACAACACACAAGAGCATCAACAGAAGAGATGGACTCCCCAGACGATTCCTTTAGCCATGGTTTACGGAAATTAGTGGGAAAGGGACAAGGGGAAAAAACAACCTGAGTTCAAGTCCAAACGATTTGAAAGCCCAGACCAGAATCCTGGCAGAAGAAAACAACTATGCACAATTTGAGCTTTTTTGCATTTCTTTCAGGAAACAGCTCCAAGTTCACAGTTGCTCTGTCTTTCATGCTCAAGCCTATAGACCAGCCCGGAGACCACTTTTGGTTTTTTTGTGAAATCCTGTTCCAAGCAGGCTTTTGACTGCTGGGATCTCACTTTTTCTTGGCTTTGGAAAGCTAAATCTAGACTGGTTTGCTGATAGCGAATGGCAGAAAGCAAGACACATCACAGGAGGAGGAGGGCACTTTGTAAATGAGAAGCATGCTTCTCTCATCAGGTATGAAAGAGAAAAATGTATATTGATGACTTTTACGCTAGAATTATACTGACATTATTTTACCCTTCTCATAACTGCAAATGAGGAGTAAGATTAATTTTACAGCAGCAGATTTTCCCCTTGACTTCAACAGAATTAGATTAAATTAATGTTTCAGTTGTGCTTAATCTAAATTTCTGTCTTTTAAACTGTAGGCAAATGGTTTCTAATCACTATTTCTGTACCATGTGATGTTAAAGGTTCATCAATTTTGTTTCCCACCAATATGATTAAACTCTATTCAGGCAAGAAAATGTTGTTAGTAAGCAAATCAATTTCTTTTAAAACTCTCTCATGTGCTACCAGTTAATAGCTCCTTCAACCAAAACAGTAAAAATACACTGGTCTTGGACTTATTTTCTAGCTATATGCTGGGCTGCGAGTATGCAATGTTCCTCCCCTCTAATTCTGCCTGTCCCAGACTAGCAACATACAGGACATAAATCTGAATTTCCCTCTACATAACTCTAAAAAGTAAGAACTGTTAGAATCATAAACTGCCCAGTAGTGTGATTTTAACTTATTTAATGAAGGACAGAATGAATTTCTACTTTATAAAATGTAACTACAATTAATACCAAGAATAAAACACCCTGCGCTATTATCAAAAAGTCATAAAACATCTGGGTTTAACAATAAACTGGCTGAAGAGTACTATACATACCAGAAATCAAATTCCTTATTGCCATTCATCATCTTCTATCTTTAAAAAGATACTGCGCTCACACATTAATTACAGATATTAGATAAGTAAATTGTATCACCATGCCCTGAAAGGCTGGCACAGCAACTGCTGGAAGAGCATTAAACCATTAAATGGGCAAGATCCTTTTCCTGCCAGGTCTGCCAGCAGCACGATTTCACAGCATAACACTTTGTCAGTCATTTACCTTCAGCTGTACTTGTGAAATATATTCCCCCATAAGCACTTTATGCATTACAACTCAGTCTAATAGGTGAAAAAGACTTTTCCAGGTGGGACAGGGGGAATTAAGGGGTTCCTGACACAGCTTTCAAACAAACGAGTAAATAACCTACCAGCGGCACAACTAAGAGTGAACTCTGCCATTTTGAGACTACTCATATTGTTGTACAGGTTTGATAAACATACTGGAGGACAAAATTGGCCTCTTACATTAATATATCTACCTAATTTAGAGTAAGTGCACAGCGTAAGCTTTGGCATTTTAATCAGACGACAAGGCTCAAGCACCACCTTAGGTACTGAAGCACTACTATTGCACAAGCTCTGTCAAAAGAAGTCCTCTTTGGAAAAACCAAACCACTACAGAATTTCAGGCCCAGCCCCGACGCAATACCACTGCTTTTCAGACACTGACAGCTTTTGGGGACTTTCCTTCCTCCCAGCACCACCCCGCACCAGGCCCAGCTAAGTTTGGTTTGTGAAGCAAACAAAAGGGATGTGCTCTCCCCTCTCTCTTACTGTGACTCTTCTGCTTCCGGTGCCCACTACCTTGTCAAAAACCACCCCCTTCGGACACAGTGCAGCTTTGGTGTAGCTGGATCCTCAGCTGGCTCCATCGAGTCAAATCCTGAGCGGAAAGGAGAGAGGAACACATCTCTCCAGCCAGCGCATTCCCTGAGTGCCCCTTCTGCACCCCTGAAAGGGCAAGGACAAGGACAAGGACCCCAGGTCACTCTACGCTGCCCTGGGCAAGGAATCATAGAACCATAGAATGGCTTGGGCTGGAAGGGACCATCAAAGGTCATCTAGTCCAACCCCGCTGCGGTGAGCAGGGACCCCTTCAATTACATCAGGTTGCTCAGAGCCCCATCCAGCCTGGCCTTGAAGGAGTCACCTCTGTGCCTTACGTAGACACTTGCAAAAAAAAAAAAAAAAAAAAAAAAAAAAGCATTTATTCACAAAATGACAATCCACACTGTCCTGCTTAGCAACAGTTTTCCTCCTCTGCAAAGCATTAATAATATATTTTTATCTACTTTCAGCACCACACCTATATGACGAAATGTTTAATTCCTTAGAAAAATAAACTCTGTCTCTGGCGAGGCTAGCTTCTGTAGCATACAAGCAAGATGTAGGGTTTTGACAGCTGACTGATCATAAACAATCAAAGGTTTGAACAAAAGATAACATACTTGTGTAGGCTATACCATTTCTGCCAAGAAATTCAAGGAAAAGTGAGGAACAGCATGGAAAGAGGATAAAATATCACAGACTTGAAGGAAAAGAAGTTTGCAGATGACACTGGCCTGGAAGGCAGGAAAAACTAAAAAAAAAAAAAAAATAAAAAAAAAGAAAAAAAAAGAAAAAAGTATCACACAGCTGTTAATTATGCCTAGTAAGAAACAGACCAGATTTCAGGGGAAATCCTCCTTCTGTAGAGGTTTAAGGGTGACAATAAAGCTTAAACTGTCACAAGCGTTTGATTAGTATGTTACAGATGGAATTTAAAACTGGCAGGTTAATAATCGAGAACTCCCCAGGGTATCAGACTCCTATTAATGCATCTCCTCCTTTACCTGGACCAATCAACCTACATGCAGACTTTCCCACCACCTGACAAAATACATCTGCTGGTAAAAAATGCAGCTTTTCCTGGGAACAGATTAAATATTTATGCCATTCTATTACTGATGTAAACACTTCTCCTACACAATTTTCTAGATATAGATCAGTAGCTTCATTGCAAAACTTAATCATGCACTGTTCCCTGAAAACTGCTTAAAAGTATGTTTTAGAAACTGTTCACAGAAGGTAATAAAACATACTTAAAGTCACATAAAACTTACAATCATTGTTCCAGCCATTTTAATACTGAAAAACAACTGTGTTCAGAAGTTGAACAGCCTTTGCTAACACTACATATGCCCTTCCAGTACCTAATTAGCTGATAATACTCTGGGTGCCTGTAATGCACAATTCAAATGCCTTGCTTACCAATGTGTTTAGTATTCTGCAAATAAGTCTTTGTACCAATTAAATCCCTTGTTATTATGAAAATGCTTCCATACTGTTGTAATAACACAGGATAACACAGTCAATGCTACTAATCATGAGGCTATTCTTTAAATAATGGCAGGATTTATGAGTAATCATTGCTAAGGATACGCTACTATTCAGTACAAAGTACATGAAATCTAATAATACCTTTCAAATAAATCTGATTAATGTTACAGTATCTTTTAAGTGAGGCATGTACATTAAAAAAAAAACTTCCCAAACCACTGAGAAGCAGTATTACAGTGCAGTAATTTACTGTAGCAATTCCGCAGTAATTTACAAGCGCAGTAATTTACAAGTGTATGCAGGCAACAAAAAGCTATTTTTCTTCTCAGTATCTGCAAATATTGCTAAATATCAGGTTCGATCTGAGAGAAGATTATTACTTCCATTTCCCCTATAACAGGCAAATTAGGAGAGACTGCTCACAGGAAACTTTTGGGGCAAACTCAGGAATGAGCCCAGATTCCCTATCAGGCCAGCCAGCAAGTCAAGAACCTGCAATATCCCCACAGAAATGTTTAATGGTACGGGCTTGTAGTTTAGTCCAGTTCTAAAATTTTCTGCTGAAATCACGTACAGTAGGAGAAATACTTCATTCATCATCAAAATAATCAAATACATTACTTATAAGACATGAACTCATCTTTTTACTTAAAAAGTTATCTTACAGTTACCTAAGAAAGAAAACTATGGAGTTGCAGAGCAAGGAGCTCCTACCATCAAAAAATGTTACAACACTAAGATTTAGAACCAGTATGACCTTCAAGAAAATCAAGTAAGATTTTCAGTAAGTAACTAAACATGATCATTTACAAAGTACAACTAAAGAATGAAATTAAAAAACAACTACTGAAAATGTTCAACACAGTATAAGAGCAGAAACAGAGAATTATTTGATTAGTGACTTACAAGTATGAAGACATTTAAAAATACTTTCACACACACGACTAGCGAAACCTGCAGAAGTCAGCGTGGCAGGAGAGAAAGATTAGATTCGATCAGTTCTTCTACGGTGAATTAGCCCTGAAGTTCCTTCACCTGTGCCCAATACAACACCTGCATTTAAAGTGCCCCACCAACCCCAAATCCTTCCAACCTTCTACCATTCACTCCTGGAAACAGCAGAGACAAGGGTCAAGCAGATCCACACGGGTGCAACCTCCTCACCTCCCAAACGGACACCCAAGGAGGACCGGCAAAGCCGGCCAACCACGTGATACGCCTTACGCTCCAAGAGGGCAAGGAGTATTAGCATTTGCCGGGGTACACAAGGGAAAAACAAAGGACCAAGTACTGAAATCAGTACCTTGAAGATCCGCCATCCGCCCGCCTTCTTGTGGATTAGCAAATGTGTGGACAGGCAGAGGTGCTGGCGATGATGCCGGCGATGATGCCAAGTGGTGTATGCTTGGGACTTTCTGACACGGCATATCTCTGGAGCATTAACTCAATGATACCTGCAGGGCTACGCTTGCATTCTCATCACCTTTGAAAGTTCCAGGTTGCCTATACTGCTTTAAGAACAGAATACCCCTACCATCTTGCAAAAAGTATTTTTTAAATTGCGTCTGTCTGTGATGTTCACTTAGAATTAAAAAGGAATGTGAAGATGTCTGCTAAACAGTGAAATATCACGTGGCCAAAAAATGGACACAGACAACTTGAAGTTCATTAGAAACATTTCTTTGTAAAAATTATTCTCTATTAATATCAATATATTACATACAAAATATAATAAATACATACAGAGAGAGAAAGTGAAAAATCTTTAACAACCTACTATAGATAAACAAATCTGTTTATTCTTCTTTCAGAAGACATTGGTTACTCAGGCGAACCACTCTATTAGCAAATCCCTCCAAAAAAAGACGACTAAATATTACACAGAGAGACTAATAGTAGCTAAACTGTTGCTTCTGGTCTCCTGCCCAGTGAATGTTTTTGTAAAGGAACAAAAATATTACTATGCCAACCATCGCTACACAACATTGGACTCTACCTCTTCCCTTTTTAAAAAGCAAATTACCCACACACCAAAAAAGAAACATTTAGTGATTTTATTATGTCTCAGTCAGATGGACAAAGCTCACCCAAAAGGCATTAGTATGACCAAGTCAAGCCAGGCAATTCCACATAACAACAGTATTCAGCAGCATCCTGCATAAATTTATTACAGAAAAGAAAAAGGAAATCTGTACAAACAGATACAGCACTAGACAATTAAAATAGTAAGATAAGAACATATGTGAAAAGATCTTCAGAAAGAGAGCTATTCTCAACAAATCTTTAACTGTAACGGAAAAAAAATTCAGATTCTTATTTTAATGCACCCAAATCACATCACTAAGTACATTTTACATGAATTTACACATTACAGGTTAATTCTAAATAAGACAAAGATTTCTACCCAGGGCAAGGTCTTCAAATGATTATATTAATTATCAAATCACGGGTCTGTCTACATTCAAACCGGGGTCTCGGAATGGGGGAAAAAAAAAAAAAAAAATCTTCATTTTCCTAGAATGCTGAAATTTTGGTTTTTTGAATGCTGAAGATTTGTTTTCTGACTTTTATCAGAAACTTTCCTAAAATTTTCTCACCTATACATGTGCCAGGTACTCTACAAGCAATTTGTGGCAATCTACCAGTTCATTACAGCATTCTTCCAAAATTATAGTGTACTAAATGATTTTTTTTTCCAAACTTGTAAAATGGGTAAAAAGGTATTTACCTAAATTGTACAAGTACTCTGCATACGTGGAAAGAATGTTTTAGCAAAGCAAATATCTGAAAACATTAGATTCAAACCCATTTCATTACATTCAGGTACCATGGAATCATGTCAGGTTTTCTTTCTTTTATTACATAGATTCTTTAACATGTGAAGGAAGCAATAACAATTTCATTAAACTAAACTACAGAAAAGAAAGGCAGAGGCACTAAATTGGTACAGTTAGAAGGCTCAGATTAATAATTTATGACAGCCAATCTAATATTTTAGCAGTAAAGCAAGTAAAGAAGATTTACTTCTAAAAAAAGTCTGAACTTTTTACCGATGTTTCATTAATCTGCTTGCTTACATATATGTAAAGAGTACTGTCAGCGCATGCCGCATCCCCAGGCAGGTAAATATGGAGCAGCTCTACCTTCGCGTCCACAGGAACAGTTCAACAGTGTTTGCCAGTGATAACCGTCAATGAAAAAATTCCTCAATAGCCCTTTTTACCAAGCATACACCACTTGGCATCATCGCCAGCGCCTCTGCCTGTCCACACCTTCGCCTTCTCATCATGGAGTTCAAAGATAAACAACCTTTCTCTGCCTTCAAAGCTGTCACTCTGAAAGCCACCCACGGGCACAATCACAGCTACAGCAGGAAGCTGTTAAATAAATTAAGTGCATGCCTTGCATGCCTTAACTCATCATTTGAATCGATATATATAAAACGTGCAACAAATAACACAATGACCCGTATTACCAGCTTTATCCTAAGTCACATTTACTTGTCTGGTATTTAATTTTTTAATTTTTTTTTTCCCCAGCAGCTGGCAGTAATCGTTAATATTACATTCAATTTGTATATGCATTGCAGTATCATCCAGAAACACAAGGTGCAAGAGTAATAAGCCAAATACAACATCTTGAAAAATTCCGACATTAATTTAAGAGCACAGATTTCTTGGATGCCACATAGACCTTTATTAGGTACCCATATGCAATTCACTTCATCGAACAGCTTCATGTAAGAGCAACTTATTTTATGCAGATAATATACTCAAGCATAAAGAGTAACGGAGAGTCTGAGAACACAGAAAAATCTCCTTTGGGTTTTGATTGGTTTTGCTTTAATCAATGTAGTTGATAATAATTAAGCCTCAAAACCTGCATGCCCAAATGACATACTGCAATTTATTTTGATTACAGAGTTTGTTTTGTCATTTGTAGCTTGCCATTTAATAGGCAAACACAAAATCACACGTCTCCTTGGTAACAAATTGAGCCCAGCTTAGGATCCAAAAAAGGTCTTTCGAACCTCCCCCCACAGGAAGGGGAGTCCCTCCTGTCCCCTCTGACCAGGGACAGCAGCTGAAGGGGCCGCGGCTCCCCCTGCCCAACAGTCACCTTCTGGAGGCAGGCAGCCAGCTCCACGTCAGGGAAGGTGACAACAAAGACTTCCCAGATGGGGTTATCAAACACTTTTTACAGTCAGGCCTGTACCTGCACGGACAGATTTGTGTCTTTGTTCAGCTGCCCTAATTCCACTGGGTTCTGGCACAACCCACACCCCGACCACTCCAGGGCTTATACAAAGGACCATTCCCGCTCTCTCACTTTTTTCCTAATATGTGTGGTATTAGTTGTTTGTGCTCCTGTGTAGTGAGTGATAGGTGATGAATATCTCCCTAACTGCACTATGTGAAACTGCATCATGGAAGGAACCTGTTATTGATGGCACAATACATTATAATGGAATTTTATATAGATCTTATGGATTTCTTCCCCCTTCAACCTAGCACCATTATTTCAGAGAGAGGTTTAAGCAAGAGTCAACCTGACTTTTGTTTTAATCTCTCAACTACGACAATATAATTAAGCTGTGAATGATATATCAAAGTGCCATATACAAAGACGAATTGACAGGAGTGATTTTTACTACTCAAAAGCCTTCGGTTTCATATATCATAATATCCTGTAAAGCAAGCCCGCTGACATCTGCTTGACTGTAAAAGCAATAGCTCGGTATAAACCTCAGTTCATCCTTCAAACAGGCATATGTGCTCCCTGCTTATTACTACCACTATGTACATTACTACAGTTGAAATGGGCATCATTCATTATTTCATTTCTTTATTAACTGCTTACCACAAATCGGAGAGCAGAACTTGCCATATTCTTGCATTACAGTGTTTCTCATGAGTGCTCTGCTTAAATTATTTTAAATGTTTTATCATCTTGACAGATATTTTGCTTCTTTTGAAGGTGCTGAAGAACAAAATTTGGCATATCTGGTTAAGATCCAAATTGGTCTCCTCCTGGTTTTTGGGGTGCTTTTTATTTTTGTAAACGGAGATTTGCATTCAAGCTCTCATTGTTTCCCATTTCACTTCTAGTTTTGAAGCTTTTCAGGGCTGGAGCAGCTGTTAGTTCTGTACCTACAAGAACGAGAACCTCATTTACAGCTAGGATCCTAAGGCACTACTGTAATGCAATTATTATCATCACCGTCAGTATCAGCCCAATCAATCTGAGTATGTGCTTTTAATGAGTTCATATCTTGAGGCAGTTAATGTTCAGACTGATTTGGGTTTTTTTTGTTGTTGTTGAATAATCATTCTTTGCAGCAAATAAATTGAAAGCTTTATCAAACTAAAATTAGTATTTAGAAAGCAACTATGAAAAAATCTGATTATAGCAAAAATTTATCAAGAGGAGCAGATTAACCTAGCTCATTTGGGGGGTGAATTGTATTCGCTGAGTTGAGAGATATGTCTTGGCCAAGAGGCAATTTGCTTATATCTTTGGGTTCTTCTGTAGAAGAATGAAATAATTTCCTTGAAATAAATAAGTTATACAGAAAAGATTAAATACTTTCCCATACAGACCATGTGTAGAAAGAATGCATGCTATTTAAATGGCTGTTTTGGCAAAACAGAAATTCAGGAAATTTGTTTTCTGCACATTCCTGTGTGATTCACTACAATAAATCTCCCTGTCTTCCTCAGGGAACACCAGGGACAATTCTTTCTTGGCCATCAGATGCCAGTGAACTTCCAGCTTGGGGGAAAAAAAAAAAAACAAAAACAAAACAACAACTTAAATTGCTCTTGTCTGATAAAATACTCTGCTACAGAAGCCCCAATTGTGAATAATTACCATTCAATCATATGAATCAGTCTTGTGCATAGGACTGGATTTACAGTGATAGACTCATTTTCAGCTGCATGTTTGCAAGTATTTGTATTAGAAAGCCACCATTTCCAAGGCAAGCATATAAAGAAAAGTGAAGGTGAAAACTTTTTCATTATCTTAGAAGACAGCCTATTACCTATATCACTTTCTCAGATATCCATCCATCCACACCTAATGAGTCCTATGATTTAGTCAGAACACATTCATAAAGATGATTCATAGCTGTTATGCAGCCGCTTGATGTTAATAGCAAAGCTGATGTCTTAAATCACAGCTGTTTCCCTATTATAGCCAAGGGTCAAAGCGACACTTTGGAAAACAGAGAAAAGAATTTATTAGGGCAACTTCACGAAAGCAACATTTACAAAAAATATGTGAAGCAAAACATCAGGGTCAAAAGTGCTATGACCAAATCACTAGATAGTATTAGATGCCATATAGTAATCTGCATAACTAAAGAAGTTAGTAGTTATTAGTCCTCCCCCTGTATTTGTTACTATTACCAAAAAGTTACTGTATCTAGGTTAAAAACTTTTATATTTAGTTTTAATCTTATCTATAATCTGTTCTGGGTGTTCTATAGAGACACTCAGTAACCTGTATATACTTAGTAACAAGGGGCAAGTAAAGTGTCATTCTTTCCTATACTAGTAAGCATTCAACCACAACTGAAGAGAGTAAATTTTAACCAAAAAGTTTTATATTTAGCAGTTGGAAGAGATTTGCTGATTTTTAATTATATCGATTCGGGGACAGATAATACAATATGTTAAAAGTACCAATACTAAGCCAGTAAGAAACACCAAATGACCCAGTGTCTTCAGGAAAACTACTTACATCCTTCAATTTTAGCTCGTTAATAAGTTCTGCTGGATCACAAAGCATACAGCCTTTTACAGGGCCGAATCCTCTCTACATACACCCTGCACAGATGCAATTTGATCCAGAAACACTCAATTTATGTAGGTTGCAGACTCTGAAGCTTTAAAGAATATTGTAGCTTTACAGCCAGGAAGGAAGGAACATATGAGTAAATTTGGCATTACACAAAAGACAGCAATTAGGCACAAGATACCCATTGGCTCTTAGAAGTCTCTTAGTAGATTTACAGATACAGAGATGTTGCAGCACCAAGCTCTGGTGAGAAAGCGGTGCATTTTTAACTAGAACTAACAATCCCTGACATTTCACTTGCTTTCGGGCAGGACTCCATTTGCCTTACTCATCACTATTAAAAAAATCTAAATTAATCCAGCAGGATTTCTGAGAAAGCAGTGAACGGGCAGTGATTTTGCAAAGTGGTAGTCTGATTTCTGCCTCTGTTCCTCTGGCCAGTAATTGTAACAACAGAAATACTGAACCCAGGTTCCCATTACCAACCACATGGTATTTTTAACAAGGAATGAAATAACTGCCAAACTGGAAGAAAAGAGGGAGATGAGAACAAGATGTGCATACACCCTAGCAAAGTGGAATAATTGCATAGATTAAGTAGGTCAACTACAGGTATGGATTTCTTTTAAGGCAATCCAAAAAAGTATGAGAAGTTGCATGTGAAGGCATGCTCCAAAAGAATTCACAACTGCACACAGGCCTGTCTTACTCAAATCAAGGGAGGCAAAACTGAAACCACCTACCCTAAGGAGCTTCCACTGGAAAGCTGGTCTTATTTCCCAACTTGCTCGCTGGAAAGCTGCTGTGGAATAACCGGAGTGACGGACGAGCACATGTCACACAACTACTTCTTAATGATGTTTTTGTCAGGTGATTTGTAAGCAGAAGCCTTGATTGGATAGGAAATTATCTTCTTTACAACCATCGTCAAGTATTTTGCATTACAAGAAATTGCTGTTCAAAATACACGAATACGACAATTGCTGCCTTCCTTGAACCTTTTTTCTAAAGTGAGCTCCGAAGTTTCCTATTGGTATTTAGATTTGCAATGTGATTTTCAATACAGAGTTAAGCCTGTGTATCCAAAATAAAAAGATGAAAGGAGGTCAGGAACCATGCTGTTAAAAAACAAGCCTTCCATTTCTGGTGGGAAAGGAGGGGTTACTTTTAAAAGGAAAAAATCCGAGGAAGAAATTGCTGACGGCTCTTGGGGACCTGTGGATCAGTTTGGTTAGTGGGTTTTGATGGAGGAAGTAGGAATAGACACGCACACACACGCAGATTTCCTCCAGCTGCTACATACACATGGAGACTTTTAATTTACAGACATTTTGACTCCAGGTATCATGAGCCTTTTATCTTGTGAAACTCGCATTATTTTCTTCTTAGTTTTTAAAAAAGAATTTTGAAAGAGAAAAGCTAGAATTAGAATCCACAAGGCTCAAGCAGGCCATCAGGACTGAAACATTAGCCTTATAATGAGAAACAGATGCTAATCTTAAGGAAATAGGAGGTTTTCCCCTTAACTACACACAGGGCTCAACAAGAGGGTGCTTCAGCACACAAGTTCAATAAAGCCCCTGGAAATCTCCGTTTCCCATGCACAGGAGCACACACAGACCCACAGACCTCAAGCCAGAACTCCGGGGAAAGGTCAGCATAAGTAAAAACACTGGGACATTTTCTTACAGGCAAGCATTACTCTTCCATGCGAACCCCAAAGCTGGAAAAGCCAGACTCCCGAAGGTGACTGGCCTCAGAAAAGGAAAGACAGGAAACATCTAGAGCTGAGGAAAACCTCTCGCCTCTACACCATACTCCATCGCATGCAGCCTCCTCTCTGAGGTAAAGCTAGAGATAGATGCAGTTGTCATGTCCTTAGTGGACTGAAAATTCACTCCCCCATTATCTGTGAGAGGAAGAAAGGAGACATTGCTGTACACACTATTTCTTATTTAGACTTCCACATGACAACGCTCATAGATAAACTGTTGCACCACACACTGGGGTGGGAGTCTCCATACGCACGAAATCTTGCGTGTGCTGGCAATCCTGGCTCAGAGCCTCCAGATGGAACGAAGAACACGATCTTACCGATAAGAACACGTATAAAGTAAAAATGCAAAACTTCCCATGGCTGGTAAGTTCTCTACTCCCTTCTCCACCCAAATATCAAAATCTACAGATATTAAGTAACTGTAAACATGGTTAGAGCTCATTGCACACATTCTTCTCTTAGGCTGCTTATCCCAGCTGAACTGCAGCACTATTAGTACAGGAGAAAAAAAGACTGAAACAAAACAAAACAAAGCAAGCTACTGAAGAACAACATGTTGTTGTAAAGTAATAGAGTTTCAGGAGGATCCAGGAGAGTTCCTGAAGTTTCTTCCTGCTCTTTATAATATCATTCTTCTAATGTACTTCATTTATATTAATAAACACTGGATTACACAACTATTAGTTCTAGTTGAGAACTGCACTAAAGCTCACTAAATCAGTCTCTAATTATTATGACTAACGGTCCAAAATAATCAGCTTCTCAAATTAACAACCTAAAGCAACTGGTATAGAATAAAGGCTATTTTTCTTGGTAAACAGGGTCTTCAGTCTTTTTAATTAATGAAATCTTGAGCAGTCCATTCAGTAACTGAGGCCCTGGGCAGCCTGATCTAGTGGGTGGTCCACAGCAGGAGGGTTGGACTAGATGATCTTTAAGGTCCCTTCCAACCCAAGCCACTCTATGATTCTATGATAATACTACATTCTAATTCACTATAACTATCTATTTACATAGATTTGCATCTATTATACTGCCTCTATGTATTTATTTGAGATTCATTATTTTTAAATTGCACTAAAACTTAGTCTCATGCTTATTTTAATACTGCAGAAATGGATCTTCAAGAGCTGACTACCTTGGCCTTTCTGTTTTTCTCACTGCTTCCAGAGCGTGTACTGTATCAAGTTTTTGGTATTACTACTCCTACTGTGCACCAATACTCATTTTTAAAGGACAAGTTCTCCATTTAATACCTGAGGTTTGTAAAACAGAGTCCTAACATTTCAAAGACTTATTGACATATTAAAAAATAACAGCTAAAATATGTATAGGAATTAAAGTTCTCCATTACTTCTGTGATTGCACCAAAGTCTTATTTTGCAGTGATCATGCACCCTAAATTAATTATACAGTTTACAGGTGAGAGAGACTATAAGGAGAGTCTTATCAAACTCACAAAGAAAGTATCAAATATTTTCAGTTCTAATACCCTTAGATTTGGGTTTCTAGATTGGCAATTTTACCCAACGACTGTAGACAGTTGCAAGGTCTGAGCCAAAGCCAACTCACAAACATGATTAAAGCAAAGCAGCTGAAAAGAAGATCCTCCCTTGTCCTTACCATCCTCAAACTTTGCAAAAGCTTCTCCCATCCCTTGAACGCAAGGCATCTAGTAAGGACCACATCTAGTACATTGATTTCCAAAGAGGAAGACAAGATGCTCCCCAAGCATCAAGACACAGTGATAAGGCTAAGAGGAAAAGCAAGCCCTTCAAAAACATTCAAATGAATGGCAGTTTCCTCTGCCATCTAAGACACGCTGAAACTTTAGCATCTGCTCTTCTAAACAAGGATTGATAGCTCTTACTCACTGTATCTCCTCCAGCAGTCTTTTTTCTCCAACATCTCTCATCAGTAATACTTTCATTTTTTTCCCTTGAACTGAAAACATGAACAGCCCTGCATGGAAAATTAAGCCCTGCAGAACATAATGAGAAACTTCCCCACAGCTGCAGGGAGCCTAAGGGACTGCTCAGAATTTGACTTCAAACTATATTGATATGGTCAATGCCATAGGGAAGAAGTATCTGTCTCAAAAGTGGCAAAGACCATTGACATTTCTGTTTTGTCCTTCCTCATCATGGCCCATTCCTAGGACCGCTTAAATACTATTTAACAATGTGCTTCTACTGCAAATAACCAGCATAGTGGCCATGCCTTTTACTTCTCTTGCTCTTTTATTATGCCATTAGAATGTGCAATACAGTTGCGACATTTGGTCTTCTAATACAGGTCTCATAATCTTCTATCAGGAGCTTTTTCTGGGCTGTGATACGTGGGGGCATGTGCAGTACTTATCCAGCAGATCCTCCTGGACCAGTCACCTACTGCGTTCCTCCATACCACTGTCCCAAGGTAAATGCCACGTATTTTGTGGTCACTGCAGGTCCTGTCTCCCTATCTGTAACAAGTTAAATGCAACAGTCTTTGTATCAATTTAGAGAAGCCTCCCTCTGACACAGGACTGGAAAGAAAATATAAAAGTCTTACTTTCAAATATGGATTGAAAAGCTAACAGAAGCTACAGCACTACTGGTGGAGAACTTGCTTCCACTTGAAGACTCCTCTTATAAATTTCAGATTACATACCCAGTTTAAACAAGTTTGCATTCAGTACTTCTGTCATCATCGGAGTTAATAACATTCATTCTTTAGTACATGTGAATAACCAAGACCGCAAAGATTAAAAGGGAAAGTCGATAGCTAAAACAACTGGTTTGGCAGCCGCACGGAAGAAAGAGGAGTGGTTCAACCACTAAATTCTCACACATCAGTCTGGGAATGCCCTGCAGAGGACTACTTGGGACACACTACTGGCTGGTGTGTGGGAAACCTAAGTACAAGATTGTTTCAACATGAGTGGTACATTTGAATGCTCTTCAAAGCAATTGTGAAAGCTATGCAAAACCGACTCAATTCCATTTGGAATGTTATTGGGAAATGGCAAATTACTCATAGTTGTGTGGTTTTGCTTCTGCTGTCATTGCTTGAAATGCCACAGCTTGCAACTAACCTGAAAAATCTCAAAAATACTTTTGATACTTGAAAAACTTATCAAATGCATCCCAGACACTATTGCACTGCAATCACCCCTCTGTGTGATGAAACGTGAAGATGAAACGTAAAAAAAAAAAAAAAACCAAAACCCAAAAAACCCAAACAAACCAAAAAACCTCTTAAGTGAAAGAACTGCACTATTTCCATAACTAGAAGGTATTAACTACAATGAAAAATGATGTTACACTTTTGCAGGTTCCTGAGTTATGGCAGCGTGAGGGGGACACGGAGGACATTGCTGCTAATGCTGGAAAGCATCCAGTATATAATGCTGTAATTAAGCCTCATGTAACTGACTTAAATATTTAACTCTTTTTTTGACCAATCCATTCTACAGAATGCGACTCCAACACTTTTCCTGTGGGGAAAGAGGTAAAAAAAAAAATTGCCACTTTTACCTAGAAATAATGGGGCTTACTTTCCAAAACTATGATTTCCTTCCCTTTCTCTAACAGCGGAACCTGGAAGAACATTTTAATCACTTCTATGACACTTTGACTACTCTTCCTGAACTAGTAAGAAATTCACATCACACTGAAGAGTAAAACCACCTGAATTTCATCTGCTTTCAAGTCTCAACAAGACATTTCATACAACTCTATCCATCTGAAGTGACCTTGCAAAGTCTAGAGCCTGATATATTTCTTAGCTCAGAATGAAATGGCAACAATAGGCCCACTTGCCGATACCCTAAAATAAAATAAAAAAGGTTATTTGCTCCTGTGCACGTACAAGATAGATAAACATAATTTGTGAAAGCATTCCTGCGTGTAAGATTTCCCAAGGCTTCATGTGACACAACTTCATAAAACATATTTCTGTCTGATGGTATATATTTTGTATCACCATTACTCACCTCTCTTCTGTTACCATGAATTTTCATTACAGGAAGAATATTTAAACACATTAAGGAGAGTTTTAGGAGTAGCTGATTGGGTGAAGGTGGTCTTGAGCTAGAATTATGTTTGCCCCATTAAGACTAGTGTACTAACACCACTGTGAAAAGACAATAATATCACAGACCACTTTTGGAATGACGTTCTTGCTAACGGTGGCTGCTAAAAAATGTCCCAAGAGCTAAATTTCACATCAGTAATTAAATGGAGGGGATTTGGAATAGGAGTTCTTTAAAAAAAATACAAAACCTGAGAAACCCATTTAGATGGATACACTTCAGAGTTATTAACTGAGTAATACCAGAACCCCTTTCTTTTTATTTTGCCATCTTTTTGTAAGGGCTTGTCCATATTTAGGTGCCACACTAAAAAAAATATTATCAGCAGACAAGAATGTATCATACGGACACTGCTGCTGTTAGCAGCAGGTTTTGATCCAGCTCCTCAGTCTGTAAGGCAAAGAATTCAGGGAAAATACAACTTACTGCAAAGACAAAGTCATGCTGGGTTTTAGATATCTGCATGAATAGGAAACATACATCCACACTGGATTCCAAAAGCCTTCCATAGGAAATTCTCACTGATTGTAAAAAGGAAGCCCTTATATAAAAAAAGAGATAGTCTATAGGGTTCCCAACCAATACACTCAGACGATGTAATTGCATATATGTCCATGTTTTCTCAGATCACTGAAAAAAGGGTCCATTTTGTTCTCACATCTGGGAGCCAATTAAGCCACATTCAAGACACTAGAAACTGCTGTGACATACAAAGTATAGGACCAATAAAACCTTAAAGACTTTGGAATCGGGTTCACACTAAGAAAAGTCAGTGTAAAGTTTCTTTTTTAAAAAAAATATACTGCTAAATTTACATTCTACAGCTGTACCATGTGCCCACTACTGAACAATGAGAACTGACAAATGCTCAGTGCTTCTATAAGCTTCATCACTTCACAAATATAAATGTATTTTTGAAGAGACAGTCTCCTCATACTATTTCCCACCTTCACCATCATATTCAGTCTTACAGTTTTAGAACACCCACCTTGCTGCAACGTAGGTGTCCCTAAGTCAGGAGAAAAGGAACTAAAACCAAAACCGACAAAAACCAAAGAACTTCCAAATGGACAAGGTTTGCAATTCTCCAGAGACGCTACTACAAAAATTACAATCCTTAAGATAGAAGTTGGTTACATAACGAATGCAAGTAGCGCAGGATTAAAAGGCCTAGTAAAGAATACGAAATACCATCTTCAGGTTGGTGCTCATAACCTGCATTTTATAAGACTGCATACCATTCCTTGCATGAAGGGAGCTGTTTCTTAGAGGCATTCATTTTAAGTCTCCCTGAAATTAGAATGCTCTCAAGAGACTAGATTATAGATTAATGTAATATATTTCAAAAACAACAATAAATAACTTTTTTAAAAAAAAATTACCTTATGGCATCTAATAGGTTTTTACCTATTAGAAAAAGTTGGCAAACTGAGGTTTACATAGAGACAAAATTTCCCTACTTGCAGGCATCTCTCCCTCCTCACCCACAGCTCCCTCCAGGTTCCCTATTACAGAAGTAGCCTCAGAACTCGAGATTAGATTCTGTGTTCCACTTGAGCTGCAGCAGGGGAAGATTATGGTACACCCACAATTTAGTTCATAATGTAATTTCTCACCTAGTTAATGAGGAATAAAAATTGAATGAAAGAGGTAAATCATCCTTATTTCTAAAGTAAGGCTTCCACAGGCTGCTGATACGATAGAGCAGAAATCCTGCTGCATCATTATGGCCACACTTTCTAACGATAGGTCTTCAAAACACTGAACAGGGCACATAACATCCCCTCTCCACCACCACAAATAATGGATCATTGAGATTTTCTAAGAAATACTGTTTTCCCTCAGAAAGCACTGGTTTCTAAAAAAAAACCAACACCACAACAACAAACCCAGAAGTTTCACAGAAATGCATCCTGAAAACCTCACTATAAGGTCTCACATTCTGGGGAAACTGCTGAAGTTTCCCATGCGAGCACCATAATGCTCGAGCGTTTAGCTTTCCAGGTGGGCACACGCTCCCTTCACTTTCCGTCATCTTGTGGGAGAAAAAGGGTGAGGAGCCAGAGAGAAGCATTTCCTGAGCGTTTCTAATTACAAGCACCACTATCCTCAAAGAGAGGTTTAATTGGTCTGATTCTTATTTTAGCCTAGTCAGTTCGTTCATATTTAACAATTACTGAAAGACATTATGCTGTTGGTCTTGAAATTATTTTTAGATACCATTAATTTGTCATGAAGAAAGTAATGAACATACTTGAATAAGAAAGGCTCCGCACTGTCAAAAACAGGGAAAAGCGAAAGCTCGTCGTCACAGGACTAAATACGAAAAGCTCACACAAAACTCCCAACAATGACAAGATGCTCAGTGAACACTGCTCAGACAGCTCAGATTCGCTGTGTCACTCTTGCAATATTTTAAGGCTACTACATATCATCAGGTTGGGAAGAAACTGCAAATCTGACCCAATTACTGACTGTTTTGTGGTGTATTGCTTCTAGGCTGCTCCTCTACAACGCTCGATAAACCCAAAACAACAGTGCCAAGCTGTAATACTGTAAACTATTTCAAAGTGAAATTATGTGGGTTTTGAAGCATCAGGTAGGGCCAGTATGGACCAACCCTGGAGAAGATTACTTCAACATCTAAAAAAAAAAATTCCCCTAAATAAAACAAAACCAACCTTCTAGAAGTAAGGTACAAGTAAGCTATTCTCTAGAAGTTGTGACTGCTCCAGAAAACTATGTACACATAAGGCTTACCATCATCTGCATACAGATGATAACCTCTGTCATAACGGCTAAAGATAGGAGACTGAGGCAGAATATAAATACTGGAAAGCACAAAGGTCTACACAGCATCCTGAAATGCTATACTTCAAATAAGTATTTGGAAAATGCTTATTTATAGTAAAAGCCTTGTGTGCTGCAAAATGGTACTATAATGGACAGTGGTAGAACTGAATTTTATTAATGCCAAAAAACTCTAACAGAGAAAGCCTTTTGGTTTAAATGGATTCAGTACATTAGTAGAAATATTTGGGTTTAGTTTCCTGCTCTCAAAGTTAGTACTAAAATCTGGAGGCAAATGAAAAACAAGTATATGTCATTGTTAGAAAAAAGTTCCACATTTATGTCTCTGGAGGTTTTTTTTTTTTCCAAATTGAATTTAGAGCCACAAAAGACATCCTGAATCTCTTTCTTTAAAAAGTCAAACTTTCCAAAATATGACTACAATTTTTACAAATTACTCAGAAATGTTGCACAACAAAAGTATCTATATTAAGTCAAAAAAGCTTTCATCATAAGAACTAAAATTTTTAGTTGGGGGGTTCTTTTAAAAGAAGAATTAAAATGAATACCAGAAGAAAAATAAACCCAACAGCTTTTCAGTTCCCTCCTATTCAGCTTCCAGGTTTATTTTATCTTTTGAGATAAAGGTCCACTGCAAATTTTTAAAACTTGGACATTTATCATTTGTCCAAATATTTATGACATTCAGTGGCAAGGCAAGTTATAATCTAAGTCTAGAGTTCCTGTTGCATTTCAGCAGTCAATCTTATCTCTCAAATGGTGGAAAAATCATCTCCAAACTTTAATTCGCTACGACTGTGTGGAAGTTGGATCAATTTCTTGGTGATGAGTAAATGAAAGATACAAATACAGTAAAATTGGATTCGGGTCTGCAAGCAGTTTTAGTACAACTGATCTTCTCTCTACTTAAGCATCTTAGAATGAGATCTTCTAACATAAAAACACTGCAAAGTTTTTTTAAGCGGGGTTTTACTTTATAACACTGATAGGCTTTTTTGAACCTGTAATTTTTCTGCTGCTTTTCGTCTATATTTTTATCATCAGCCTTTTTTTTTATTTCCTATTTTGTGTTTAGGTGTACTGATCAAATCATATAGTTTTATTCCTTCCATTTATTAATGTTACTTCAGATACTCCAAAGTGGAAAATAAACCCCCTGACTTTTCTAAGCCTAGTGGTTGTTTCTTAATGTGCGTGAATAAAACAACAGAGAATACTGTGGTATTTTGCATGAAATTCCACGGGAGCTGAATGAGTGAGATTTTTAACCACCATACTTCATTGCATATAAGGCAGCATTTAGTCTTTTGTTGGATGGAGACAGCTGAAATGACAGCACTTTCAAAGTACAGGGGCACATCTCCACCCCAAACACAAGCTTGTCAGCAACATTAACTGTGTGAACAAAGAGGCTGTATTTGAGGGATGTGTGCTCACGGAAGAGGGGAGGAGAATGGAAGGGAGGAAAAAAAAAAAGTTAAATCAAAAACAGAGAAGCAGAGTCAAGGATACAACCAGAATCAGCCCAGAAAGAAAGTGCATTTTTGTTAAGCATACTGAAGGAGAGCTTGAACTGTGAGCAAATAAATTCTGCTTAAATTCTCCCCAAACCAGAAGAAATATTACACATTATTTATTACATACACAAGACATCTCACAAGATAAAAAAAAAAAAAAAAATCACTCCCTTTAGAAAACCCTCTAATTTTGGACAGATTTTTGATCAAACCAGATGACAACACTTACCTGGCCTTTGTTACCCAGGCATTTTCTGAAAAAGTCAAATCAAAACTTCTAAATGAATTAACAAGCAAAGTTACATGAATCTCTAAGCAAGACAAGAAAAGCCAGAAACTGCATTATGCAACATTACAATTAGTCATTAATACTGAGTAACATTTAATATATTTCCTTTGAAGTTTGGCGGTATGGGAAAATATTAGTGATAGAAAGCCTCAGTTAATCGCAGCTAGCAGGTGGTTTAGCCCGAGGAGCTGGAATCAGGAAGACCTTTGTATTTTCATCATTATTTCTTTGTAAGAGATCAGAAGACAACGTCTTCAGTTAACGTGATGTAACTTCAAAGTAGAGGTATGGCTATGCTGAGGAGGGAAAACAGCGTGGAGAACCTCAGCGACTGACAGCAGATACGGTAGAGGCTGGAGTCATCGGCCAGGAGGATGCTATTACAGGAAAGCTCTCAGGAGGCGTTTAAAGACAGTTAAGCCCCAAAACACAAGGTGATTAAACAAATTATTTTCTCACATGAATAATGCTACTTCTCTGTACATGCCTGGAAAATACCCATAAGTTTTGTACCATCCGAAGTGTTTTCTAAAACATTACGAATGTTTGTGACTAATACATATATTTTAAAATAATTTTAGAATTTGGGAATTGAATGAAAGAATTATTCTTATAAAATGAGTTAGAGAAGACCACGTGACACACAGCACAGAGTTTCCTTGAAATTTTCATTGATAAACATAGTTATATTCCTCCAGAAGAGTGAGCTAATGCATGAACGACAAACAAGCTCTCAGCTAATGAGGGAAATGATCTGACTGAATTTCCAAGGAGGCTTTACCATAGCTTATATGAAGTATTTCATTAATATTTATCTCTGTGACAGAACTCTGACAACCTTTGTTACTTCCTCAGCTTCTAGTTACAAAGGAAATTCTTTCAAACAGTATCATGTCCAGAAAAAAATCCCATTCAGGTTGTGATGTGTCATAAATTAAAACAAATCATTGTATGTACTTCCATATATATATCATTTTCACGTTTAAGAAGTTCTTGTCTTTCACTGAGAGGAAATTCTCAGGAATTTGATGGTTCTGGATACTCCAGCCAATTTTTCTCTGGCAGCAAAAGTGCAGTCCATTCCCAGCAAGTGCGCACTGCACATGTCTAAGGGACAACATCAGGAAGTTAAGTAGAATGTTTAAATATTTCATTAAATTAACTTCTCTCTGCTTGCAGGCATTTCTTTCAGCTGTACAGTCACTGAAATTTAGAAACTAATACCAATGCTTATACAATTTTAATTTGACTGATGCGATGAAAGAAAAAAGTATAATTTATCATACAACAGATTTACTTTCACATAGTCATGCCGTCTTTTCCTCTTCCCTTCATCCAAGCACCCTTCAGTTAAGGAGCACTGTAATTCAGCCACCCTAACTTGGAGCTGCTGCAGCGATACCTGGTGAAGCACAGTTGCCAGAAGTGACGCTGGTGGCAATTGTGGTCAAAAATGTAATCAGAGGTTGAACAGATGCTCTTTTTAATGTCTGTCTTCTGAGGTGCAGTGACCCAGCAGCAGAGTCAACCATCTTAGATAGTTTTTATGCATGTAACAGCAAAAAAAAAAAAAAAACACCAAAAAAAACCACCAAACAAAAAGATGAACTAAAAATGCCATGCACAACCCACACCAAATAGTGAGGAGCTGGATTTCAAATAGCTACTTGCCGTCTAGGTTAAATTTGTCCTTTATACCTTTTTTCAAATTAAAATGGTGGGCCCCTGGATACCGCTGGTGATGCCCAGCACAATACAAGACCAAGCCAAAAAAAGAACAGTACTTTCTGTGGACAGAAGGAGACTTTTGTTAGTTTGACCTCTGTTGCTAACAACCACGAAAATGCCTGTCAACCCAACAGAAAGTTAAAATCCAGCTAGTCAGTCCTTACAGTTCCTGATAGTTCAATGGTCTGCAAGTGACGCGGCCTTCATATGACTGTAGTCACATACGAGCCCCAGTGTGAAACTCAAGAGAAATACCAGGACGCTTGCAGGAATAAAAGGTGGCAGGGAATCTTCAAAATTAAATCCAGATTTCATCCAAAGAACAACACAGCTCAAATACATGCAGAACATTTCAATAATTAATTTTACAAGACAAACAAGCACAATACCATTCACAGAAGAGAACAAAAACCTGAACCACATCTGTGCAGTATGATGTGCAGACAGCATGTGAAACACTTCAGGATTCCTCTGCAAGTGGATTAGGAATTACTGTTTCATGAAGTTCCCTACTAGTTCTACCATCAGTCTCTTCTTTTGCTTCTTTGTATTTTTCCTCTACTCTTTCTAGTACAGGTAGCTATCTATCTACATATAGCTAATGCACACAAAACCACAAAAGCACTACGGTAGGCCAACAATGCTTTCTCCTCATGTTGTGTGTAAAAGCAGGGTCCCTTTTATTCACAATGGCATTACAAAGCAATCTAGCATTTAGTTGCTCTCTTACCAGTCCTTTTGTCATTTTAACTTCAGACATGCTGGCTGATGCTATCGGCTTTAAAGATCCTGTTCCCCAGGTTGTCTGTGTGCAGTTTATAAATCTGCTTTGGATTATATTGATTTACTAATTGACCAAAACACTGGATTATACACTCTGCTGGACACTTTATGTGTTAAACAAAGTAACTGATAAAGAGAGTGTGCTCTTTGGGCTGATTTTTTCTAGGATTTGATCTTTTCTAGGAACGTACATCATTTCAAGTCAGTCCTTAATAGCACAAAGAAAGAAAAGAAAAGAAACAGGGGAAAACAGCCTTTGGAATCTGTTACTTTCTACTGGAGGAAGGTTGGCAGAAGGAGCAGCAGGAGTAGGGACTTGACTGGCAAGAGACCTGATCAATGCTCGCTATCGTGTGATCAATGGAAATTCATTAGGTAACACCCTCTGCAGCCTAACAGAGGTGCCTGCAGTGTTCCCCAGGAAACTGGGAAGCAAGCACCCTATCTATCAAATCCCTGGAAAGAGCAGTTTATCTTCCATCCCATTGAATATACATCTGTTATTAATCAATAGCTGTTAGAATTTGTGTCCCTTCTCCTCCCATTTTTACAAGAGCTGGCAACTTTCCTGTGACTGAAATAACCCAATTAATCTTCCAAATAGAAAGGCAACCTTTTTTTTTTTTTGACAGGCAGATGTTTGACAATTGATCTGAACAGCCTGAGGAAAAGGAGACGGAGCAAGTACAAAATAAAAAAGCACATGCAATATCAGAATACAGCGATGTAAACAGTTCATTGCTCCACCTGCTGTTGGGCTCCTTTTTGTCTACAAACTGTGCGTTCCCTGTTGCTAATGCTAAACACAAAACTATGCACCTACAGACAGCCTTACCACACAAATCCATTTTATTAAAAAAGTGTGGACTAAAAATGCACAGATCTGAAGGAAAGTCAGAAGGAGACAGAACATTGATTTACCTCTTAAGTCTCTTTTCATTGGGATCTAGAAGTATAAAAGACAAATGAACAAGGATGGCAACATGGGCTTACACGCATCTTTGAAGGAGACCTGTATTGTCCACAGAATAACTAAAAAAAAAATAATTAAAATGTATGCCACAACGCAACTATTTCTTACTTGGATCAGTATTTAAACAGTGAATTGCTATTCCTACCAGAAGGCCATATTCAGATTTTTCCTATACATTTTGTAGGGGAAAAACTAAACCAGTCTGACTTTGCTTTTCCTCTAAGTCCTTTAAATTCTCTTTTGCAGCACGTGGGTTCACTGGCTAATGTATAATTGGGTGCCGCAAGGCGGACATTTGCTGAGCATGCAGCCCTGCTGCGCATCAGCACACACTGATGCTGTTTGACATTGAGTTTTCACCTGTTACCTGGTCCAAAGGACCGCAGCAGAAAAAGGGAAAGAACGTGTGTCACCAGGCAAGTACACACGGTACCACCTACCTCAGGATGCTCCCACCCTCTGCGTCAGCCAACTATGCTCTTTAAGCACTTTCAGAGATCAAACACATTCAATTCCTATGGTCAAAGGTGTGGGTTTAGGTGAGCAATTGTAGCAACTTCAATAGTCAAATTACATGTTCCACTGTGGCTAATAAAAGTCTGTAATTTCATTAATCTTTTCGGAAGGCCACCTGTAACAATGCTGGATTAGAAAGGAGCTGTGCCTCAGGTTGTGGTATGAAGGTATTAATATAAATAGGTGATGTACTGTAAGATGTACTGTAAAACTGCTTACAAATATAATGGCTGAGCCACTGACACTTGTTAAACAGTGAAAGGTCAAAAGGGCTTCTCTAAATTTTCAGCAGTTAAAATAAGAGGAGATCCTGAATGTAACAAAGCATTTTGGCATTTTAAACAGTGCTATGTCCTTTTAAACTAAAATGTTTCTCCTATAAATTTTAATCCATAGTAATTTTTCTTTAAAAAAAGCTATTCCCTTTGTACAACCGTATTGATAGTTTATTTAGTGTATGTGCTAGATATCTCTACCCATGAAATTTCTTGGGCCTCTTATCAATGAAAACCTCTCTGAACTTGGTACATACCCCTCCATATCAGCAATATACCCATATTAACACAAGTAGCATCACGGTTACGTCTTAAAAGCTGTCATCCCGTCCTCCCGAAGGCCTCACAGTCCTATTCTGCTCTACCTCTAGCTCTATGCTTTTAGCTTTTCAGCTAGTGATTCAGAGGTATGAGAACAGTTTTAAAATCCCAGGACTATACACAAATAAAAGCCCCATAGAGACAGTCAGCTCATGACCCTTAGATCTACATTATCTCAGCTTTTAGCCTTTTAGTCATCAGTTTGATTCTAATCTCAACCCCACACTCCACATATTTGCATCACAAATCTTCAACACATACCCACAATAATGATCAGTCTACAAGAGCTTATTCTCAAACAGGACTCTTGCATTCACAGCACACATTAACCCAAATCCACCTTCTTGGTTCCCAGTTTGTAAGATATGGTAAGTAAGAAAGCTAACCCCTGTTTTCTGGACAGTGAATTCAATTATGTCAGTTGTTATTAGCATAAGTTATTTGGCTATTTTTAAATATATCTTAGCAATATAGCTCTGACTGAGAATACCAACCTGCAAATAAATCAGTACTACCAAATTATTCCTATTTTCTGATTATTCCAGGGAATGCATTGTACTCATTAATATCACTCCAGAAACAGAACATGCCCTTGCTTTTAATGCCTATGGACCTCCTTAGAAAAAGAGAAGGAGTTTACGCACTTTAATCTAAAACTAACTAGCAGCCAATTCAGACATCAAGAACACCCCTTTTGCAGTATATTATGTTCAAACACAAATTCACCTTTCCCCATGCTTCAACCCTTCAAAAACACTATGGATCCATCTAAAATAGTAACTGTTAGTTAACTATGAAATAACCTTTTATAGTTAAATATGAAATGACACAGCTATTTTTAAATCCTCTGAAATCCTGCCCACCTCCCATATTATAAAGCACGTCTTCCTCCAGTATTACATTCCTAATTATAACAACCACAGGATATACCATACTGCTTTTCTATGCATTTGTACAGAATGAAAGCTTCACTTCCTCATTGTAACAAAGTAATACACATTAGAAGCAGTTTTCAGTGATATTTGTAATATTCAGCCAGATGAATGCACTGGACAAACGTATAAGATCCCCTGTACATTTATCACGGCTGCAAACCCTCTTATAAATATAATCATTGTTATGAGTTTCAGAAACAAAAGTTAACATGGTTTTTTCCTCCAGAATTTGTTCCATTTATTGGCTACACAAACTGTCTCTTGAATTTATTTTTCCTGTTTGTCAGAACCAGCCACGACTCTCATTGTGGTTTAAATCCACAACTACCTGTCTGAATTTTCTTACAATTGGTATCTTTTCCATTTGCCGCTATGATTATCATGTCTCTGGTTATCAGGCTGGGGTTTTTTTCTTTTTTTTTTTTTATTTTCCCTGTCTACAAGCAAAAAAAACTGTCTGATCCCTAGAACCTCAAGGTAGTTCAGGAGTTATGACATTCTACAAGGGAAAACAAACCACAGAGAGCGCCAACACTTTCTTGCAGCTAAAGGAACTGCATACAACATGGAGGAATACATACCTCTGTCACTTTTTCTTCTTCTCTTTGCTATCGCAGCCCCTAGTCATCAGGCACGGAAACACCTTCCCTTTACATCCACCCTACACCCACATATTTTGTATTTATCACCACAGCGTAAGATCATCCTGCCACATTTTCAGTGGTAGTGGGTTTGGTCCACCTGTCTTTTCTTTGATCTACTGAACTACTAAAATACCAATGAAGTAGATGAAAAACAGAATATTTTTTTTAGCTATCACGTCTAAACGCCAACGTTTGGTCAACTCCTCCACTTCTCCCACTGACAGATAGCAAACAGACTTTACTATAAGGCTGGAAAGAAGAAAGGAAATTCTTATTTTAGTTTTATCTTTTAGGTCCAACTCTGGTGAAATAAATTTGCTGTCTACAGAGAGCAATTTTTTTTAATATGTAAAATCACACATTCTGTTTAACAGGCCAAAAGTGTGTTTTCTGGATAGGCTCCAAATGCGTTTCGGATCAACAGCTATTAACAGCCTGGATTCTTCCTGGTAGAGGCCAATAACAAGAACACTCTTCCAAATAAAGCTTTCAGATTGTTCTTCTGAGAAATAATCACTGTTCTTCCAAAAGGTGGTAGAAATTATGCAGGTGTCAACATTTGCCATGAACTGACAGCATTTATCCTCTCAAGGGACCTTGTTGGAATTGTAGAATAATTAAAGGCTCACAGCTTTTCATTAAGAGATCTCCAGAAAGAAACTGAGGAATTCTTAACAGCAAAAACAACTGGAGTAAGCAAAGTAGGGACTGAAAAGAAAGAAAACCATTGCTGTTAAAGAAGGCCTACAGAGGAGAAATCAATGTTCTCACTGGGAGAAGAGGAATGTCATGAAAGTAAATTTTAAAACACATTTATGTAGAGAAGAGAAACCAAACAATGATATATTTGTAAAACTCCATATTTTATGAATACGTTTATCTCCCCACTCTGATAATGCTATTTGGAAGTGTACGCTACAAAGCGCAGAGATATGGGGATGTGCAATTTTGAAATGTACATAATAAGCATTTACCACCTAAAATAATGGAACATGAGCGCCACAGGAAACTGGGTTTTGTTTCTCTATCTGTCTGCATTTTTAATATAGTGCCCAAAGTCCTACCCTCTGTGGGAGAGCTCTCAGCATCTCCTCTTCTCACTTTTGGGAAAGTGAGGATGAAAACTGATGGGGCTGCATGAGGCCCCACATTAATAACTTATTCCTTCTTATATGGTCTCAAATCTCACGGTAAAAAGCAATTCTGATTGCAACTAGCTTGAAGAGACACATAAAGTTAGTTAGGTGAAGTGGAAAACACCATGGGAATGGATGCAAGTAATGTCAGACTAATGTAATTGTCGCTTTTATAAAATCTTTAAGAATCCCATGGTCCAATTGTGAGCACAGGTGGTTGGATTTGAAAGCGTCTCCAAAATGAGATTCTGGTAATCGCTGAGCTAGAAGGAATGAAATGGAGGAGATTTCTGAGCAAGAACAAATAGATTTCTTTCATCTGGACAGTCTACTGTCCTACTAAAAGGCCAAATAATTCTGTATAAAATGCTACCTGCCTAATTTTAAAATATATTTCTTCCTGTTTACAGAGATGTACTCTGCAGAATATTTTAGATCCTGTGTACGGACCAGCAAACCCAAAGCCCACATAGTTCTGTCTATGCCTCATTTCCCAATTTAAAGTTAATTTTTATTTATTCCTAATTCCTGAATTAGACAGATTCAGCAAATAATGTCCTACAGCACAAAGTCTTATTATTGAAGGTTGATTTACACTATTAAATACAAAACCTAAAAGTCAAAATTTTCATGTGCTTAAAAAATTACTCATTAAAATTATTCAATAACAGCAACTGCAGGAGTTTCCTAGGAAAAAAAAAAAAAATTAAAACCCCTAGAAAATTAAAAGCTGAATTTAGCTTTGCAACTGCAACTCAAAACTGTAACAAACCAAACCAAATTCTACAGATGATTACTCGTGGCTAATTGGTAAGTACTGCCACGGACTTAAAATGAAGTTACTCCATACTTACTTCTTTTTTAACTACGTATCCCACTAGCTCTAAAGCATCTGCTGCATCACATAATGCCTATCTACTGAATAAAGATGTTGTGTGTTCCAGCTGGGCTAAATCTAACCCAAAATAGGTGCAGCTCTACTGGTACCTACTGGCCCCACTGTCAGGAATAGCAAAACCTCCTGAGAAGTTGAGTGCAACTCTCATGCAAAAGTTGCTTCACATGACAAGACATGGGGGCTGTGTTCAATGCAGGAGCTACAGCTTATTCAAAACATCGAGTGGTGGGAGGAAACAAGTCAGCTGGAGCTTCCAGCACCAGCATGTCTGAGTTACCCTCAAATAAATCTAGGTGACCTGCAATGAACGTGGTCTCAACAAAACTGCCTGCAGAGCTCCCTCTGTATCGCTGTTCTCCCAAGCTTCGTGCCTTTGTTTGAGAATACGCCTTACAGGATGAGGAAGACATAGTTTACAACACTTCGGTGTTTCTCCTCACCTCCCATTACACATAACGAATGTTATCCTTGTAAAGGACTAACATGGGAAACTAATCATACAAAGCTTTGCCTCCACATTTCAAATTACCCTGACCGAACCCGTAACCTCTCTGTTCCTGTTTTACACAGGAGCTGCTAATCCTGCTATGGCGTACCACGCTCAGGTGATTTTGCAGTTTGGACAATTAACTACGAGAGACTGGAATGAAAGAAGGCCTCATCCCTGTACTAATTATCTACTTATGAACCATTGGTTCTTTGCATTCAGCAAAACTCAAACAACTGCAGCTTACTTGCTTATCAAGACACCTTCAGTTTAATTCGTGGAAGTCAAGGGTAGAAAACAAAGATCTTTTTAAATCCCAGAATATGGGCACAGAAAATCACTGAGATCTAGACATGCCTGGACTTTTTTACTTCTTTCTGGAAAATAATCCCTGCCCTGAACGGCAATGAGGCCAATCATTGTTACTGCTAAAGGATTTGGAACCATTAAAGTATTTGCTATTTTTACTGCTCTCATTTTTAGTCATTAGTCTCTGGTGTGCCAGAAGATATTCAATAACCTTCTCCTCCCAAATAAAATCATATCTACCTCCCTGTAGATATGGGCCAGATCATGACTGGAGCCCCAAGCTCTTTAAAGTAACCACATAACAGCATCAGGCTTTCATCCCGTAAAATTTGTGCTTCAGATCTTTTCAAAACACATCCTACTGGTCACCAGTAGCTGGCAAAGAGCTAGCTGGTTATGTCCAGAAAGCAGCTGACAATAATGCCTAGGCTTCATCTACTTAAAGCTGTCAAAGTGTAAGGTTAAGCAAAGGTAATTGCATACACACTCACCTACTGTGTGTTCTCAGAGGAGTATCGGATGTATGGGGGTGGCAGACACTCAGCCTCTACAGGTACCTCTCCAGGGGACCAATCTGTATTTCTTTTTTAGGAGCACACTTGACCAAGAGCCACCTCCAGCATCAGCGGAAAATGAGAAGTGGCCATCCCTGACACAGGACTTGGGGCAAGCACCAGCCCTCACGCAGCCAGGTATGACAAGGACGCAGGGTCCCATCCTTTGGACCAGGACCGCTCAAGCTCACCTTTCTCCAGAACGATCCCCAGAGCCACAGACTAGTCATCGCTGGAGGCGGAAGACAAGACTAGCACACTGGGCGCAACAGGCAAACAAGCCCATTCTATCGCTCCAGACGAAACAAAAGCAGCCCATTCTCAAGCTTACAAGCCGGACTCATCCCTGCCCGCAGGCCCTTTGAAGACCCACCACCGCCACAGCCATGCTCCGCTTCCCAAGGAGAGGCGACAGCATGCACTGGAGTACGAGCTTTACAGAGAGCTCAGCAGGACCATTCCTCCTCCATGTCCCTTGGCTTTGCTAGTAGGTCTGAAGAGGTTAATTTCTGCAGCTTAAGGGCAGCTCTAACCTACGGACTGACAATTTACAGATGTTTTGCTCACCTAATTTGTTCCACTATTCACAAAAACATGCAGTTACCTTAGCAACTACTACATTACATTTTATCTCCAAGCTGCAGAGCTTTTTCTTTTCTAAAAACAAACCCCACAAGCCTACTGATACTGCATGTAACCTCTGATATTAGTTCTAGCCATTTCAGGAAACTTAAAAATAGGCACAAGTGTAATGAAAACAACAGTCTCTTTGCTAAAGTCTATTTAGGTTTTCCATTGATCAACACATTTTCTTTGTAGAGTTGTTTAATTCGACTCTTCTGTATGTTTGTTATTCCTCTACGGGTTATAATTTGCATAAAGGAAATTAAAAGGACAAGGAGGAAGACCGGTTTTGATATAAGGAGATAGCTGGAATCTGGGTAGAAGATATATTAGAGAATGCACGTCATTTAAAAAAAAAAAAAAAAAAAAAAAAAAAAAAAAGAAGACAGGAATAAAGGAAGCATCTCAAAATTGCTGCAAGAAGAAACAAATGCCTTTAGGCCACTGACTTCAAAGTGTCCTTGCTCAATGAACATCTAGAATGAAAATATATCTATTTTTAAATGGCAAATCAACAGAATACTGGAAGTTTTGCTAAAGTGAAAGATATCTTTCTCTATGAACTTCTCTAGAAGAAAGAATAATTATACTTGGGAAATATTTCCAGTTGGTTGTGTGTTCCTAGGAACCACTGCTTCCTGCACTACGTAAATTTGCATTCAATTGAAATAGATTTGTTTGCAAAGGCACGTTGACATCATGTATTGATGTAATGTTGAAATGTTCATGTGTTGCTACTTAAAACCACATTGCACAGGGTGGATGGGGGGGAAATTAATAGTTTTTTCTTCAGAAAAAATACATTTGGGGACATATTTTTGTTTTACGTAAATCAAAAGAAAATCGGAGATTGGTATTTTCTCAGAGCTGTGAAAAAACTATAAAGGTTTATCTTCAGGGATAACTAAAGTTAGTGAACTTGCTGAGTCTTCCGACTTCAGCAAGTTATTGATTTAAATCCATAGATCAGTGCTTAAGATACAATTTCTAACAAATTACTTTAACTACCTTTGAAATTAGGAATGATCTTAAATACTGTCTTAAGTTAATACTTTAATGAAATAACTTCTGAAAAGGTCTTGTACAACATGGGTGATACACCTTTATAGCTGTGACATTATGTTTGATTTTCAGCTACCTGCTTCCGCAGTGCCCATTTCTGCTTATCTGAATACACTAGAGAATCTAGGTTTTGCTTTTTGCAAAATTTAGATACCTTTCAAATGCTAATTTTCCCATTAAAGATGGCTAAAATAAAAAGCAGCTGGGCAGAGACTTCTTCTGGACTTCCTTTTTAACAGGAAGTTAAATTTTTAGTCAAAAAAGCACAGCATCTTTTAAAAGCAATAAAACTTCGTAGGAAGCCATCGGTAAAAAGTGCAATCCAAACTTAAAATTTTAATTGCAGTTAATTAAGTTGTTGGTAGGAAACTAATCTAGTATCCAATCAGTTATTAGTAATTAATGTTCCAGCAAATCTAACTGAGGATGGGTCTGGGCACTTAAGTTCTAACTCAGGGGTTTTCCAGTTCATTGACCCTTGAAGTTTTCTCCTGCCAGTTCAGAATCCTGTATAGTGAATTTAGGTCAGCTGACAAGTTTTGGTTTTCTTCATTACCCTCACAGATCCTTAGAAAAGTGCACTGACTTTGAGTCTGCGGCCACCAGGTTGAAAACACCTCTGCCAGATTTAAGTCACTGCCTCATTTCTACTTATATTCCTTTCTACTTTCTCCCCTGCAAGCACCTATCTATCTGAAGCTCAGCATGACTCTGCTTTGAACCTGTTTTTTTCTATACTGCTACAGAAAGTCACTGAAGCTGACCAGTAATAATTACCTCCACAGTTGAGCACATAGGTCTTTCTGTAGCCTTCTGACTATTTCTGAAACCACAGCTACACTTGAATGACGATTTATAAACTTTTTTTTAACAGACACAACTGTGATCTTTCCATCTTAAACACATGCCTGCCTATACCCACTGTCCTATTCTGTCCTTGAACACCACAATTCGCTCTGATCATAGATTTTAGAGGAAGAAACAAAATTCCCATCCACTGGTGTCTATTACAAATTGTGTAACACACCTTCTATCATTACCCATTTAATGCACCATGACCACATACAATGCTCTATCCCTACCACAGGTGTAAAATAAATAATGTATCAAGCAATAATACCACTTTGTCAAATAATCCTTTACTTAGGTCCCTTTCAACAAGGGAGATGCAGAATGAAACATATACAGTCATTTGGTTGCTTTCTACATTAACATTTGTTTAACTTACTGAAAAATTTAATGTAGTTAAAAGGTAGCAGGAAACCACAGAAATGCCAATACAGCATTAAAACGTGTCAGTACTTCTTGTTACATCCTTTCTCTTATACTCTCTAGCCGACAAAGCAAAACTCCCCTCCTCAACCTCTCCAAAACAGTGCTACAGCTTTGATTAGCTCTATTAAAAATGCTACCATGTTCGTTTAGTAATGGATGAGTTTCAGTGTTGTAGGAAAAGATTCACAATGTGTGCAACAACAACTTGTCTAGGTTGCACACAGATGCGACTAACATATGAAATGAGTTACAGGAAAGTGATATAAATTAATATACTACTGTAATTTATGCCATTCATTTCCTTTGCATAATGCTGTACCATACGATCCATTAAAATTCATAAAAACAATTCATTGCTTTTTAATTTCTACATATTTATGAGCACTCATTCAAAATGAAAATTGTTTTCTTATTGACACATTCTTCCATCTTGACAAAAAGAGAAAAATTCTGAACGCTAAAGGCTAATGACTTCAATATTTTTTGCTGATATTAATCATACTTGGAATGCCACAAAAATGAAGAGACATTTAACCAAATCCAAAATACAGCAATCAAGTAATTAAGATACCTAATCCAAAGGCAATAAATGATATTCCAAACAGCAAGTGTGGTGATGTAATTATAACTGGTTTAACACCTTTGCCTATAAACAATATTTGAACAACAAAATAAAAATTAATGGCAGCCCCAGCTGTTACCATAAACAGAAACAGTACTTTCATTTTAAAAGAAAGCAGATGTATTTTCTTAGGTTCAGAATGCACGTAGCATTTTTTGTAATCTCCACATTCGTCTTATTCAGAGCAAGCAACTTTCTTTATACTACCATATATGAGATGGTAGACATGTGCCCGTGTAATGGAGAATTAGAAAGCAACTTAAAATGACTGAACTTCACAAACCACTTCTTCAATAGACTGATAAACATCGAGGGAAGAACTCCCCTCTGTCTTGCAAAATAAACACGAAGTTGCAACATAAAAGTTGCGAGAGAGTCTCCATCTTCACAGCACATAGAAAGACATGAAAGGTACGGGAGCACCCTGACAGGGGGAAGTTACTTGCATTCATACTAACATTCATCTAATTTTATCCAGTACGATTCCCGGATGTGTAAGGTATGCCCTTCCAGCTCTTCACTGCATGAATGTGACAAGAGGAGACGGATGCTGAGCTTTGAAGACACCAAGCTGACCCTCACCGAAGGGAAGGGAA
>JAVKLA010000084.1:35708692-35719483 GCA_034782735.1 Sagittarius serpentarius
AGGGGAGGGGAGGGGAGGGGAGGGGGGCACCGACAGCCACTTGAAATACAAAATTAGGACTTTTTTGAATGTTTTAAAAAACAGAATCCTTTAATGGCATGAGCAAGTCCAGCCTGCTATCAAGATACTAAAACATCACTGCTGCTCATTAGCATTCCCTTCCAGCCCCAGCTTTGCAACTGTGTTTTGTTACAACGCACTAGGCAGCGGCTGGTAATCACAACAATTCAGCAAAACGGTCAAAAACCTATCTCCCTTGTTCACAGTGTGGCATAACATAGTAATCTGCAAGCCCCTGCCATGTTTTCACACAGGCAGCGTGCTCACATTTGTTTCGAGCCCATCAGGCTCACAAGCGGGACTGCTGTAAGAGCGCTGGGCACGGGGCACTGCGCTTCACTCGCCTGCGGAATGGGCCGCAACGCCCAGGGTCCTCGTGCTTGTCCAACTACAAGTACTGGTTTCTTCTTCTCCACCCATTAGTTTATACCACGTATACCCGATTCTGCTTTATCCTAAATGAATTCTCTTATTTATTATATACCATGTATACCTGACTCTGCTCTATTCTAAGTAAATACTTAGAAAGGAAGCTCACCAAGGCAAAAGATTGCTTCCTATTATAGTAGCACGTGCTTTTTAAGCAGACTCGGCACATAATTTAAGAAAGAGTTCTAAAACACGCTACTACATAAATACAGGTGGCCAAAGTTTTCAAAATAAAGCATATGATAAAACTTCATTGCACATTTGGTAAAATATTGACATTTCTACCCCCAAAATTCGTAAAGCACTTTGAAGCTTCCACAGTAACTATTACGGAGCTGGAAAAAAACTGACAACAGGAAAAGCAAACAATTTTTATTCATTTTACTGGCTTCAAATAAGTACTCATATTGACAGATTGAGTCTGAAATTTTAATCTCTGATCAATGCCTTTTAGAAGTTGTCTACGCAATAAATAGTTTAATGCCAAATAGCAAAACAAGTATTTAAAGGGGATTCTTACACAAAGTTACTACCAGAATTGTCAGGAGGACAAATCTTTATTTTCAGAGTGATTGTGTCTGTTTCCCTTTGTTTCAAGAAAGAGAGGATCCTTAACATTTAAATTGAAGTAAATTAGACCAATTTCTACACTGAACAGCCTGCGAAGCAGGAAACATGATCTAGCATCAAGCAAACTGGCAAATCAAGTCTGTTTTCAGCACCTCTTGAATAAAGCTCTGCGTAATGTTGTGTACCCAGCACACAATGCATTTCTCAAGAGAGGACCAACCCATAATGACCTTTGAACAGCCAAGTTGACATTAGACTAGGAACAGTCTAGAGATGCTGAAGTTAGTGGTAACTTCACATCTCCAACGTGTGTATCAGCACTGATTATGTTTTAGGAGTTTTAATAGATTACTGCATTGTTAAAGTAACATGGAACGGTTCACTATTTACCAGTATACTTACAGAAGCTGTAATAATCTTGAATTTCATTGAAAATACAACTCAAGGAAAAAAAAAATGGAGAAGGGTGAAAGAAACAGTTTTCACTTTCACAGACTTGCTTGGTTTCAATACAGTCACAAACATGCGACAACCTGGAAGACAGATGACTGCTGGATTCTGCACGGACCTGTCGGAGCATGGTTTCGGGGCCTTAAGGCACCGATGAATTACTAACGTGACAACAGATCACTGACATCCCAGTTAGGATCCAGGTATGTCGCTTCAGGCTCCAGGTTTAGGAAAATATCCTTCAGATCACGTACCTGTCCTTCCTACGGACGCATGCCACTCAGCTGTGATTCAGTGTAGTTTCATCACTTTAATATATGGTATCACATTAACTCTGAGCTGTAATGGCAGGTTGAGTCCCTATAGTATAATTTCTTCCATAAGCACTTAAAAAAGTGTCTTGGGTAGGATAAGCTTCCTGTCTTTTAACGGAAAGAGAGAAAAAAAATAGTCCTTTGCTGAGGCAAAATATAAAATACCGATTTTTTTGTTATTTTTGCTCTTAAGGTCTTCCCCTTTCTAATATACACTTTTACGACTGCATCAAAGCAAAACACGCAAGATAAAAGTTGTATGCCAACTGCAGCCAGGTTTATAATGGCTAACACTTCAGAGCCCTAATGAGCGTTTAATGCTTTCCTAACGCAGGGCAGTGTACAATAATCATTTTTATAATCAGGTTCTGAAGCTTCTGGCTCTTCCTTGACAAAGCCCTCTCTCTCTTCCCTCCCTCTAACACAACACACAGCCCACCTGGCTCAAAAGTTAAGAAAGAAAGGACACAGCAACATCCCTATCACATACATTTAATAAATATATTTCAAGCTTCAAATAGTGTTGAGAATCTGTTACTAACAAATGAAAATAAAAATAAAATTCAAGAGTAAGACTGTAATATGCTTTCATACTTTTTTATGCCCTGATATTGCCAACAGCAAAATCAAACTGTAAGAAACAATGACAAGCTAAGGCTTTATTATTTGTGGAATATGTGCAACACTGGAAATACCAAAGGAGTTCATTTTTCTTCCTATACTACCACTGTCTAAGAATTAGTCAAGAGGGTATAACCAGATGGGAAAACACACTAAGATTTCTTTCTTTATTGGTGGTGTGACAGGCAAAGAGACCTGGTACAGGCAAACAGGGACAGAGTAAAAAAAATACCCACACAACCAACAACCAAAGGCTTAGCAGCTTTTAATAATACTTCCTTGTTGTAGCATTGCACAACTTTGAAAATCCAGACTATTCCAAATATTTATAGTTTGGCATAGTTTGCAGATGTAAGAGGCCAACTGGACAGCAAATGACATGAAATCACAGAGATCATGGTTACCATCATTTTAAGCGGCAAACAAAGAATTATGAGTGAGAATTATTTGCTCTCTTTTTTCCACATTCATTACGCTTTTCATCCTTTATCAGAAATGCACAAAGAGGGTAGGAAAAATCATTTTATTGTTGTTTCTTTTAGAACTTTTAAATTAGTTTTCCCAAGATTAATGATCATTTATTGTTTTAAATTTGGATTTAATTACTGTGATCAGATGAAGATGGAATCATCCCTTTAACTTCAGTACAGTCTCTGGGCTGCTACCAAAAAAAAAAAAAAATCTTAACCCAGCTTTATCTTCTTATTTTATTATTTTTAGTGCATGAACCGTTATCAATGTTAAAGCATCTTTGGCAATATAAGCACAGCAAGGAAGTTGAGAGTATGAAGTTTCACCACTGATACTTTGCTTACTATGTAACACCAAACTGTAAAATTTCTGTAAGTAGCAAGTTCTTACCAAAGGAAACAAGTGTCCGACCACCATTCGGGTTTTTTTCAGAACTAGCTGAAGACTTCCGTTTTGCAGTTAACCATGCAAAGTGATTCAACTCAACTCATAGCCTTCTGTTAATACAGTTAAATGTAAACCAACAACAATATAAAACCAAACATTTCTGTAAACGCTTACTACCAAAATAAACATGTTTCTGCTACTACTTATAGACAGCAAAATAATAACAGCATACTAATCCAGACAGAAAGCAGGTGGTTTGCTAGATAAGCACAATGCCCCATACCAGAGATGGGTTACTGCATCTTCTACTTGAAGATTTTGAGATGCCAGTCATTGTGTTTCTGACAAGAGATGAAATCCCCAGTGGATTGAGCCTGTCATTTCCAGCGAATTTCCATATCCTGTCAGCAGACACAGCGCTACATAGATACTCCTGACAGATTCCTGGTAATATATTAACAGTTTACTCTTGCTGATTAAATGCAAGGCAGCCAGACAACAATGCAAATTAGTAAACAGGAAGAACCATTAGAAATTTGATTCATTATGGGAAAGAAGAAAATAATTTTAATAGTCCTATTAAAATAGTTAAAAACACATTTTCACTATGTCCTAATTTCAGCTAATTAACAAACTATTTAGAAATACTGAGTTTTGATTTGAGAAAGGGAAACTTTCATAATAGGTGAAGTCAAAATCTGCAGGAGGTTTCTGCAAAGACAGACCTGATTAAGAGAAAAATGTATTCTAATTCCCTTGGAATTTAAAATCTGCCTCTAATGATTTAAGACTAAAAGTTAACGGGAAGAAACGTGGGTATATAAAATACAATAATGATACAATTATGATAATACATAAAATGACTAATATGATAACGTTTTGGTTTAACAACACAATATGGGATACACTGTCACAATGGCCTTAGTAAATCAACCATACACTATTCAAAATTATTTCTCTTTGATTCCTTCTCCCTTACCAACTAAAAGCTCTGCAGAAGCCACAGCATCACTGACTGCATCTGAAAACATCAGCTACTCTTGCATGAAATTGAACTTTATGAAGAATAGAAAGTTACTGATGATCTTCAAATTTTGAAGCATAATAGAAATGTTTATCTTTATAGTTGGCATAATTTAAACATTTATACACTAGTAATTTAAGATGGCTGAAATGCCTCACAGTTACAGGGTTTACAAATGATAACTGAAGAATTCAGTAACTTTTAAAATGCTTTTTCAAACATTCTATCTCAGCATTCTTCTCCTATTCCATGGAATACAGGATTTTAATTTTTTCCTATTACACTAAGCAATCATGCCTCTATCAGTTTTTCATCTTTACAACAGATGTGTGTATTCAAAGACCTAAACACTAACTTCCTGAAACAAATACCAAAATAAAACCAACTAACACAAAATGAAAAATATAGCCAGTTATAATGTTTTAGCCCATAAATGCCACAAAAAAAACCAAGAAAAAATGTTTGCTAAAACCAGTCCAACAGAAGCATGCTAACAGGATAAATTTTAATATTTTTTATTCATATAGGATCAACTGTAATTTGCTTATTTCAAATCAATGTTCCAGACTTAAATTTAGTATATATTAATTTATTTTTAGGACTGAAACAGTCAGTACATTACTTCTGTTTTTTGTTCCCTGAAAAGCCAGGGCCACTGGATGGACCGGGTACTCTCTGTTCCAATTCTGAGTAAGAAATACACACAAGATAAAGTGAGTTAAATGAAATGCAGACAGTTTACCTGCAGTCTTTAAACGAAAGAATTCATATCAACTATGATATGTAGGACAAACTGGATGGATTTAGTAAAAATGCATGTATGCTTGTGCTTATAATGTCTATGATCTGTTACAGTATACAATGGCAATTCAGAGAAAGTTTTAAAGCTTGGGTTTGGTTCAAATCCTCTCTCTCGAACACTCATGTTTGTTTATCAGGTAAGAATTTCCATACAGAAAAACAAGATGACCATCATGAAATTTCAGTGGGCCTATTTCACATCTGGTCAAAAATAATTTAAAGATACCAGCTGTATCCCACCGCCTCCACTTAAGACCTGTCTGCACTCAGATGCAGTGCATATGAAACAACTGAACACAGCCAAGGCCACAGATTCCCACAGCCAAAAAAAGAAAACAAGACAAAAAAATCACTTTTTAGAAGTCTGAGTTTTGAAGACTGAGATCTGATTTGGACAAACTCAATTACTCAGACTTAACTGGAGATACGCTGCAAACTAAACTTACTGCGTCTTTTAAACCCTGACAAAAATCTATATACATAAGCCTGCTTCATCAGCAATTTTCTTTTCCTGGGATGCTTAGCTCTGCTGAAAGAAGCCCCATTCCAAGTCATCAGTATATAGAAAACTCCTATTCACTTGTTCCTGAGGCAGTTCATTTACAAAAGACTGGTACAAAATTAAACAATAAATTAAATCTGAGTACAAGTTCATGATTGAGTTTAAACAAACATCTGTTTCGGAGACAACAGAAAACCCATTTTACTTTATTTTTTTAAAAATCACTTCAGAAATATGAAGGTGATTTTTCTTTCCTGCATCTTTTAGTTTTGCTGTAATTGCAATACAAGATTCAATCCAGTTCAAATAGCTGCAGCTGACACCAAAGCGGGGGGGGAGGGAACAATCCAAGTCTCTTAAACCCAATAGCTGACTTTATAAACAGACAAAAGCCAGGTTTTATTGGCCCCTATCCTCATCTAGTGGGAGCACAGCAGTAACCTAGCAGAACTAGCAGCAACCACAGCAGACCTAGGACACAGACATTAAATTCAGTAAAATGTTTTCTTTTGGTCTGCATTGAAGACAAAGCAATAGTCAAAAATAAAGCTACAACGGACTCTCCTCATTACGTAAATAAAAGAAACCAGAGAACACAACACCCCTAGGGCTATGTGCATCTTTACACTAATTCTCTTTTTGGTTTTAGAATCAATTTGATTTTGCTCTTGCTTTTGGGTGGATCTAAAGAAGAAAACCCATGTCTTCCACCTTCACAGACTCTGTTCAGGAAAGGTTTCTTGGCTAAGGTAGATGACTGGAGAAATAATATGATTATTGCCTGTGAATGTTTCAGTAACTTCCTAGGTTAGGAATACAACCACATATTGAAAAGGCAAGAAACCTAATCTCTCAATTTTTTAAAGCTGAATACAAGTAATAAGCTAAATGTGTAAACAATCGTGAACTTCAACCACTGCCCTTCTGTCTGTAACCACAGAATTTGTACAACAAGGTGTTGTACAACTTTCCCTCACTGCTCTACTCATTTGTCCCTGCTGTCCTGCTCTGTGGGAAGGGCAAAATTTAACAAAATAAAATTACACATCCAAGGTGGGTAATGTGCTTTCCATGCTATTGGTTTATTAAAAATGGCTGCAGGCAAAACAAGACCACCATATTGCACGTGTATACGCACATTCCCACCCACCACAAAGCCTCCAAGTATGATGGATTTCAAGTCACAGATCAGTTAACTCCTGCGTATAAAAGCACGCAACTTTGCAACGTGGTTTACAGATATGTAAACTGTAATCTCTAATCTTCAGCTGAAGAGTGCAATGGTAAGAGAAAGACTGGTTTATAGACCCTTGAGGTGCCCCTCAAGGATGTGAAGAGCCACCTTCAGCAGAGCCAGAAATGTCAGTACGTGCTGTTTCCTGACTCTAAGACATCCATGCCAAGACTGGAGGATACAGTTTACCCTTAAAAATACAAAATGCAGTGACAACAGAATAAACAGAACAATACACTGCATTTATAAGCCAAATCTCAGTTTTCACATTTAGGAAATACTCTATTTTGAATAGTATTTGACTAAGGTAAATTTAGGGGGCTAGAATTTTTTCCAAGATGTTTGGCATCTTAACATACTTAGCATTTCCCTTAGTCAACCAAAAATCAAACCATTGTGCTAGATAAACTTCTATTTTCAATTATTTAAAAAAAGAAAAAAAACTCAAGAATTCCCTTATGTAGCAAATGGATATCTGCATTATAAAATGAGTTGGAAATGCCATAAAGCAGATTAAAAAACAACACTGAAGTAATATACAGTGAACCCTTTGCTTCCAGATCACCTCTGGAGAGTGCTCAGAGATACTTACTCTTGACATAGAGCTTTACAGCACAAGATGGAAGGAAAAGCGTTCACTTAACTTCTGTACACAGGGCACTGAAGTAACTAATCCCTCTTTCACCCAGAAACCTATTCTGAATCTTCGACATGACATAGGAAGGAAGTAACGCCAATAACTACGTCAAGACTCGCTTTTAAACCTGTTTTATAACACTGTAATTAGTACAGGGCCTACAGCATTTCAGATGGACAGCATTGGAAAAGCCTGTCTTGAAACAATGAACATCCTCAGGAAGGCGGAAACTTACTCCCTGATTTTCAGTTCCCATCAGTGCACAGGAAGGTGACTCGTGCCACCAGCCTTCATAACTGACCATGACTGCAGAAGTGTTTTCTGAACAAATTATCACATTCTTCATTCTGTTCATCTTTCTCTCCCAACCTTTCAGTTCCCATCCTTCATGGTAAGAGTTTTACTCTTCCACTTGATTTGTAATAGCTCAGCACGTTATAACTTCCCATGTTAGGAAAGTTTCCTTTTGTAGAGACGACTTTGGGTTTTTCCCATTTCATTTGAACACTCTTTTACTGTTAGGAATGAGCCAACTAAAACCACAAAGGTACTTTGTCAGTAGTCCTTGCTGCTATGGTATTTACCTTCGCTAAGACAAAGGCACTTGAGAATTATTGACAGATTTTAACCCCACAGTGCCTGCAAAGCTCAGGCAGTTCCTATCTGCCTATCTGAAATGAGAATCTCATGTAAAAAGTGAAGCAAGTGATTAGCACAAAGCAAGACAAGGGGGTAACCCAAGCCCATATAGAAAATCTGTTATTTAACCAAAAACTGAAAGACCACCTCTTCTGTCTTAGCCCATCCATGGCCCTGAGTCTTCAGAGTACAACTCGGCACTTAGCTTTAACAGGTCCAAGCTACTGCTTTCTTCTTTCTCTTCCTACCGAAAAGGAGCCCACCTCCCTACATGTAAACATCAGGAAAATCTAGTGGCAGTCCTCTATTGTTAGAGCAGACACACCATGTTATAGCAAACACAAACCCCCTCCAAAGCAAAAGGCAATTAATTGCATGTCTTACATAACCAATTTGTTAAAAAGAAACAAGCAAACAAAAAAAGCAGAAGTTAATTGCATTTTAATGTAAAATCTTTACACCTTTTGCCGATGATTAGGTTATTTCACAGTTTATTACAAAACACTTTCTGTTATCATTAACTAAAAGTTAATAGTTTTCTGGTGTGGTGGCTTGAGTGTAGTAACTGCAGTGACACACCAACATGAATTTTAAGTTGCTGTATACGGCAGCAGTACAAATCCGACCTGCCAGCCAGAAACAATACATACAAAAATCTGAGTATGTAAAAATTAGAGCTTACATTTTTCAACGTACTGAGCTTCCCTTTGTCACCACAATAAATGGCAGAACTTTTCTGGAGTACAAGGCCCAAATTAAATGGCTAAAGGGTAACCAGAGGAGCAAAAAGAATCAAGTCAGGTCTGGGCTTTCAAACTGCTGGAAGTTTTTAGAGAGAGACAGCTGGGCATTTCAATGGATTTTTCCCCTGTGAAAAATGCATACATTTCACACATTTCATTTTTTTCAGAAAATGAAAGCAGACAAAAAAAACCCCACTATTCAAGTAATACTAGGGTTTTTCAGAGAAGACAAAATTGGGGGTGGCGTGGTGGTTTTAATTTTACAGAGAGGGCTCTGCATTCAGATAGAGATACCACCTTAGTCCTGCTCCATAAAGAGAATGCAGATGCATGTTTCGGTTTAGACGTTTGTGTTACATGAAAATATTTAAGTCAGAACTTGCCACAGAAAGCCTTCAGAAACCCCATCATTGCTCTGTGTCCTTGAAACGGCAACAGCTGTCTTCCTCACTGAAGTTCATCTCAACAAAACACTCGACGCTCACACAACACATTTTGTCTCTGTGTGTTCTTAATAGGCTTCCGTTTACCTGCTGGAGTGCAACCTGCCAGTTTGGCCACCTCAAATGCCTGCAAGCCTCAGTGATATTTTTTTCTACCCCTTTTGTTCAAGGCTAGGCAGAGTAAAGTCAGCCAGAAGGGTTCAAGCATCGATACGCCACTGGCGGATACTCTTACAAGGGAGCAATTTCCTGCCAAAGAGTTGGCAACAGCTACTACAAGCTGCCTCTCTGAAGTCATCTTTGTCCTACTTTACTTAGTTTACTTACTCAGTAAGAGGTCACAGCATCACTGTAATGTGCACGAAGTTTGAGAAGCTTCAGACGCCGCTTGGTATCAGTGCTCACCACGGGGTGCACGAAGATAAAAAGATGAGAATCTAAGCAAAACTAACAAGCAGAAAGTGACAGAGGTGCATCCACCCCTTGCTGGGATAGGGAGAAAAGTGAAATATTGCTCGAAGGTGTTCTAGGAGCTTCCTTTACAGAGCAGCCTACCCACAAGCTATAGCTTTACAAACAGCCTCCCTTTTAATATAAATGCATCAACATAGCATTTGGCACTAAGATTAGCTTCACCGTATCCTTGTATTGAGCCAACTAAAATAGCACTAATTTGGCACCATTCTCGGGACCACACAACCAACCTCCTTGCTTTACACTATGTAGACATCTGGAGAGAAGGCAAGCGCTTTTTGGTCCCACAGGTACCTACTCATGACTCTTGAGAGTCTCCATCACTCTGTCATCACAGTGAGTTGTCCTCAATCCTCCTTCCAAGAGCCAGTTCTCTGGAGCTCTCTAACCCATTTTTCTCTGTGTGGCTCAGTTCTCCTGGATCGGACAGACCATCTTCCTCCATTTACTTCAAAAGCAGGGCACCATGCATCATTTCCTCAAAGACCATTTTGGATGGAGGAAAAGAAAGGAAGCTTTATCCTACTCTGCCTACAAGGATTCTTTGTACTGAAATTCTAGTGAGAGTATAGCCTGTATTTCCAGTCACCTAAAATGACTATTTTTAGGGATCACTTCAGTTCTCCCTCTTCTTTCACCTGCAGTCAAACCTCAGGAACCACAAGCAGACATGCCATGAAACAACATGTTTGAGTCTAAGCCTTACTGTGATTAGAAAGGTAGTCCACATTTCTAAAGCTGCACTCATTACATGCTCTTCTAAAATTCAAACACCTTAGAAAGCTCTTCCTCCTACTCCACGACATCCGAGTAAGAGCTCACTGTGCTGAAGAGCAATGCTAGCTCTGCCACCGATTTCAAATTGGATCAGAATTTCAGTTTTACTATTTTAAGCCAGACTTAAAATTTTTACACTAATACTGTCCTGGTTTCGGCTGGGATAGAGTTAATTGTCTTCCTAGCAGCTGGTACAGCGCTGTGTTTTCAGTTCA
>JAVKLA010000084.1:35719583-35732901 GCA_034782735.1 Sagittarius serpentarius
CATCCCACTGGGTGGGGGGGGAGCGAGTGAGCGGCTGCGTGGTGCTGTGTTGCTGGCTGGGGTTAAACCACGACAAATACCCATCGTCTAACAGCCCAGGTTTAAGGCAAAAAGTACAGAAATAAGGTTACAGGCTTTGCTTCATCTGGCCCTTGAAATTATAATTTTTCCACAACAGAGAAAAGTCAATTGAATTGCAATTGCAATTTTAAATGTACCTCTAAGACAAGAAACATACTGCATACATTATAGTGTCCCATGGTGAAAAAGTGTCTTTGATAGAATTAGAATTTGCTTTCTTGCATCTCAAATGCAAATTTCTCTGGAGATAGCTAAAAAAGTCTTGTAAGAAACAAAAAACTCTTCAGCAATAAAATATTTTTAGTACATAAACAAACCAAAATATTCTCGTTTGCATACGGTACATCTTCATCTCCTGTGACATTTTTTATTTTTATCCTATATGACAATGCTATTCACAAACTAAATAACCAAAAAAAGCAGGCAACATTTCTGATGCCAGATGCTGAAGATCAATAGCTATTTCCCAAAGTTTACAGCATAATTAAAATTTGTAACAGGAATAATTTTCTTTTCAACCCCTCAGGCTAAGCCTAGAATTATTGACTAAGTCAAAGTTATGTAGTGTAGCATTTTTTATTATGTTTATGGATAATATAAAGGATTTTATGGTTTTTACATGTAATCTGATAAGTATAGGAACAGTAAACAGAAAAAATTCTCTGTATCAGAACAGCAGCAGTGAGAAACATTTTGTTGTTTAGGTATGTAGAGGACATGGGTTTATATAACTATCTGCTGGTTAACCATCAGCTACACTACAGTTTACAGGCGGACGGACGGAATGGCCACAAATTAACAGAGACCTGAATTTACAGCCCCTTGGAGCTCACGGAGCCTTTGTTACAGGGAGGCAGCAGCCCAGGGATGGCGTGCAAGGTACCAGAGTGATCGACACTGTCAGGAGCTGGAGTAATATGGTATCTATACTTTAATTTACTGGCATATTGGTATGGCTTTTCATTTATAACCCGATACGTCCACCTATGCCTTCTTCCACTGAAGGCATGCTGGGAAGAGACTTGAAGAGAAAAAGGAGAGCAAACAAGAAGAGAGTGCAGTTGACCAAGGACAACTATGCATCACCCCTATGAAGAGAGAGAAAAGACTATTCTGCTGCATAACCAACATTGCCATGATTTGGGTTTACTGTAAATCTCAGACTTCCAGGTCAAATATACTCAGCTTAGAAGTGAAAAGACGTATATTTGTTTCCTGTTAGCCCCAAAAACTCAGCCTTGGGCAGTGGAAGTTTGACTGGATTATTTCTTGCTCATGTGTCTCAATCAATGCTAGTAACAACACAGGCCAAATTAAATGCTCCGATACCAGTGCAACCCCATTACTTTCATCACGTTTTCACAAATAAAATATAACTAGAAAGTTGGTACACATTTCTGCTGATGAAGCACAAGAACAAATACAGTCTGACTCAGCCCCTCTTTGCAGCGCTAGCAAGAACAAAATGCGGTAAACTTAATTGTGTTATGAAGGCACATAAAATCTGAGTTTACACAGACAGCAGAAATGCCACTTTCATACAAGCACTGTTTGAAGAAAAAGATGAATATATATACAAATTGACAAAGTTATGAAACTATGCCTAGCAATATAGATCTACAGTAACATTTGGGCTAAAAATCTCAGCTCCACTTTCTCAAACTGTTTCTACAGGGATGGATTTTTAGTTAACTTTAGGTTATGCTTTTTATTCTCCTGAATGCTAAGAAGGGCTTCTGTATGTGACCAAAATATAACCAGAAACATGAAACTGGAAAAAGGCAGAAGCAGCTGCAGCAACATTCTGCAAGAGTGGACCCCTAGTAACAGTGCAGGTCCAAAGGCACCCCGTGGCTCTGCACCAGCTGAAATACCATCCTGAGGTAACCATGCCGGTGGACTCAAAAAAACCCCCAGAAATTAAAAAAATGTGAGTGAAAAGCTCCAGCGCTACTACACAGAACATGTGCATCTTTCTTGAGAGGGAAGAACATGGCAAGTCTCCTTGAAGCTAACCATTGGTTTCCAACGGTTTCTAGCTACTTTCCTGATGTAGATCAAGTTAATCTTTCTTGCTGCTTTAACTGCTAACTAAATGCAAAAGGAACAGTTTTGCAGTTATTGTTCCTAGTTCTATATATTCCACAACCATAAGATTCCTAAAAATTGTCACAACTATGATATAGTCATTAAATACAGCTGAACTGCATCCTTAGAATTCTTTTTTTCTCTGAAATAATTAGAGCTAGAAAACACCATAACAGGTAACGAAATCACAGTATTTCTGACAAACGTCTGCCCTTCTTTAGCAAACCAGGCAGCATTTTGTTCTGTAAGTGTGGACATGTCCAGGCTTCCTCAGGGTTGCACAGCTTTCTGTGTAATTGAAAACTAATCTTAGAATATGAAGCTCTGAAGTAACTGAAAAGTAATTAAAATTGTTTGCTTTCCCCCAGCCTCCTATATATAAGACATATCTTCAGCTACATTTACTGCTGCATACACCAACTGATCTCCAATAAAATCTTTTTGAAGAATATGCTTCCAGAATAACAGTCAAAATATCCAAAATTTGCCTGAACATTCTCAAGTTCATCTGACAGAGATAGCATAAGCCTCATTTCCTTAGTAAATAAGGCTAAAATAGCCATAATCCCCCCCGTTTTGTTTTGTTTGTGTTTTTTTTTTTTTTTTTTTTACACGATAAATTTTAACTACTTGTCATGAATATGGACACTTCCAATAACTATTGAAACCTGTATGACAAAAGCAACATCGCTAAGAAAGCGCAGAAGTCTTTATGCAGTGTACTTCACCTCTTTTCAAGGCATGTGCAAATGACATGACATAAAACATTCTGTGTCTATCATGTTCTGTATGACAGCCTTCACAGTGTACTCTTAGTTTAACGATTCATAAATAGTTTCAGAAGGGTAAATTCAAGCAGTATGCCTTCTCCCCCAAACCGCATGCTTGGCCTTACGATTAGAAACATGTGAGTGAGACGGAAAATTACTCAAACACTCACTAAAATTTCCTTCTGTTAATAAGAGAGTTGCTTCATACACCTCAGGATATACAACATATATATTATGACAATCTGTAAATGCATAGAGTCACCTTGAACAACTAAGAATAGCAGGAGAACTAAGAAAACCAAGTCTCCAGATTTGGAATAAATCCACAATGACGTGTTTCAATTTTTTCAGTATTCACTACATACATACTACATGGGAGAGCATTACTGCACAGGTATTGTGCCAGCACTCTTTTTATTTTGCCCAGATGACCTAAGTAACTGATGTTTCTCCTATTGGCTTGACAATTATACAGAAAAAACACCTCAAGAGCAAAAAATACCCACGTGATCACTGAAAAGTACAAACTCTTCCAGTAAAGTCTATTTTACCTACTTTTTCATCATTACTTAAAGCATATTATATTACACTGTAACATTACTGCATTACAGTCAGGCATTGTCCATAAATCTAATGGAATATTGAGAATACCATAAGTATGAGGGAACTAATTAAGAGACCAGGCCTTGGGGGAAAAAAAAAAAGAAAAGCCCACCAAGAAAAACCCAACAAAACCAAACACTTAAGAAAAAAAATATTCTAGATACCTTAATCACGATTATACTGTAATGAAGAAAACAACCTTGCTTGTTTTTATAAAGCACATCGTAACAACTTACTGCAAGATACCGTCCCCAGGGTTATACCACCTCATTTGTGGTGGAGATCAGTGAAGATGCTCTTTTTCAAGCAAAGGAAAAAGACAAATAAAATAAAGCCCCTCAGCACCACCACCTTTTCCACCAGGACTATAGAATGCAACCCCTGTACAGCCGTGGGAAAAATTCCAGCCACTTCCAGAAAAAACTTCCAGTACTTGAAGGAGGAGGAAAAAGAGACCTTGTCAGGACCTGCTACGAATGCAGAGCACTCTTTAGATTATGTCATATCTGCATAAGAAGTTTACATAAACCTCGGTTTCTTTTACCCACGTTGCTAAAACCATGTTGATATTCCCTCTGCGTCAACCTCAGTTCTTTACTTTTCTCCATTAAGTGACATACTGTCAGAGAAAAGAGGCATGGGAGCAACCAAAATAAATATAATGCTTACCATACACACTGAAGAATGATGTATGGGGGGAAAACCCAGCAACTTCCCTTGGATCACTTCCCTGAGTGACAAACACTGAATCTCATAGACCCTATTGCCAACAAGAGCTTATTTCTACATTTGGTAGAATTTCAAAGTTTAAAGTAGCTTTATGATCTAGATTATGAGGAAAACTTTTCGGACACTTTGCAAACATCATCCTTTTACTATACATCTACTACATTTTCAATTTCAGTTCTATTTATCGCAGCAAGATGTTGCTATCCTGTTTCATTTTCAGGCATATATATTAGGATGCAATCATCTGCAACATACCTCTAAGAACTGGAAAGGATTATAACAGCAAAACAACAATAATACGAAGCAGATTGGGAGCTGGAAGTCTTGGGTTTGATAACCGGTTCTGCAGTGGATTCTCACCATCGGAGAGAGATTCACGGTTATCATGCTTCAATTTAAGCTGTTTTCTCAGTTTTAATATGCTTACGTTAGTAAGGATATTTCTGTAGAACTGAAATCTCAGAGCCTGATTCATGAGCACATATAAACTGGGAAATTAAACCTAAAAAAAAAAAAAAAAAAAAAAAAAATTGCATGCCTGTGATAAAAGAGTTAAAAGCACCCAGAAAATGTTAGAATCACTTCAGCTGGAGTCAAAAGAGTGCTCTGTGCTGATCCAGCTGCTGATGGCTCTGCGGGACTATTTGAATCTCCTATTTTTCACAGCACCAGGATAGTGATCAGAACATACTTCTCCAGCTCTCTAGATTCACCACTTTGAAATGAAAGTCAAAAATCTACAGGAGGCAGCAATAAAATGAATTATTTTAAATTACCCATTGTTACTGTACTTAGTTGGGGAATAGAGCCAATCTGTATAAGAAATGCTGTCACAGGAAACCCTCACTATTACCATTCAAAAAGAGCCAAGAAGGGACCCAATGATGTTCTGCTAATAACTGTCCAGGGAGCAAACAGGCACTCAATTCTGAGGACTGAGGTCATCCAACGCAAAGGGGGAAGGAAGCATTTTTACAATGGACCTTCAAAGTTACCACCTTTTGTTAGAAAACCCCACAGTTAATAACTGCAGCTGATTACAGCATTCATTAGCATTATTCAGAGTCCTGCTCAAAAACACAAACCTAAAACAAAACTGTCCTTTGTATAGCCTAGCAAGCACGGCAGACCTGGTGGCCAAGAAGCCCTCTCATTAAGAAAGGAAATCTTGAACTGAAAAGCCACCATTCTTAAATTCGCTTTCTTGGACATTCCTTTTTTTAATTCCCACTGCCCCATGCAAGCATGCGATGTTCTTTATGTAGGCTCTTGAAATTTTCCTATCGCCTTTCTCAGCAAAAAGTAGTAGTTTCTTCCTTTAGACCTCATCTGTAAATGTTTCATGAGACTACATATATATTGACCTAAAAATCACCATCGGAACACAAGAACAAACCCTAAGGAACACACACTTCAGAGCTGATCCAAAGCCCAGATTAATTACGGAAGGAATGTAAGCTTCCTGAAAATTATTTTACGTGAACTTGCTGAAAATTATTTTAAGAAATACTATACTTATTTAATCACATATTTATATTAAGGGTATATATAATGAAACCATTTATAAATGGGCTTTAGAGCACACAAGAGAGCCCTGAAAAAAACAAAATTTTTCAGGATGGTATATTAAATAATGGTCATATGACTCCTCTCATTCTTTCTGACTTTCTATGCCTCCCGAGAACTGAAAGAACACACTGCTTTCACGTGAACTTGTCAATTTAACTCTGTCCTCTGTGGGCCAGAGAGACAAGCATGTATTGCACACACTTAGCAAGCGAGCAAAACTACTATGATCAGCTAGCAACACAATACAGTGTAAAATCAAATTACAACTCATGTACAATATCATAAAATTAAAATTTACAGTAATTGCATCTTGTGGGGCTAATGTTGTCATACTCTCCAGTAAACAGTACTTAATCCACAGGAAGACTGAAAACAACAACTCATGTGAAGGAATGGATCCTGATTTTAAAAGTAAAAAACCCAACAACAACCAGAAAGCCAAAAAAATAACCAAACCACCACAAAAATGCAAGATATTCTCAGTTAGTTGCAGCGCCTTTTTTGAAGGGCCTTCAGTGTGCTCCCTTGAAGGAGGAATCAATTTAAGGCTGCCAGTCAAAGCCCTATTGTTCTGGGCTTTGCTCTTTTCAGTTGTCACACCCAGGCTGCAAGCCTCCCCAGAAATGGAGGTCTGAAGCATTTACAGAAGCAGCAGAACAACACTGGAATGGAACAAAGAGCTAATTTATTCTCTGAGCTTACTGTACTTGGTGCAAAACAAAAATGCTGTGACGGCAGAGTGACCTTACATTTATTGACTGACCAGATGGCAAGAATTACTGACTTACGTAAGCCCCAAGCCTTCTTCACCATCTGACGGCTGTTTGGTGAAATCAAATAAAGGTCTCTGCATAGTCTTTAGTGCACAAACCTAATCATCACAAGACCGTTATGTTGTGCCCTTAGAAGAAAATGCTGCAGGGAAAGGCAAGGAGTGAACAGGACTGAAACCCTTGGATCCTCAAAAAGGGTTTTTTCACAGCAGAACCGAGACACATGGGTATAGCACAGCAAGTAGGTTTGTGCACCTGCTGCCCAGGCCATCTCTCTTTTGCTAATGAATAAGTGAAGCCAGCCTCCAGGGCTGTCAATCTGGCACCTTTAGTAATTCACACAAGTGCAAAGTTCTCTAAAAATAAACAACATGAAAAGAAATGCGCGTTGTCTCACTAGCAGTGGTTTTGACAGGTATCTTGAGTCATGTTAATTTTTCTACCTTTTTCCCCCTTAAAAAATACCAGTTGAATCACCAATTATTTTGGACAGTTTCTAAAAACCAGCACACATGGAAATAACCTGGTACATCAGACTGATGGCAACTGAAAAAAATTATACTGGGGGTGGGGGGTGGGGTGTGTTTGCACGCATGTACACAAAGAATATTTTTATTTAAAAAACAGTATTACTCTGCAGACCTAATTCTTGTCCCGTTACCACTAATGCAAATCAAGAGGAATTCCATTTGACTAAGCTCACTTACACTAATGGAGAAAAGGCACAAATTAAGTTAGAATCACAATCATGGCTCCCAAGAGACCTGTATAAAATAAAACAGGCCTGAAAACATTTTACATCACTTTTATCAATATGATCTTATTAGCAACAGTGAAATAGCTCCTCACTTACAGTGCGAAAACTAAGATCAGAATTAGGCTGGATATATTTCTGAACAGCATACCCCCATAACCTCAAGTGAAGTCCTGAATGAAGAAAGAGAACAAAGAAATAATACCAATTCTCTCATTACCATGCCAGAAATGGTGTTTAGACCTGCATGCTACTGAATATTACTATTGCTTTTTTCAAAGTTAAAATCTGGAACAAAATTGAATTTGCTAGTGTATGTTTTCTGTGTAGTGCGTACATACTTATTAACACACACCAAAAAAAAGCAGTGGAATAGAAGTTCTCCGTGAACAAAATCTGCTCTGACATTAATGGAGTTACTCCCAATTAACATAGGTCTGAGACACATATTTGAATCCCAGTATAACATGCTTACCTGTATATAAAGAAGAACTTCAAGGGAAAAATAGTAACACAGCTTCTCATTGACTACAAAGTTACCATTTCCACTCTCCGAAAAGCATTTGCAAATTTTACAGTAGCTTGAGGATTCTTGCAAAACCCAAAATAGATACAAGGCTTTATCCCTTGCTGGTATGCAAAGCATGAGAAAGAGGTCAGGAAGAAACTGGTAAAGTCAAGCAAAAGAAAAGCACGGGTTGAATGTCAGGGGTAAAATCACTGAGTGCTAAGAAGATAAAATAATGGAGTAATTCCTCAGGAAGACAGTATTTCCTGGGACGTTAAAACTGCCTGTTGGAAGAAAAAAGGGCTACTGGGAAAATATTCCTTCTCAAAGCAGAAACTTGACATTAATGTTGCAAAAGAAGGACTAAGCAAGATTTATGAACTGTTGTGTTCAGGCTTCTACTGCGAATTTAAAACACCTAGGCCAGAATACTCTGTCCTTACAGTTAGTCACACAAGTGCTTACACGGACTATTTTGTATGCACGTGTTGGCGTTACCTTAGCACAGCCCACAGAAGAAAAAAAGACAACAACCTGGAATAAGCCAAAACTGCAAATTGGAAATATTATCCTTCATCTTTATGCATCTGCTATGCCCTGCTCACACGCAACAGGTACTCAATTCGTGCAAAACAGTTGTGCAAAGCATTTCCTATCCAAAAAAAATTTGCAGCAGACTGAATCATGTTACAGAACGGTAACCTCAACTTCCACAGATCACCTTAAGTTTAAAGCTACCTTTGTTGACAACACAGTGCCAAATGCTTACAGGATCTTATCAGACCTTCCCTTACCCTCCTAAATTCATGCATTGTTTTTTTTAAAAGCAATGTATTGCAGAGATGAGGGATGTGGATTTCCTCCTTTCCCAAAAACACATGCACGTGAAAAAACACGTCCCCTTGTGCAGACACGCAGCACACGCTGCAACAGCCGACAGCAAAACAAGCTCCCACATGCAGAGACCAACAACGCTCCAAACCTCCAAAGAGCACAGCATTTCACAGGTTGCATGTGCTTACCTTGCTGGGCCGGACTTGGTACGCTAGGTTCATTCTCTCCCATTTCTAGAAAACGACAAACTCCCCCGTAAGGAGCCAAGCTGTTTTATCAAGTCGACTGGGCTGCTGTTCAAGTTTTGACCTCTTGACTTTCAACTGTAGCAAGGTAACCGTATACCCGACTTTCTTCTGTGAATAATTAGTAACCTGCTTCCTGAGCTACCTGGGCTTGCCTGACCTGTTTCTCTATAAACTGACATCATATCCTTTGATCTCCTTTGATTAACCTGTGCTTCAGGCAAGGCTGCTTTGTCTCCTCTTGGACTCTCCCACTCATTTGTTCCCCATCCTTTCCTTTCACTTTCACACAGACAGCGATCTGAAGAATATTTCTCTTTTGCAACAGGTGTTTTCATCAAAATGCCAAAGCCCGCAGAAAGTTTGCAACTGATCTTAAAGATCCTCTGACTTTGCATTTCATAGGAAAACTAAATGATAACTATCAAGCCAGTCTCTGTGGGGTGGGAACTTTGCAGCCACAGCACTCCACCGCGGAGAAGGATGATCGCTGCAGATGCAGTGCCCCTTGGCAAAATCTTTGCAAAGAACCCAAAAACTAAAAAACAAAACCACCCTTCCCCTGTCTTTCACAAAGATTACCCCCAAGGAAAATGCTTTACTTGAACACTGTAATTTTGAGATTGTTTTGATTGTGTAACACAAAGGGGTTATAAACAAAACAAAAGGTTATTTTGCTTCTCTCCCCCTCCTTCTCCAGCACAAGGACACAAACTTTCAAGATAATCTTATCCAGCCAGACTTCAACTTGAGTTCCAAGAAAATATTTGCTCTTTTCTGTGGTGGAAATCAAATAACAGGTGTCTGATACATTTGTGATCAATTTGTTGAACAAGTACACCTGTGTCTCTGCCTACAAAGTTAGTTTTATTTTAACATTTACATTTGCTACTGCCAATGACAAAAATCAAAGAGAAGCCACAGCACTATTTTAAAGGAACAAACAATGACAAATTAAAAGAGCTAAGCAGCTCTCACAATCTTAACCTCCATCTGGATTACACTCAAAATGGTCTAATCAATAGCATTCGAATTTTTTTTTTAATCTGGTAGAAAAAAAGTCCATTTTTAAAACTAAACTGTATTGTCTTTTTCTTCCCTTTTTTTAAAGTACTGAATGATTATTTATTAGAACAGAAACACAGAGAGGGAAAAAATCGAAGACAGTTTTTCAACATCATTCAGGCTAGGTAAAGTGTACGTTTAAAGTAGAATTACTGAACCAAACTACGCTAATTCAAACAAAAGTGTTATTTAGGAATAAGAGTATCTCCAGACAGTAACACTCCTCAAGCTAATCATCACATAGGCAGAAGTAAAAAAATATTTCTGTCCTTTACTGATCCACTGTCAACTTCTTCTTTGCACACTAAGCACCTTCCTCATCCATACATGCAGCTAGCTTTTAGCCATGCTTAAACATCTGACTTTTGCTACAAAAGGTAAATCAGACATTCCAAACCTGAATCATCTGAACAGTGAATTCCAAAAGAACTTCTCACTTGATTCACAAAAATGAAGGCGTTTACAAGAAAAACCTCATGCATTACTCTTTCCTGATTATCAAATTAGTTGGGTTAAATGCCCTTAGCCATTCCAGAGTGGGTGCAGGAGGTGAGACTCCAGCAGGCACCTGGGGAATCTCCCAAATTGCGCCGCAGACACCCAGCGACTTCCAGTTCCAATGCTGCACATCATCTGGAATTAATTTACTAAGTTCCCACTTGAAAGTATGAGTGAAACATTCAGCTGAAACATCCATTTAGTGGATGGAGGTCTTTTTCAGCTCAGTTGTAACGCAGCTTCCTCAGCTTAAGGACGAAGACTAAATTGTTATTTTTGCATGCAAAGAAATGCATAAATAAGAACTTTGCTGGCTTCGTGATTACTTCAAGAGTGAAATCCAAAGTGGTGTTTCCTGAAAGTATCCAGTAGTAAGTTAATGAAATGAGCATCCAGGAGGGGATATTGAGAGTTTAATAAAGGGTCTGACTATGTCTATTCCTGCTTTTCAAATAGGTCTCTAATATGAAAGGAGATCTGCATGATCTTCAAAGCTGACAAAATGCACATAAGACAGGAGAAGGAAAAATATTTTGGCACTGATCTTTCCTCATCTCAACTCTAAACCAAGGCCACTACGGCAAGCGCACCATTTACTAATAGGTTTGATGTGGGAACCAATACCTAGGTTGAACATATCCCTTCCTGAGAGCAGTGGAGGAGCCCGTACAGAAACTCTTCCTTAACCATCAGACTTGGGGAAGTCAAAGATTTGGTGCTGATCTTCTATATTCAAACAAGCTTGAGTTGCTCTATACTTAAAATAAATAATTAAGAAAAACAAACTTATTTATCAATGAAGTTCTGCAGCGCAAAGCAAAATATATTTGGTAATTAACTAATGAGACAGAAACATCTAAAGCATTTCTACCCTCTCCAAACACAAACTGTCTACCTCTTGAAAGACAGAAATCCTTATATACCCTATGTTATTATAACTTCTAAACATGGGAGAAATCATAATGATTAGTTTTTACCTTCAATACTGTATTCTGTGAGGTCCTCCCCCATATAAAGAGATCTACTAATTCCAAAGAAAACAGAAGTCTAAGGCAACAAAACGTAACTATTCTTCTTAGCTACTGAGTACCAACACTTTCCTTAAAGAGTAAGATTCTGATTTTAGGCTTTTAGCACCTACAAAAGCATTTTGTAGTTTAAGTTCTAGCATTTTATCACATCACCTTCTGTTAACTCTTAAACATCTTTAAGAATTCAAGAGATGAGAGTGATAGTACTGAAAATACTTCTTCCTTTGAAATGAAGCCTACAAGTGGGAATAGCGTAAAAAGGACTGAAACTCAAGGTTTTTCACACACCCTCCTCCCAACAATGACTGATGGTGAGAAACGGCTGGCCTGGTTTTATGTCCTCCTAAAACTGTTTGTTGAGCTCACTTGCGTGCAATGATTTAAATAGAGTGCTTTCCAAAGGAGGAACTCTTAATTCATTCACTCTCTCTAGAAAGACCCAAATGTGAAAATGCAGTGGTTTTGTTCTGCTCCCAGAAGAAAAGAGAAAGTTATTCTGTATATTTACTGTACAGCAACTACAACGTTTCTTGATTCTAAGGATTGCATTAGACAGACAATGAAGAGAAATATAATTTGATTATGATAGTGATCAGGGCTACAAGAGAGAAAACCCAGATCTTATGTTGTGCACAGAGCCATGCCGAACAGATCACTGTATCAGACTGCAAACATCACGGATGACTACAAGCCTGAGTTCAGTGTCATTAGAAACACAGTACTCTCCACCAAAACTGGTAAGTTTTGCCAGAGAATACGAATATAGTCACAAGTTTTCTAGGGTAGCTCTGCAAACCTGGAGGGAGGCTCTCACAACTGAAAGCCTTTAGAAAAGCACAGGTTTCCTGTACGTGCCAGCCAAACTGCTTTCAGGACTCTCATTTCTACTCAACAATCTAGATATTTTATAGAATTAATACAAACAAAGTAATATTATCAAGAGCTAACACAGTTGCTGTCATTTTTCACTGGTAACGTGTTTCAAACTCCCAGATGTATTATGCTACATACTCCACAAATGTAATAGAAAGACCAGTGGGGTTGGTTTTTTTTCCTAAAGAATACAGTTTCAATATTTTAAAAATGCAGATAACAAGGCACGCTTATTACATGTGAAATTGCACAGATAATACAAATCATATCTAGAACTGAAATGTAAGCATTGGGAATACACAGAGGTCTTTTACACAAATCACTAAGATTACTCTGATCCAGCCTCTGGGAAAGTTTGCTAGTTAATAACCAAGTGTTTTAAGGCGTATCACAACGGAGAAGCAGTCCACAAAGTTTTTGTTGTGACTACCTGTCTGGCACCACAGACCGACATTTTTCACAGGAAAAAAATCCAAATATTTCACCTTCAACAGTGGCAGGACTGCTAGGAGAAAAGGGACAGTGCCAATCCTGTCTCCCTCACAAAAACAGAGGGGCACAGAGAACCATATTCAAGTTTTTATATTGTTGGTGTTTGGGTTTTTTTGGTGGTGGTGGTAGTGGTTATTTGTGTGGGGTTTTCTAAGAGCAACATGGCTATTTTATTTGTTCCATGGAAAATGCTACAGTAAAAGGAACAGCACTATTTGGTTAGCCTCCAAATTACAAGGACTTGTTTAACCTACAACTTCAATTGAAATAGGAGACAGGAGGGAAAAAAACGTCTTTCACAATTAAAACAGACTAAATACAAAAGCAAGGATAACCAGTCTCAAAAACCACAGTGAAATAGGTTTTCAGTGTTTATGCAAATGACGGGGGGGGGGGGGGGGGGCG